>JAGPOW010000261.1:75486814-75501297 GCA_030014935.1 Caiman crocodilus | reverse complement strand
TGACACCCTCATGGGCTAGCATTCAGTTCATAAGGGCACGTCTGAGTCAAACTGGGTCAATCAGCCTGTACAAGCTGATCCCCTTATGTGTTTCAAACTTAGCACATCCCAATCTTTAGCCTCTTGATGAGCAGACCCCACAGTATTTTTGGGTTTCACAGGGATCTTTAGCTTAGGTAAAAGAAGCATTGCTGCAGAGCAAGTGAGAAAGGAGAAGTAAAAAAGGAAAAAATGTACCCAGTTACTACCAGTTTGACTATAAAAGTTATGTATTGCTAAGTATATGAAATATATAATGCTATTAGTAGTAATAGACATGCAAAGGAAAAACAAACACAAATAATTACAATACTACCCTGGTTTCACTAAGTATTTGGGGAAACTTAGCTCAAGCTTAACTAGTACAGTTCAGGTTCAGAAATTTATGCCTAGAGAGAGAAAAGAGAGAGAGAGAGTGAGGGGATATCACCAGTCCAAGGGTTGCAAAACTGGCAGGTAAAGTTCATAGCATAATCCTTGAAGGGAGACGATACGCTTCCTCCAGCCTCTTGAGAAGATCAGCGGATGGTATCAGCACACACACTGCTGCTTTTTTTTTACAGATTTTAATACCCTCAGTTCAGCTTCTTCAAAGCATTTTCAATAGTGTGAATCATTGTCTTTTCTACTGACAATGGGTTATCTGGTTTGCAACATTTCAAGAAACTGATTGATAATCAGGAAAGACATAAGGTTAGGGAGTAACCAGATACTTGACAGCCAGCTTGAAATTCCTATGGATAACAGATATACTGATGGGATATCTCATGGTTTCTTCAGAAACAATAGATAGCTTGCAGCATCAGGATTTTTACTTGTTGTGCCCAAGCCTCAACTTAGCATGACTTTTCCAGATCTTACTATAGTTTTTAACAGACTTAAGGCAATTATTGGAGTGTTTATAACCTTTGGGCAGAAGGACTTCCACCAGTCGTCCTGGGAAAAGTATGACAACACTTGTGGTAAGGTCTCCAATAGGCTGGATGTTGTGATGCGCCCCTTTACCATTGTTCAAATGTTGCCCATACCCCCTCTAACTCGGTCTTTTGCCTCAGCATTCCCTAACCTGGCAACCAAGTTTTAGTCAATCAAGTTTAAATAGGCCTCCCATAGTAGGGCCGGGGAATATACAGCCCCAGATGCCTAGTAAACTTTACTTCTGCTTAGAGGTGTGTGTGTGGGGGGGTGGAATTCCTTTGTAAATTCAAATTAGAACTGGTATGATAAATGCTCAGCTGGGTGTGTGTAAAGGTGGGTTGATTAGCATTTGGAACACAGTTTCTCTATCATGCAGTGCTGCCCTACTTCTCTGATCCCAGAATTCACTGCAGTCTCTGTTTCAGGCTTTCTGTTCTCCAACTCTTATGTAAATGAATGGTCATCTGGTTCCATCTCGGATGCAAATGAGACTTAGGGCAGTTGTTTCACTCTTGTCACCCTTATCTGGAGGGTTTTAGGTGTTTCTCCCACTTCATCTTAATCAGTTTCATTTAGGTGGTGGTGGGGGTGGGATTCTTTGTGTGTCAGACCGCCTGTGTCCTGTGCCATGGTTCCCCAGGAACACACAGCTGAAAGGTAACAATTTCAGCACCTTTCTGCACCAGCCAGCCCCTCTGCTGCCTGCTGCTGCTACCTGGAGCCCAGGTCTGACCCTCTGTGCCCCCCAGCCCTGGAGTAAACTGCTCTGCCCTGGCTTCAATGCTGCTGTACTATGCACCTGTATAGATACTGCAGCTAGGAATAGTTTACTCTGTTTCAAACTGCTTTTAAGTTTATTTCCTTGAGTTAATTGCACATATAGATGCATCCAGTATCAATAAGATTTTTCCCACTGAAGTGAACAGATTGAATACATCATTCTTTTAAAATGGTTCCTTATGAAAATGGTTTAGTTACGTTGCATAAAATATCTAACTGATTTTAAGCACGTCAGTCTGAAACATCACTGGTTGGTATAAGTAGTTTGCTTTACATACACTGAAAAATAAAGGAATTATTGAAGTATGAAAGTATGGAAATTTATACAGGCTCCATCTAGATGGTTAAATACTTCACTTATAAAAGTGAAAACGAATAGTTTGTTGGTTGATTTGTCCCCCTTATGGCCACATGGCCATGGATGTCCTTGCTGAGGAAATTTGGCTGTAGTAGGGTGAGGGATCTGCCAGCAGAAGGCTGTCTCAAATGGGTGATGACTAGAATTTTGCAGAAGGATGATTTCCAGTAAAATCAAACTCATGGCATGTTCATTTTCTTCTCTAGGCAGTAAATGTTTCCCTAATTCTAAATTCTAATCTTGAAGTCACTGCTTTTCCCATATATGTAGTGTGAATCTTCTCATACCCAAAAGGCTTGTGTTAAGTCCCTATCCCAAAGCCAACTGGAAATCATTCCAATGACAACACATCTACAATGGGATATTGCAGTGCCATGTAGATACTTGTTTTAGCTTCATTACCAGAAGCAATATAGCTAAGTTAGCAATGTGCTCTCCCTTACCTAATTATCATAGTCAAGGAATAGAGTCTATTAATTGGGGTACAGTACTACATTAATGAAGTTTCATTTCTTTCAGTTCCTAAGCAAATTGTTCAGAACTAACTTAGGTTCTTCTGCTCAAGATTATATTGTGCTGTGCAGATACCTTCAGTTTAATGGAAATTAGTCATGTCTAGTGTCTGATTTGTACTAAAAACAATGGAGAATATACCCACTGATTTCAGGAACAGTCTCTAAAATTTTGGAATTAATTCTGTTGGTTTTCAAAAGATACCATATTACAGACAGATGGGCACTGGAAGATATAAAGGTCATTAAATGCTTTGGCTTTGTTTTTCTTGGCCAACTAGAAGGTTAGAAACACTGCTTCCCATGTAGGGTGTGCTGATAGGAAGGACAAGATTTCAGTCTCTATCCCTGAACCTGAGGGGATTTGGCATGATTTGATTAAACCCAAGTTTTACTGATTGGTCATCTAAATTCATGTTCTTCTTCTCTTCATTGTTTTATCAGCTTCATATCAACAGCTTTCCCCTTGATAGTGCACGTTTGATGAACTCAAACACTTACCCAACCCAAAGGGTGAAAATCAGGTTTTTCCAGTATTTTGAATTTCTGACTTACACCAGGATCAGTAGTGTTCTTTAATATCTAGATTTTTCACTAAAACTTTAAAATTGCTTGACCATAATCTTCAAAAGTTAGCAGGTTACACACAGGAAGATAAATATCCAGCAGACTGAGTATTACCTACCAAACAAGGTAACTTCTATCATAAAAAGGACAGTGCATAAACCATCTACAGTTACAATACTTCTGTCTTATACATGTTTTATATAGACGTGACATTAGCAGAGAAAAACAAAGTCAGGATCCTATATGTTTTTGCATATATGCACATATATATAAAACCACATTTTTGCCTGTGGTTTTAACTCAGGTTTTCCAGATAGCTGCATTGATTTATCACATCATATTAGGATGCTATTAGAGCTCAGTATGTCTGGAGTTCTTGTAATGATGGATAATGATGTCATTAAGCAAGCATCCCCACAAAGGCCTTGCTGTAAAAATAAGAAAGTGCTAAAAAATAAAAACATTGCCCTACAAATCAAGGTCACTGACATTTTCTTTTGCCTGTCATCCAAATTGTATAATTGTCATGGTCAATTTCCCACAGTGCTTTTCTGGGGCATGGAATCCAAAAGACATATAACAACTTGCTTTTTATAATAATAATTATTATTACTATGGACTATTATTATTGTTAATGATGATTATCATTACAATTGTTGTTTTACTAGTATTACTGCTACTATTATTATTATTTTTACTATCAATTTTAAAATTAAAATGCAAGGCTTCATATTAAAAACATTTTTTAATGGTAAGCAAAGTCATTTAGCAGCATCTCAATAACAAGGTGGGCTGCACTCTGCACCAGGAGGGGCTCAGGAGAGAAGGAAGAGCAGCCACACGTGCCACCACCTGAGCTCCCCCATGCTTGGGCCTGGCAGGGTTGAAGGACCCACAGCAGGCTGGACAGAATCACTTGGTGGGCTGGATCCAGCCCACAGACCATATTTTGCCTACCCTTGCCATAGTATATTAATTAGAGGGAGGTAGTTAGTCATGTTAGTTTGTAGTCAGGCAGACTTGTTGCCTATGAAAATGTATGCCTCTCTGAACTCATCAGTCTTTTGGGCTAGGTACAGACTTTCAAAAAGCCCAAGGCAGAATCTACCTGAATTACGCAGTTTTCTGTAAGCAGAGTAATTTAGATCAGTAGCAAATAGAATACACAATTGCCCTTTCATGTGATGAGAGACAAATCTTAGACCAGGTTCTGCAATTTTTAAACCAGTCTGTGTGTGCCAAATTTCTGTTCTGTTACAGGTATAAACCAGTTTCCAATCACTTATACTGGTACAAGTATAATGTCTGTACCTGGCCAAGGATGTCACCATGCTCTGCCTTCTGCACAGCACATTTAGGCAATGACGGCCTGGACAATTCTGACAATGACTGTATCTGAAAGGAAATGCCACAGTCTCCTAGTCAGATGCAGATGTAAAAATGCTGACTAGATCAATGATGTTTACCAAACAGCCTCTGTAGATCTAAAATTGCCTCTCTTGAAAATATACTTCAAAGGTACCAGTATTACTTTTTCAATCTCCTCTGCCTGTTGCCCTTCCTGTTCACTGTATCATTATCACCTCAGTCTTATCTAGTCTGAGGTCCAGCCAGCTGTGTTTCATCCATGCCCTTGTCTTGCATAGTCACTGGCTGAGGTGCTGAACTGCAGCATCTGAATCAGGGTAGTTACAGACATATAGAAACGCATACCTTATTTAGAGATATTTCACAAGACAATTTTGTAATTAGTTCTGGTAATATTAGTGCCATGTTGTAGCTATGATGGTCCAGGAATTATACAAGAGGCAAAGATTTTGGGGGGTGATATCTTTCATTGGATCAACTGCATGGTTGGGAAAAAGGAAAAACATTTTTGAATGCAAGACATTCTTCATCTAATGAATTCTATAATTTTAGTTCATTTGTGAGTAGTTCCTTGTGAGGACTGGATATTTTAACACAGATCTATTTTGAATTTAAATACAGGTTTGATGGTTTAATCACATTCCCTCACTGGATGATTATAACTTTTGGAATCAGGTTCCCACTGTGGATATTTGGATTTATGAATTCAAATATAAATGCCACAAATGTTCACCAATATCTATTTAAAATTCACAGCGAGTGCATTTACATGTGCAGTCAGTGAGATGCAATAATCTCCAGTGCAGTTCATGACACAGTCAGCTGCTGCCAGGAGAAGCCCCTTTACACACACCTGAGACCACAGCAGTTAGTCAGGGCATAGCAGCCCTGGGATGGCATGGGGCATAGGGGGTTAGCCCTGGGCTCCAGGTGGCAGTGTCAGGTAGCAGAAGGGCTGGTTGGGGCATGAGGGTGCTAAAGTACAGGGCTAGACAACAGGCAGCTCCCTACACTTTAGCATCCTCATGCTCCAGTCAGCACCGGTCACGATGGCTTTGGTGAAGTTAATTACTCTGCCATAAGATAGTACTATTTTATAGTGGAGTTAATTAATCTAAATCACCCTAATACCAGTGCTCATATAGACCGTGACACTTTACTACTGTTGACAAGGGAACTCATCAGTAAAGTGCACGTGTAATTGCACCCAGTATCAAGAAAAATGTATGCCAGATAATTCCCTATCTCCCTTCTAAGGACACAAATAACAAAGAGAACATGGTAAATACAATTTGAGGCCATGGCATCCATTATTTTCTAACTCATCCCATGCTATACTAAGAAAAATCTGCATATTATTCTTCTATACCAGGTAATTCTCCTGAGATTCTACTATCCTGTGCCAAAATATCCTGTCTAACTCTGTCAGGATTAGTACATCTGTATACCCACTCCATACAAAATTCTAACTAAATGCTACCATATAGTCTCTAATATTTTTGTGTGCTATAATTTAAAATATGAATGAATTACACATTTCCATATTTATAATTGAGGATTTATGAATGGGTAATTATCATGTTACCAAGAATAAGAACCTGCCACTTACTGCATAAGAACAGCTTCTCAAAGTGATTACAGAAGAATTCACCTTCTTTGTGTTTCTTTCAGACGTTTTGCATCTATATCTACAGGTCTTCATTAAGTATTTAAATAGAAAGGCAGATTATATTTTGAAGGGTACTTTAGTGGTACTTTTTTTTGTATAATAGAACCTATAATTGTGGAATGCTTCAGGGGCCAACCTGATTGCTGGATGTCTAACCATTATTAATTGACTAATAGTAATACAAATAAAAATAATAATTAATTAACTGAATGTAATGATTCAAACTAACTTACAGAGCTCTGTCAGTTTCAAGTAAAATCTCCAATTGCACAAGTTAATTTCTGATGGTACGAGTACATACAATACTAAGTTAATATTTTGACGTTATATATTATCCATTCTGTTCGTGTGTCCACTCTCTCTCTCATTAGATTGTTCAACACAGACTTGGCTATAACATTGTGATGTGAATGTAGTGTGTGTAGCAGGAGGAACTAGGGGGCAGTCTGCAGAGCTGTGCTGACTGTTAATTTTGACTGTAACTCCCAGAACCCCCCAAAGCTTGTGGCAAAGGAAAAGGGAAGAGGAAGTTTGAGGTTGGAGTAAAGGGAAGAGAGAGCAGTGCGTAGCACATGGAGCCTTGGGCAGCAGGACTGTTCCCCAGGGGTACCTATGAAAACCCCCTTGTGGCCAAACAGCTGCTGCCAGGCTCAGTTTCTAAACTACCTTCCCCTTGCTCTTTCACCTGCCATATCTTGATCTTCTTAATAGGTTTGGAAAAGAGAGAGTGCCCAAGGGTCTTCAAGTAAACCTTGGTTTATCCTTCTGCCAGGATGCCACTGATCTCAGTCTACCCCTCTCTTCCCTCCCCCATGTCAGGTGGGCCCTTCTGGCCAGTTCACGCCCCCAGGGCACCCTCGTCTCACCCCTCTTGGGCATGGGGTGCTTGGTCCTATTTCTTATCCTTTTGGGCTGCTCACCCACTTGGGCCCTGGGTGTTGTCCTGCCCTACTCTGCGAGCTCTTTCTATTCTGCTCAGGGGACTGGTCTTGCTGGCTGGTCTGGCTTCAACCCAGATCAGGTCTCAGCTTTGCTTTTGGCTACCAGTCGATTTAACCCAAGCTGCTTCTGGGCCTCAATGCAGGGCTGTAGCCAATAGTATTATTGCAGAACAGGTAGGCACTTGTAGCAGGTAAATCCCTGGGGACCTGCTCTCTGGCAGTTCATCATGAGCAGCCTTTCCCTGCTGAGGCTCTCTTGGCTGTTCTTTTACCCTTAAAGTAACAGGAACCCTAGGCTCCCTACATAGAGGGCTACACAGTGAAGCCAGAGATCTCACTGGCTCCGTCAGCCAAGAATGTGGACTAAAGAAACGACTCAGATTTGGGGACAGCTGAAGGCTGCTGTTTGAGTGCTCTAGGGACTAAATGCTTGTTTGGGGACATCTTTGGAAGTGCATGAGGGCTACAACCCTACATGGGGGACAAGATACTACTGTACCATGTTACCACTGTTGATGCTTCTTTACCTTTTACCAGTTCCCTCCTTTTGGCCCACTGGCTTGTGGCCCCTAACCCCTATGATTTTCTATGTAAAAGCCCCCTTGCTCCATGTCCCAGTTTCTGGGTCTGTAGTGTTGGCATAACAATTTGGCCACGTATATTTAAAATAATGTTTCATCTTCCTTTCCCTTCCCAAATGCAACATACTCCATCCTGGTACAGAGATACCTTTAATAAGATTAAAATGATAATATATATATATATTTGTACAAGGGGAAAGAAATAACAACTTCTCTTTATGTTCTGAGATAAGATTTTAGTTTATTTCTCACATAAAGGATCTGTACTGGCAAGCCTCTCAGACTGAAAAATCTACCTCTAAAGCACCACATTTCCTACATTTATTTATGAAGAACTTTAGGCCCTGATCTTGCCTCTGGATCTGCTAGAGTGGACTTCTGTGCCTGTCATTTCAATCAGTGGAATTCCAAACAGGCTCAATAGGTCATACCAATAAGTAATGATGCCAAGTGAAAGCTTTAAGCAAGTCTGAGATAAAGAAGTGAAACTGTTGTCACAGATAGTTGCAATATCATGTTTTATACCTAGTCATTGATTTTTTTTTTAAATGCATGACTCTCTTAAACCTTCTTTTTATGCTAAAACTCTTGTGCTAAAACAGTAGATTAACATCCCAGCATCTTATATTTCACTTTTCTAATAAGGCATTTTAATACAATTCTTTGGCACTGGACAGAAGTTACTTGCTGGAAATTATTAATGGTGTATTTATTTTATTTAGTTATTGAAAAAGAATATGTAGATGCTGTTTCCATGGAACTACCTGTTCCATTACTATATGTGGGATGAAGGGATAGCTATCTTTTATTTTCCTTAAGGTTTTCTACTGATCTTAGCAGCATTTTAATTCTACTATCAGGTTTTTGAACAAGGCAGAATAGCAGATTGCCACAGCCTTGTCTACTGTTAGAACTAAAAGGCCTCAGTCTAATATTCCAATGCTATTCCAATTCAGTATCAAAGCAAAGCTTTAAGAGACTGCATTAAAGTTGGTAGCTGAAGCAGAACACACTTCCTATTCTCCCTACATCATTCCTTCAAGTGATACCTTTCAGAGGCAGTACTCTCAGGAAGAAAAATAGTATACTGTTCTGATGCATGGCTTATGTATTTTGGAAAACTATTCAGGCAGCCAGTGAGGCTGAATATTTTCAGTACTACTCCACAGAGACCAAAAAACAGCTGTGAATGAAAGGTGCCATATTTCTTTAATGTTCAGTAGTATAGATTTCTGAACAAATTTTCAAAAATGGGTAGAAACAATGCTCCAGCTGTCCATAGCTATTCTTCAAAGCACTTGTGCATCTGGTAATTTGGCACCTAGCTACCTACTTGTGGAATCCACATGCTTTATACCAAGAAAATAAATGTTTCTTTACTTTGCCCCCAGCAGGGAACAGCAGGGAGGAAAATGGACTCTGCTCAAAAAAGTCTGTCTTTGCACATGTGCGGAGTTCACTTAAACCTTAGTTAGAAGGACATAGAAATGCTCACTAGTAGGTTGCAGATATTAAAAGACATTCTCAGTAGCCAGTTCTGGAAATGTAAAGAAAGTTTTCATTCTAGGTAATTCTGTGACTTTTATAGAAGCCATACTTAACCATTCTCCAAGACCAATGCTTATGAGAGCCAAAGGGAGAAAGTTATCAGCACACCCGTTCTCCATTAGGATAGTGTTTCATCCACGCTAGTGTGGTTTATGGACCTAGAGTGGGAACTGGTTGGGGAGCTATACAGACAGGGTGTCAGAATCATCCCATCCCATGGGCCTAATCCAGGTGCAGTTGAGGCAGTGGAGGTTAACACACAGCCATCAATTGCCCTTTTCCACTGACAAACAAGCAACACAAATGGGGCTCTGGAATACAGATTTTGGCAGTAGGCCCCACCCCAAAATTCCCAACCTCTCTATCGGTTCTGTAGACCACATGACAAGGCTCTGTGGACCCAGCCCATGGGCTTTAAATTTGATATTCCTGTTCCATAGGGGGTTTATCTACATGTGTAATTAGTGGGCTTGAATAAACTCCAGCACATTTTGTACCAGAGTCAGCTGCTCCTAGGTGCAGCATGTTCACATGCACCTGGGGCTGCAGCTGTCAGAGCTGGGGTGCAGCATCCTGGGCTGGCAGAGGGCTCGGAGTGTCAGCCCCAGGCTCTGGGCTCTAGATGTGTGCAGTGGGTAGCAGAGGTGCTGGCGTGGGCACAAGGGCCATGTGTAGATGAATTGAGAGGCATGTATGTACAATACTTTAAAGTGGGCTAAATGCTTTTGCACTGTTTTAATGGTGTTAGTGTTTTGCATGCATCAGTGGTGTATTACACATTAATTCCATCCACTATAGGCAATGCACCTTAAATGACTTGGGGCTCAGCAAACTAAAACTCCTTTGAGGAGTGAAGTACTGGGCTTCGTGCAACTCAGGACCGCGGCAGGGAGCCCTGCAGTCAACCTGGCAGCAGCCCAGGAAGGTAGGTTTTACCCATGAAAAGCAGGGTGCCTGATCTCCCCCCACCCCTACCCCTGTCTGGAGCCTGGCTGCCTGCCTGAGCTCTGCAGGGGCCCGGTGCTTCCCTCCATGGCTGTGGTGCTCCCTTGGACTGCCTGAGCTAGGTGCCCGTGGGCAGGTGCCACCTTGGGAGTATGCTGCTGCTGCTGCAGAGGGAAGCGCCAGCCCCCGCCACCCCACAGCCCAGGGACCGCTCTGCCTGCTAGCAGCTCATCCTCCCCTCTCCACCAGAGAGGCAGGTAAGTCATCAGGGTATGTGCATGGCCTGGGGGTTTAATCAGCCCTAAATTGAAGTGTTTTTTTTTAAAACCCACTGCTTCAGTTTAGGGCCCCCATTTCAGCTACACTTACCTAAAGGTACTAAGTGAGGGGCTAAGTGACAAGCAGCCCCCACACTTCTGCACCCTCATGCCTCAGCCAGCCCTAGTCACCATCTATACAAGTATTTCAGTGAAGTTAATTACTGTCCCCAACAGTATGATCTTACTGCAGAGTTAATTTATCTATTGTGGCCTAATACTGGTGCTTATGTAGACAGTGATGCTTTAATGCAGAGCTAATTAGTCAGCTTTGCAGTAAAGCACATGTGTAGATGTGCCCAGGGTGCCCACAGATGTTTAGGGGCCAAGTTCTAACTCATGGTACTTTACACAAAGCACCATGAGTCAGAGCTCCACCCCAACCCTGCACCCCTGAGTCAACCGATGTCGACCTACTCAGTTGGGGAGGGCTCAAAACTACCTGCATTGGCTTTGACCATCAGGTAAATGTCAGGTAAAAGAGCCTCTGATGAGGCTGCTGAATCACCGCTCAACCCAGCCCTGCACCCTGCATGCCCTCCCCCACACCAAGTTCTGGCTGTGGTTCACAGCTGCCAGCTGGGCTTTGCTGGTGACACGGAATTGAGTCCCCTCACCTCACAGGCCCAGCCCAGATCTCCCCTCAATTCGTTATCACCTTGAGGCTCCCCCAGTTACCCCACATGGGTTATTGGGGGAGCTGGGCCAGGACCATAAGGGAAGGGGAGCACCCTTTCCTCCTCTTCCCTGACCTGGCCTGACCTTACTTGACAGCTGCATTTGCAGCACCCAACTGGGCTTTACCATGGCCAGAACTAGAGGGGGTGGGGTGGAATGGAGCCCCCCTCATCTCACAGACCCAGCCCAGCTCCTCCCATTACCCTAGTTGGAAGAGCTGGGGGGAGCCATGGGGTGAGGAGGCTCCATTCCACCAAGCCTCCTGTAGCATGACACTAAGGTGAATGCTACTTTCAGAGCAGAGGCAGGAACCCAGGTGCTGGCTGCTGGGACAACTGGTTAAGGAAGGAATTGGCTGCATCTGCCCCTGGTCATCTGACTGGAAGGGGCAGGGCCTAGCTCCCACATCAATCCCAGGCCTGAGGCCAGGATGGCAGTTCCCTGCTGGCAGCCAAGGGGGAAGGGAGCTCTGCTGGACAAGTGAAGAGGAGAGGCCTGACTGCTCAACCAGCTCCTGATGCTGTTAAGGAGTGGCATATGCCCCAGTAGCGATTGAAGCCTGAATGATGTTTTAGCCAGGTGGCTTGGATTTTGTTATAGCTCAGGGGTTTGTGTTTTGTGTTTGCTGTTGTGCCGGTGGTCTGGGTGAGGCTAATAGGGGATGGAGGAGGCCTCATAGGGGACCCACAGCAGTGTGGGACCCCCAGCCCCAGAGAGGGGGCAGCCATAAGACCCAGAGAGTGGGGACAGTGAGAAGCCCCAGAGGGGAGGGGGCAGCGAGACAGAGCAAGACAGCACTGTGGAAAGCCCAGGGACAACAAGGGGAGGGCCAGATAGTAATGAGGCCTAGATCAAACCAGGACAATATCATCCATAAGGCTTGGGTTGCAATGTAGGGAAGGAAAAGGAGCCACAAATAGCGCCCCCTGGCACATGGGCAATAAGTGATCAGATTCCTGCTAATTAACACTAATTAATTAATTAAAATAAAGGTGTGGTGGGAAAGAAGGTGAGCAGTTGGCCCATCACAGGACAGAGCCATTGATAGACTTGACTCCAGAAGAGGGACCCCTGTTTCACCTCCCTTCAGCTCCACCTCCCTTCAGCAAAGCCCAGTTGGCAGCTTCATGCTGCTCCTGCTGTGAGCACCAGTCCAGCCCTGCAAAGGTATGAAAAATTAACCCTCAAGGGAAAATGAGAGGAAGCTCTCTAAAGTTCTCTGCTGATTTATCAAGGGTTAATTTTTCATGCGATCAACCATTTTAATAGCACTTTGCAGCTGTGAATGTGTGTTATGTCACAGCTGCAGAGTGCTTTCAGGGGCCAGATCACATGAAAAATGTAACTTGTGTAAGCACCCAGTCTTTGGAATTGACATTTACCAACTAAAATTGGGATTAACTGAAGTTCTGTTATGGTTAAAGAGAGAACTTCAGAAGAGCTGAATGTCATGAGTGTCTGCAAATTCTTATCTGAGTTATGTGGGCTTGTGGTTAACTTTCCTATCAAAAAACTTACAGAAATCCAGGAAATATATACTTTATATGCTAATTTCAAACCTGTACCACCTTCACTATAGGCTACAGATTTCTGTTTTATCAGTACATGAGGACCAGTTAGCTACTAACTCAAGAGGGGGAAATTTGCTAACTATGGAGATTTCTGTTCATTTGTTGACAGGGTTTTGAAGTGTTTGGAAGTGACTGAGACACAGTGATTTTTTTCAAGCTCTGAAAAGTCCAGACAGGTGTTTAGATGTAACAAAAAGTGCCCTTTTGTGACTTCCTGAATTTTGACAAGAAGTCAATGCTATGATTAAAGGAGCTCTAATTTTGTAAGATTCTATTCTTCTTTAACAAATTCTAAGCTGTCATTTTACTGAGCTCATTTCTTTGACACAGACTTCCTTAAATAATTTGCAATTCTTTTCCAATTTTAGTTAATATTTGTCCAGCATTTTAAAGGTGTCGTCATAGGGAATATATGCCCCAAAGGCTACATTAACATATTATTCATTTTCTAATTCCAACTCCATAGTTCTCATACTGGTTCTCAAAATCTGTTCTGGTTGCTTTCTAGCCACTGAAAAGATATTACCTCCCTCTCTTTCAAGCAAAAGTTGGGGTCAAGTGCCGTACTTGAGCAATATTTAGGCTTCAAGTATCCAGATTGTAGCTGTATTGGTCCAGAGGCAAAAGGAATCAAAAGTCATGGCAGAGGTGGTCTCTTTTATTAGACCAACTAAATATTTGCAAAAAATATATTTATTTGCAAGCCTTTAGGCACAGGCACCCATCATTAGGCATGGGGGATTGCAAAGATTGTACAAATTCTCCTAGGTAGAAGTGAAAATTCATATGTCACAATAGATCTGAAAGTCTTCTGTTTGGAACAGTTCTTTTTGTGCAGATTAGGATCAGAGAAAAGTCTTTTTACCTTGAAGTTGTGTGGTGGTAAGCAGGATGTAGAATATTTCCTTCTGGGTATGATGTTTCGTATTTCACAGAAGAGTGGAAAGAGACAATGCTTTTCTGGGCAAGAATCTCTTTTGTGGAAAGGAATCTCTCTGTGCTCTGTTAGAATGCAAATTAGACCAAATAAAGGCAGGAGCAGGGTCTCAGGTTTCAGGTGATAAATTTTGCTTCCTTCTTGTAAAATTCTGAAGCTTTCCTTTCAATTCACCATTCAAGCTTCAGCATTTTAGTATGGGAAAAAGGGCCTAAAATATTGGAATCAATTTCCTCAAAAAAACTGACTATACTGACTTCAAGAACAGGGTAAGCATTCTTTTTCAGGATTTGTGCGCTATGGGATAAGATTTTGGTTTATATATTTGTTTGATTTTGAGAATGTAGGTGTATATTTTGCATTAAACAAACAACCAAAAAATCTTATTCATGCACCTCAGAGCAACAAAATAAATACATAATGGTTGCTTTTACATGACTGTCCTTTAGTATTTCCATTAGAAGTACTAAAGCACAATGTAATATGGGTGATTCCTGCACCATGCACATGGAACACAGATTTCACTGCTACATTGCCTTAGTGGTGTGCTATAGCAGGGGAGTGCACACTATGGCGACATAGCTGCCAATCATGTGTAGACCCACATGATCGCTACATTGCTGCAGCATGCTGTATGGCAATGTGTAGACATTCCCAACATGTGCAGAATTCCTCATTAAAAACATTTTCCTCAATATACACCTTATCCTCCTGCTAGCATTTATCTAATGGACTTCCCCAGCTTTTTATTTGT
>JAGPOW010000261.1:75465884-75476909 GCA_030014935.1 Caiman crocodilus | reverse complement strand
TAGTCCCCACCCAGGCTACAGTAGTTGAGCCCACCCTGGCAGCAGGCAGCTCCAGAGGTGGGAAGTGATCACCTGCCCCTTCTGGCTGATGGGGAGCAGATTTACTCCTGGTGAGGCATCTACATAAGCACTACAGTGCAGTTAGTAATCGCAAGTAAATTTGCTACTTGCATTGGCAGGTAGCAAATTTACTCACAATTAGAGAGGTTTACTGTGCAATAAGTATGTGCAGGTGTAGAAGGTCCCAGTAAACTATGCTACTTTTCAGTAAAGCATCTCATATAGACATACCCAAGGTAAAGGGAGCTAAGCAGGCTCTATTCAACAGACACTATACTGCCACCACAGTAAGCTGCCTTTGGAAAGGTAGATGGTGGGAAATGCTTTGGGAAGTAATGCTTAATTACTGCTTATGCTAGTCCATCTCTCTCATTCCTCTGGTTGTGGAAGATTTTATTTTCAGGCTAATTTTTCTGATGTGACTGTGTGGAAAACCACTCTCAGCTGGATCTTCATATTGTATTTATAGTATTTCAAAAGTATTCATTTATGAAAGCAGAGGTGCATTAAATAATGCTGGTGCAGTTTATTACTTGTGTTTACAAGTACTGTTCCATAGTGACATTTATTAGTTTACTGCAGCCTAATAGGGCTACATGTGTAGACTCTGAGCATGCCTACAGATGCATTAGTATGTCGTAATTATAGCACTTTTTATAACAGGTACTAACTTAATGTGCTGTAATTGGTGCTTCTGTGCAGTAGTGCTGGCACACATCTTTTGTGTGATGCTAATGTACAGTAGACTAATTCTACTGTACATTAGCATATTAGCATGGTTTTTGCTGTGACATACTAATATGCAGTAGAATTAGTCTACTGTGCTTTTAACGTCTCATACAGATGCATCCACTGAAACTTTACTGTGGAGTAAATTAGTCAGCTTCACAGTAAATGTCTCAGACTTTCCCAGTGAGACACAATGAGCCAAATTCTAGACCTTGATTTTTTCCACCTGGCCAGAATTTGATATCTCCACTTTTACAACAATGTAACATTACTGAATTCAGTATCTTTATGTCCAAATGTAGGGCAAGATTGTCTCATGCTTTGGCTGCAAGAGATTAAGACGTATTACCTTCACTTTTCATTGTAGGCCACCCATCTAGCAAGGCACAATGCCTTAAGACAGTGACACTGCTTTGTTGCTGCTCCCCTTTTTATGCAAGTTAGTAAGAAGTAAACACACAAGGACAGTTTTGTTTATGTTTCTCTGCAACATAAAGACCAGCTCATATCAAGAGAGTAGTAATCTGCTACTGACCTATATTATTTACAACATGCAAACTCCCTGAAGCAAGGGAGAAACAAGATATTTTGAAAGGCTCAGCTGCCTGACTGGTGCATTTCTAAGTAAACATACTGAAACACCAACACCAACTGAGAGTCAATTCTTGATCTATCCCTTGTATCAGTGAAATATGTTTTGATGCTGTCCCAAAGCAAATGATTAATAGAAAAACTTGAACTTCATTAGCTGTGGAATCAGATTCATAATGATCATCATAGGTCCAAAGTATGCTGTTTTGAACCAGCCCAGAATAACTCCATTGGCATGAATTAGTTCAGAAATATATCAATAAGTTTGGTAATATATAGGCCTGTGTTAAGTGGCTAGTATTCACTTTGGGTTCAAATTTGGCCGACTTGGGGGACAGTGATTTGATTTGGTGATTCAAATTACTATCCTGAATTGATTCAGCTGAATCTCTAAACCAGACAGGTTCAATCCCTTGCCTACTCTCCTAGCCCCATCAATGGCTGCCCTGCCCAGCCCCAGACTCCCAGCTCTGTAAAAAAAACCCCAAAAAACAAAAACAAAAAAACCTTTGCAGTCACCGGTCACTGTCTCCCAGTAGGTGGGGGGAGGGTGATTCCCACTGCCCTGAACTGTGTGGGGGGCTCTGTCATGAGCCCCTATCCCCTGCCCTCTCTCCCAGCCCTGTCAATGGCTGTCTCAGCACTTTTTTTAAAAAAAAGCCCCACAGTCACTGGCTGCTGTCAGGCAGGGGGGGGGCAGGTGGGGCAGCTATTAACAGGGCTGGGAGAACAAGCAGGGGATGGTGGCTTGTGGCAGAGCCCTCATGCAGCTTGGGGCAGTAGGGAATGCCCCCCTACCTAGCAGGATCTGGTGAGTGTGGGGTTTTTCTTTTTCTTTTTAAAGAGCTGGGATGCTGGGGCTGGGAGGGCAGCCACTGATGAGGCTAAGAGAGCAGGAAGGGATCAGGGGGTGCTCAGGGGGGCTGGGGGACAAGGCAGAAGATGGGGCCTGGTTGGGGTCCCCCCATGGTCCTCTCCTCCCTTCTTCCTATGTACCAGCACAGAGTCTGAGTCCAGGTCTCTGCAGTGGCGAGCAGGGACTTCCCAAATCTCTCCAAAGCTCTCTGAATCTGAATCAATTTGGGGAGCTTCAAATCAATTCAGACCTTTTTATTGATCTCCTGATTTGATTCAGATTTGGCCACCAAATCAGGCTGAATCTCCTCTGAATCAAATCAGCACTCGAAGCTTCATGCAATCCTAATAATATATACAATTAGGTTGATAGCTAAATGCTGAAAAACACAAGGCTAATGTTGTGAGCATTTAACTTTGAGAGGTTGCCCGGAGCAGATATGGAACATTGTTTTTTTAAGTGATAATACAGTATTTGTTGTTTATAGGAAACATTAAGCTGATGTTTATGGCAAATTGTAATGAGATTCTCAATGACAGATTTCATTTCAAAATGGTATTATGAAATGTGAATATCTTGGAGTGAATGAAGTCTAAAGGAGAAAATAAATGTTCAGCATGTAGATTTAATAGCATAAATTTTTGAAAACATTTATTGTATAATTGGAAGTTACTGACGTTTCTTTTAATGTTTTGAACCAATGACTAAACAGCTCTGTATGAATTTAACATGTACCTAGAGTCATTATTACTTTGGAATTTGGTTATTTATATTACAATAGCACCCCTGGCTGTGGTTGGGGCATTCTCTCCTTATCACTTTACAAATACATGACCCCTAATCTAAAATCCATGGGAAGACTCCAAATGATGGCAATGTACTTTGAATCAAAGATATAATCCCTGCCTTGATGAGTTTATACTCTAAACAGACAACACAGAAAAAAAGTGACAGGAGAAAAAAGGACACAGAGAGGTGAAGGGACTTGTCCAAGAATAAGTCAGTCAAGTACTGAAATGAGAATAAAATATAGTTGCCCTGATAATGAGTTCAGTGCCCTACCCACTATACCTCTCTGTCTTTCAGATGCCTTTGCAAACTTCCAAAGACCTTAATTATCAGCTATGCTACTGGTGTAAACTGATTTCTGTGATATATTTCCCATGTGTTGGTGCTTGATAAAAGAAGGTGATAGTGTTTCAACAAAAGACCATGACTACAAATTCAGAAGGAACATTAATAAAACTTGATAATTAAAAGTGTTAAGCTGTTAATTTGCACAGTTATTTCATATAAATATTTAAATAGATTACTTTCAGAATCACATGAGCTATCCTGCCTAATTCATCACTGAAATATTCATAAGGGAAACCACATGCAGCATACATTTTCCTATATACCCAAGCATCTTTGTCACTCAGAAATAGAGTGAGAACACAGAAGGTAGTGACAGACACGAGAGCACACTGGGTTGTCACTGTTAATAATCACAGGAGGGCACTATTGAATTCTAGAATCTAATTCCAGAATCTAAACAATGGTTTACATTGGTTCCTTTTTGGATTTTCCAGAAAATTCATGTGCTTGGTAAAATTTCACATATAATTTGATATAGCCACCATGTAATCAATTAACCCATAAATTCTTTGCTAATTCAGGTGTAGCACCTACACACACTTGGGATTGTTTATGGTAAAGTGTGTGCTTTTGATTGTTGTAAATTATATTTGTATATGGGCAAGATGGCCCCTGTTGTTCTGGCCACGCGCTGAGCACATGGCAAGCTGGGGTCTGTATCTGGGCAAAGTATGTAAAACCCTCTGGACTCATTGGCCAGAAGAAGCAGAAGATCCTCCAGGCAAATTGGTTGAGAGAAAGATTAGATTGTGGCACTCCCTGACTGGCCAAATCCAGGGTGATGTCATGCAGGGGTATATAAGGTGAGCTAGGCTGGTATGGGGAAGGGGAGAAGCTTCTAGGGGTTGCTAAAGAGTGAAGTCTCCTCTGAGGGAGAAGGACTTTTCAGATAGTGAAAAGGGAAACTCATGTGGAGGGGAGAGAGAGAGGGAGAATTGTCTCACTAGCTGGGAACTTCTCTTTCCTCCTACCTTTTTTGTGGCTTTAAGGGATTAATACTGGGGAAAAGAATACTGTTTCCTTGGGTTGGCTGGCTAGGAATTAGATCTGACAGTTTTAAACAGGGTTGGAACCTGAGAGTTTCTGATCCTGCCAGCTTTGGGCTGGGGTTGAGGCTTGCAACATTTTTTGCTCCCAGTGGAGCTTTGACCCAAACTACCTGCAGCCTAGGCCTAGAGGGTAGCCTTGGCTTTTCCCTTTTGTTACTTCTGGTGGTCCTTTGCTCCAGTCTAGCTGTGTGGTTGGGCCAGCTGTAGCCATTACTCAACCTGGTTTCTTTTGGAGTTTGTCCTAAAGTTTTTTTTCATCTAGCCCGGAAATTTTCAGGTGCATGCAAGCTGGCTGGAGCCATAGTCACTCTCCACATGCACACTCAGCCTCTCCATGGAAGCAAGGATTGGCATTCTACCACTTCTCCAGGATCAGTGAAGAGCCCCTTGCTTCGCAGAAGGACCCATACTCTCAAGCAGCTTCCCACAGCACAGTGAACCAAGGAGCAGTTCATGACTCTTCAATATGGGATGCCCTCTTTATTTTATTTTATTTTATTTTATTTTATTCTCTGTAACACATTTGGGTTGTCGTGTTTTCACTGCTTGTGTGAAAGGGGTTTTTGTTTACCCAAGACACTCCAGCAAATTTAGTGTGCCCAGATTTTCTAGGTGGGGACTGGAGCCACAGGTATAATTTATGAGGTACCCCAAAATTTGAACCCAGCCTTTTTTGCTGCCAACTGGTGCCCTAGAAGAAGGGTTACACAGATTTGTCAGGTTGGATTCACATACCTAGTATCTATTGTCAAATCAATTATGACATAAACCAGCATTTAGACCACCCTTTTTTAAATTATAAGTTATCATTACCTTTTCAGCAAATAATTAACATAATGGAGTACTCAAAATTATATTAATTTCTTTTTTTGGTTAGTAATTGTGCATAACATTATTCATAGACTTCATAAATTTCATAGACATTAGGGGCTGGAAGGGAACTTGTGAGATCATCAAGTCCAGCAGTTGTTGGATATTACTAAATTCACCTGATGAAATTATTTTCCAAAATGATAGGGACATTCTTTATTATTACTACTATTACTAGTATTAATTATATTAATTAATTAATTACTAATTAAAAACCCCATTCTGGGGTGACACCCAGCCAGCTCTATGTTATGCAAGTATTTTCCCAAGCAGGCTGGGTCTGGTTGGAAACTCCCTGTTGTGGGGCAGAGCCCTGGCCAGCTCTGGCCTGCATGAGGACTCACCCCTACCACCCACCCTTGCCCCACCCAGTCTGGGTTTGTCCAGGAGCTGTCACACTTCTGGACAGTACCCAGCTAGCTCCGGGCTATGCAGAGATTTCCCCATGCAGCCCAGGGCTTCAAATAGGTCTTCATAGCCCCAAGACAATTTGGGAATTTATACTAGCAGGGACATTTATTCAAATGAAACTGATGAGAGCATCTTAAAGTTCCTTGTAAATTAACAAGCAAACAAGCATAGTTATACAATAAAAAAATGCTCTCTTCCTAAGTTGTATGCCAGTACTACAACTTCTTGTTTGGGACTTAAAATTAAACCTTCATGCCAGATGATCAAAATAACACCATAGCCTTATTAAAAATATATTAAGAGAGTTTGGGGATACATCTCAGCAATAAACCAAATAAGGCCCAAACTCTGGCAATGAAGCTTCTTTTATTTTGTGAAAATGTAAAGGTTACACATACTGCAAAATAAAGCATGTCTCTTTTTAACAGCATGTACATATGGTGCTGTATTTACTTGTGTAAAGAATTTTATCTTAAATTCCCTTGCATGCCAACTGTCTTGCAAAGGAATAATATTTTTAAAAGTCCCACTCCCTGCTGGTTTTATTGCTGTGTGCCTACAAGAGACACAGTGTGCATGTTGCTAGTGTCTTCCCTTAACAAGTGCTAAATTAAGCTTTATATAAAGTATCAGGAAAAATATGAAATTCTCTGCCCCTATGTATAAAACGGTAGGTAAATCTAAATAGTTATAACTATCCTTCTTTTTTCCAGAGTGCAGCAGTTCTGATAAGACATTTGCAATATTTTTCCAAGACACATAAGCATTAATTAAAAAAACCTAACAAACAGAAACAAACCAAAAAGTCCTCCTGTTTTAGTAGTGTTGATATGATGCTGTAGCCATGGTGGTTCTGGAAATATCCAAGAGGCAAGATTTCTTTGTGGGAAATATCTTATATTGGATCAACTTCATGGTCGGGGCAGTTTTAGACAAACTTTCAGGTATCACAGACCATTGGAAGGGTATTATGATACCTAAAAGCTTATCTAAATCAATGACCCATTTTTCAAAACTGATCTCTACAGCTGAAACCACAACAATTGAATGGGCATTTAATTGAATGATGTTTCATATAATTTAGTCATAAACAGGATGCAATCTGAAGAATCAGACTTTCAATGGCATTTTACTTTATAAAACCAAAAAGTTCTAGTTAAGATAGAATATTTCTTTCAGAAAAACAGATAATCTTCAATTAAAAAAATATTTTAAGTGACACACCACACACTTCCTTCAATGATTTCATTAAATATCTGGTTTGCATTTGTCTAGTCTGGGTTTAGGATTTAAGGGAGTTGCCAGCATAATTTTAGGGAGGCCACTGCTGAACTCTTTCCCTTCAGGGCACTCACTTTTTCAACTGGCCTATTCAGTTATTGGTAACACACTGGTTTGTTTGTTTTTAATAGCTTTATTTTAGTTGTGCAGATGGCAAGCACATCATAGAATATTACAAAGTATAAATTGTTATCTCTATACAATTAAGCAAACATAACTGTAGCTTTACATAGTCTTTGTCCAAAGGCACTGGAATACTGTGAAGCACAATGCACTTAGTCCTGTTTACTGTCCATGAATCTGACATAGTGAAGCAGTTGTAACATGCACTCATACTTTCTAATTGCTATTTTGCAATGGGCCATCATCAGTAATTCTTCTGAGGAAACTGATGTTGACTTGTGCAATCAGAAGTATATTGTGATACATCAGAGTTAACTAGGATTCAGTAATTAACTTGTAAATGCTTTGTGCATGTATATTGGATTCTGTATTTAAAAGTTATTCTGAGCAGAATATCTAAATATGATGCTTCTTTTATTAGTGTTTTTGGCATGTTGCATCATATTAAATTAGATCAATAAAACTAATGCTATCATAAACAATCTTGTAGTTATATAATGCACCATCAGACTATGATTTAAAGAACCAGAGGCAGATGCAGGGTTTTAAAAGAAGTCCTGTGGCAAGACCCCCGAGGGATAGTGATGGTATTATCAACAGCTGATGTTTAGAAAACCTTGCTGAATAGTTTCACAACCAGACATCAACTGTGGAGCTACAGTTATTACTTCTAGATGAAATAGCGTCGATAATTTCCCTAGATGCTACTTCCGTTATGTAAATTATCAGTGAGTTGTCTTGTAGCCCCCTAAGGGGACTGAAAATAGCTTGGCCCCTAATACTGAAAGGGCCACATCATTTCCAACATTCTTTACAAAAAGTGTGCTAGACTTCTGGAGGCATTAAACATCCACAGTCTTATCTTCAGAGTATTTTCGTTAACCATCTCCATATGCAATTCTACATTAGTCCTATTTTACCAGTCAAGAAAAACTGTACATCATTTTCTTTGGAGCATGACCAGAAGAACCCTTCATTCACACTCATTTCCTTCAGATAATGCTCAAGATTATAATTTTGCGGTGTGAGTCATTACATTGTCTTTATTTTTTTATGGATAAATGTATTAATTAGGTCTCTCTCTTCCACAAACATCTTGGCATCTTCACATCAAGAATGATCTCCTTTGTTTTATTTGATAGTGGATAGACCCTTCTATGCCTTCTCACCTTCCCCAAATATGCTGGGTTTCTTAGCCCAAAAAGGCATTCCTATCACCTTTCATGT
Organism: Caiman crocodilus; assembly: GCA_030014935.1. Taxonomy (NCBI): domain Eukaryota; kingdom Metazoa; phylum Chordata; order Crocodylia; family Alligatoridae; genus Caiman; species Caiman crocodilus. Next base: position 75,468,575 of record JAGPOW010000261.1, on the reverse strand, counting down.
TTATAGACTATGAGGGAACTCAAGCTTCAATTAAAAAATTCAGTCAAACTTATATATGGAGAACTGAAATGCAGAGTCAAGTCAAAGGTGTGTTAGTGACAGTCTTAAAGAATGGGAACTGCACATATTCAGTATATTTTCTTGAATATAACACAATCTGAATATAACATTCATCTGAGTTCTGGAAGGCCTCAAAAAGGGAAAAAGATCTTACCTTGGCATACAGGTAAGTACTTGAGGTCTTGGGTCTCTGGGGTTGGAGGGGGCCACATGCCAGGGCCTGATTCAGCAAGCTAGCTGTGGGGCTATGCATCAGGTCCAACCCTGTACACTAGTTCTAGAGACACACCCTAAGTTCAGGACCCTGCATTGGCTCTGGAGCCATGTACCAGGTCCAATCCAATATATGGTCCTAGACTCAGCACATGGTCCTGGACTCAGTGTGCAGGGTCCAAATCAATACCTGGCTCCAAAGCCAGCAGGTGGGGTCAGACCTGGCATGCTGAATCCAAGGATATATGCTGAGTTAGACCCAGTGCCCTGGCTGCAGATTAATCCCATGTGCTGACAAATATGCAGTTGGAGTGGGAGGTGTCCCCAAGGGTTTGGATATTTGGCAGTGAGGGGATTAAGCAATGGATGGCAGCATTCATCACCATGGCACGTATTACCAAATTTTTGGACCCATCGGGAGCCCTTATCCTCCAATATAATGCACACCCCAACTTCCCTAAGATGGTTTGGGGAGAAAAATGTAGGTTATATGCTGGATAATATCACAGTTATCTGCCAGTTATATGTGAAAGAAGTAATATCTGTGTCCAGGCCTTTAGGATTCAAATCCCAATTCATAGTGCCTGCAGGAAGAGGACCAGGCTGCAGCACCACCAAGAGACTAACTAGGCACCTCCTCCATCTCAGCATGGGCCCTCCCATAAGGTTCCTAATAGGAAATCAGGTGACCTGGCAGGACTGATGTGGGCCACAACCCCCTAATGAAAAGGATCCCCAAACATCCCCTGCACTGGAAATTTGCAGTGTGGGGGCAAAATTAGAATCCCTGGATATCCAAGGTTCAAAAAATAACCCAGGTGAAAAAAGCAGGGCAGGGCACAGTCCTGGATCATGCCTCAAGGCAACCCTGGAGTCGGTCCTCCAAAAGAGATGCTCTAGTTTCTGGCCACAGCATCTCTATGGTGCTTCTGAAATACAGAAAGCCAAATTTGCCTATGTAACTGGGAATCCCTGCTCCTGTTATCAGGGCTCCAACAGTGAGTGCAGGGCTGAAGGCCAGGCACATAATGAGACTATTAGAGACAAAGGTCTGTAGGATGGAAGAGCAAATCAGGAGACTGGAATAGGAGTACTGAGTCATGTAAGCTCCCTCCCATGTGGGCAGCAGAAGAGGGAGAAGTAGGAGCAGTATGATGTAGTGGGCTGCAAGAGAGAGTGCTCCAGCAACAGGCAGCAGCATGAGACAAGTTGCTTAGTGTCTGTGGCAGGCTGGAAAGGGACAAGAACATTATCAGGACACAAACAGCAAAGGGAAAATCTGCTACCATAATTTAGGGGAACTTGGTTTTAATTTGGGTTGGTAGGCTGAGGTTTATGCTTTATTGGTAACCAAAGTTCTGGTTTGTTAATATCAAGGGTGGTGGAGGTCTCAGCAATACCAGAGTAGAGTGGAGATAGGGCCAAGGGCACCCAGTGCTTTAACAAGGAAGAGATAAGGCTGGAAGCTCAACTGCCCAAGTAGGGTAGAGACAGGTCTATTGGAGTGATCCCTTCTGTTGCTAGTGATTTTAGATAACCCTCTGGAGGTAAAGCAAAAGGATTATGGTGGTGTAGCAGCCCCTGCCCCCTAGCCAAAGGGGAGCCATGAGGAAGGTGACAAAGCTTGAAGACTGAAGTTTTCCTAGTGGACTTAGAAAGTAGAGCCAGAGAGTAAACAAGGATTGGGCCACCATCAGGCAAAATCCCAACACAATCTTAAGACACCACAATTGTGTTCCCTTAAAAAAACAGTAGCTGGAAAAGGAAGAGGAGCCCACAGAGCAGACAGATAGATTCACTTGCCTCTCCAAGCAATTGTAGACCCACAGAGGCTCCTGCAATAAGAAATAAACATCAAAGGCATGTCAGGAGAGTAAGGATAGTGAGGGCAGACAAAAGACCACCAGTGGGCAGGTAGATTCATTCCTGACATCTGTAATGGGATACAGCCTGTTACAAGCAAATAATTTTTCCCTTTACTTAATCATATACTTTTGGACTGATTTAGGTCCAAATCCTGAAACAAAAAATTGCAGAAGTAACTATAGGTATGACTGGTTCACCTGAGCCTAGTCTTTGCAGGATTAGTCTTTCCTAATTGCCGTCTTGCTTACACTAGGAATGTGGGTACATGAACATTTGGAGCCCATTCATTAGGGGATCATTTCAGATGGGCATCAGCTGGTACATTCCAGTTTTAAAGTTAGAGCAGCTTTGCTGCATTTGAATCATCCTTAGTTTGTTCACATAGAACGGTTACAACATATTAGCTGTTGTTCTTTCGAAATGTTCCCCTTTTGAAAGGGCTCCAAGCATTCATGTGTCTTTTTGCTACTGAATGTACTCCTAATTGTCGGGGGACACTGTGTAGGGGCACAGGTCATGATGTCCTGATGACATTTACCTGCACAAGGTTGT
>JAGPOW010000261.1:75431388-75443410 GCA_030014935.1 Caiman crocodilus | reverse complement strand
TGTGTGTGAACCAATAACTTTGTGCTCTGTGTAGTGCATTGACTGTTTAATAAAACTGATATTTTTGGACCCCTGAGTTGGGTTTGTCTTTCTGCAGTCCTGTTTCCATTCTAATCTCTGCTACCTGTCCCTCTAACCCTCGCCCAGTCTTTCTCTCTCCCCAGCTTTCTACTTCACTGCCCCCAGGCCCAAGTTACCCCAAACACCAGCTAGTGTTAACACATAGCCATGAAAGTGTGTGTTTGCATACATGCATGTGTGTATGAACCCATAGAGTGTTTGTGTAGTTTGTGTGTGTGTGTATAATTTTGTATCATGCCCTTCTGTCTAACAGCGCAATATTGAGATCCCAAGTGTTGATCTGGCATGTGTCAAATCAACAGTACTGCTGATTATCCAAAGCTAAAGTAGAGTCTACACATTCCACTGGAATTCCTCAAGGAAGCAGTCCTGGATGCACAATCAAAGTCCATTCCATCTCACAGGAAAGGCAGCAAAAGGGCACAGCAGCTCCCTTGGCTCTCCAGGGAACTAGTGGACCTCCTGTGTCTAAAAAGAAAGACCTACAAAGGATGGAGGATGGGAACCACCACCAAGGAAGAATAATTTGATCTGGTCTGGACTTGCAGAGAGCAAACCAGGAAATCCAGGACTGCGACAGAACTTCAGCTAGCTATAAAAATCAAGGACAATAAAAAGTCTTTTTTTAGATATGTGGGGAGCTGGAGGAAAAGCAAGGGCAACATTGGATCCTCGTTAAACCAGATGGGACAACTGACAACCAATGCCTGGGAAAAAACAAACTGACTAAATGGGTACTTTGTGTCAATTTTTCACCAGTCCCATGGGACCCCCTGCTCACTAAGACAGAGGCCTGGGTGAGGGAAATTCCTTATCCTCCATCAAAGCTGACCTCATGACGGAACACCTTGACAGGCTGAATACCTTCAAGTCAGCTGGCCCTGACAGTCTACACTCCAGGGTACTCAAGGAATTGAGTAGCATCATAGTCCACCCCCTGGCACAGATCTTTGAGAACTCCTGGTGCACTGGTGAAGTGCCCAAAGATTGGAAGAAGGCCAATGTGGTGCCTATCTTCAAGAAAGGGAGGAAAGTAGATCCGGCAAACTACAGGCCCATCAGCCTGACCTCTATCCTGGGGAAGGTCTTACAAAAGTTTATCAAAGAGGCTATCCTTAACAGACTAGCTGACAGCAATATCCTGAGGGATACCCAGCATGGGTTTGTTGTGGATAGGTTTTGCTTGACAAATATAATTTCCTTTTATGACCAGGTGACCTATCACCTGGACAAGGGGAAAGAGATTGGTGTCATATATCTTGACTTTAAAAAAGCCTTCGATCTGGTATCCCATGATCAACTCTTGGCAAAACTGGCTAACTGGCTAACTGATCTCAACCTCACCATGATCTGCTGGCTGAGGAATTGGCTCCATGGTAGGACCCAGAGGGTGGTGGCTGATGGAAGTCAATTGTCATGGTGCGATGTGATGAGTCAGGTCCCTCAAGGCTCTGTCCTAGAGCCTATACTTTTTAACATCTTCATCAATGATGTAGACATTGGTGTCAGAAGTGGACTGACCAAGTTCACCAATGATACCAAACTCTGGGGTAAAGCATCTACACCTAAGGACAGAAGGGTGATCCAGCCAGATCTTGACAGGGTCATTAAATGGGTGGATGAGAACGTGATACTGTTTAACATGAAAAAATGCAAGGTTCTCCACTTTGGGAGGAAACCTATATCATGTGTATAGGCTTGGCAGTGCTACACTGGCTAGCACTGTAGAAGAAAGAGACTTGGGGGTCATCATTGACCACAAGATGAACATGAGCCTTCACTGTGATGCTGTGGCTAGTAAAGTAAGCAAAATGCTAGCTTGAATCCATAGATGCTTCTCAAGCAAATCCCAGGACATCATTCTTCCATTGTACTCGACCTTGGTGAGGCCGCAGCTGGAGTACTGCATCCAGTTTTGGGCTCCACAATTCAAAAAGGATGTGGAGAAGCTTGAGAGAGTGCAGAGGAGAGCCATGTGCATGTTCAGAGATCAGGAAAATAGACCTTATAATGAGAGGCTGAGAGCCATGGGACTCTTTAGCCTGGAAAAGTCCAAGCTCAGGGGTGATCTGGCAGCTGCCTATAAATTTATCAAGGGTGTTCACCAGGATCTGGGGGAACATCTGTTCACCTGAGCGCCCCAAGGGATGACAAAATCAAATGGTCACAAACTCCTCTGTGACTGATTCAGGCTGGACATAAGAACTTTTTCACTGTCCAAGCCCCCAGTGTTTGGAATAGATTGCTGCCAGAGGTGGTTCAAGCACCCACTTGATAGAGTGAAAGCATCAAAACCCATATGTCCCAGCATTCTATTTTCTCCCATAACAACAAGTCATGGCAGGAGAGATTGTGGACATGTGCTTAGGAATGGATTCCTTGAGGACCTGCTCCATGATTTTTCCAAGACCTGAGATGAAGGTGACAAATCTGTAGTTTCGCAGATCCTCCTTCTCTTTCTTAAAGGTGGACACTATATTTGTCCTTTTCCAAACATTAAGGACCTCTCCTGATCTCCAAAAGCATTCAAAGATAAGGCCCAGCTTTCACAGAAAAGGGCCAGCATGTGCTGGGTTAGCTTGGTGTTGTGTATATACTAAGCTGTGTGATTCTATTGGAAGGTAATTGAATTAACTTTGTATTTCTTCCATTGTGCGGGATTCAGTTAAGCATGTTGCAACACTAACTGCTTAACAACGAAGAAGTTTTTTAGTATTAATAGTATTTATTTGTACTCCTAAGAAGTGGGATAGTAGTTGGGATTTTAAAAATGTCTAAATCTGTTACATAATAGACCGCTTGGAGCCATTATGGTCTATATGAGGTCAATAATACTCCTTCTGAAACTCAGCAAATAAATATTTATATGATAAAGCCTCATTGCTCCTTGGAGTCTATCAATAATTCATATTTCAGAAAGTCTTAAATACATGATAAACCATAATGGCTCCACTGGAACAGTCAACTCTCATAAACTTCCAGGAGGGATACTTTTTCTTTTTTTTTAAATCTCCATTACTATTCAATAGCAATGGAAATATGCATTAAAGGGACTATGTATTGGTTATCACTAATACTCGTTTTTAGCTAGATAAAGGTACCTATTTGGGGCAGGGAATATGTGTTTCTGCATTTTTACATAGCATCACAAATGTACAGAGTGCATAGCAGTGATTTTTAGTCACAAAAACAATTATTATCATTTATTATTTGTATTGCAATAGTGCCTTGGGGCTTCCACTCTACTAGGTGCCATACAAAATATAGCAGTACTGAGCTTACTCAGAAATGTAATGTTTTAACCATTTTAGTTAAAGCAGTGCAAGCCTCCTGGCATGCACCTAGCTATACTGGTACAAAAATACTTATAGCAGAACCACTTAGGAACAGAAGGCTAGAAGGGACTTCCTGTGTCGCCAGGATTGTCATCTATAATTGCAAGCAATAGGGCTGTGCAGAGCTTAGGATACTGATTCAGATTCAAAGATGATTTGGACAATTTGGAGGCTGAATCTATTAATCTGAATTGAATCACTAGAAGCTTTAGGCTTTCTGAATCAATTTGGAGCTTCTAAATCAATTTGGAAAAGATTCAGAAAAGATTTGGTGATTCGGAGATTTGGCCATAGGGTATAATGGGGAATTAATGAAATATCTATAACCTTTATGTTTTTTGGCTGATTCTGATGAAACTTGTAGGGGTGGTATCCAAAGCTGAGGGCATGAAGCCTGTCACGTTCCAAGGGGATAAGTGCAGGGGTTTCTGGGAAACTGAACCTCAAACTTCTGACAAGCAAAACTCATGACACAGGTGACACTATGTGTGTGTGAAGGCACAAGGGGTTGAACACTGCAGAGGGAGTCTGGGTTCTGCGGCCCTGAACTTCTGCACACAGGCAAGAAAAATTCAGCCATCTGATTCCCCCTGTACCTCTGCACTTTTACCTCTGCTGCTATTTCTACCTTCCTCCATCCCGTACCCCAGCCTGTCCCTTACCCCATGATGCCTCCATTTCCATTTTCATTGACTGGCTTTCTTTCCTGTGTTGTAAACCAGGCCAGCTTCTGGCTTCTTTACTATTCCTTCCATCCAGGACCAGGAGACACACCAACTGCATGTACTTCCTCAGCCTGACCAAGGATTTTTCAACCCAAAAGCTTCCTAAGATATATTTTTCTAACTATTTCGTTTTTTTCATAATAAACATATAAATATAAAAACACAAGATAAACCATCACACACCATGAGTAACATATATCTAACACAACATCTTTACTTCTTGCTGTCAATTCCTTTATGGAAAGAAAGGCTCTGTGACAGTTCCATTTGGGTACCTTTGATGCTGCTGGACCTATTGGTGTTGAGCCAGCTAAGTTATTTTGACCTGCCATTGTTTACAGTGGTGGACCAGTCCCAGGCTGTAGGAGAGGAGGAGAGGAGGAGTCCTCCAGGGGGCACACTGGCATGTTGTGCAGCGGCCCAGAACCAGGAAGGGCACACCTGAATGCACCCACAGTCCCACAAGCACCCATATCATGAGTTTTGCCTGCCTGTGGCCAAAGGTGCAGGGCCTCAGAACCCAGACTCCCCCTCCACCTATCTTCTTGAGAGCTGGTAGGCTTTGTGACCACAGCAGGGGATACCACTCCTGCAGTTTTCACCCCCTGTGCCTTAACACACACACGGTGTCACCTATGTCTTGCATTTTGCTTGTCAGCAGTTTGAAGTGAAGTTTCACAGAAACCCCTGAACCTATCTCTTTGAAACTTGGCAGACTTTGTGGCCTCAGCAAGGACTACCATCCTTGCAGTTGTCACCCCACTGTAGCTTAACACACACAAGTAACATGAGTTTTGCTTGTCAGCAGCTTGAAGTGCAGTTTCCCAGATACCCCTGCACCTATCTCCTTGAAACTTGGCATAACTCATGCCCTCAGCAGCATCCAGCACCCTTTCAAGGTTCATCCAAATCATCTAAAACCCAACAAAGTTATAGGTATTTCATTGATTCCCCATTGTACCCTATGGCCAAATCTCCAAATTGCCCAAACTTTTCTGAATCAAATCAGAAAAGCGATTTGGATTTCCATATTGAATCAGATGAATCCAAATCAGATAAATCCAAACCTAAATTGAATAGTTGCCTATTTGCACAGGCCTAGCATGCAACCATGTAACATAAGTTTGCCCAAACATCCATTCTGGCCCTTCCTGCATAACACAGCTATAAGTTTAGGAGATTTAGTTCAAAAGAAAAAAGCACAAGAACAATGTGTCCCAGGAAGAGATAAAGCTAGACAAGGATTGTGTGGGTCCCTGCAATATAGAGGTGCTTGTTAAGTAAAATATGCCTATTATCCTAGGAAACTGATTGCATCCCATGCTATAGGGGAAGACCAGAAAGCATTGGTCTACACCAATCTGACTGGGGGAAAATTCCTTCTTGCCTTCCTTCCTATCCCAAATCTGGCACTTAGTTTGTGCAGCGTTTGAAGAAGACCCACCAGGCATTTGACAGACTTCTCAGTACCGTTAGTAGCTTCAGCTCAACCCAGACAGTCTCCAGGTTTGTACAGTCATTCACTACACACAGTCTATTTTAGCATGGCATTAAAATGGCTTAGTTTAAGACATGTGAAATTGGATCAGAAGTGGTGCATGTAGCCATTTGTTGCTAGGAGCTTTGCTGGAAGTACAATATAAGTAACTCAGGGTAAGGAACAGCAGCAAGGATTGTGGAGGGGTAGCAGGTTTTTAGGGGGATTGGTGGATCTTCGGGGGACAGCTTGCCTAGTCTAGGGATGATGAAGCAGGTTGTGGGGGCTGAGCCAGGGTTGAGGGTGTAGGAATAGCATAGCTCCAGGGCAAATGGCTGGGCTTCTCCAGCCCCAGGGCTGCACTTTGAACAAATACAGGTATTTGCAACATCAGGTTAACTTGATATTGATCTATGTTAGTGCACCTAGTCACATGACCTAATTTAGATCAGGTGTATCATAGGGTTTTTTTGGCAATTTCAGCCCTCTGTAAAACTGGTGTTGATCTAAATGTAGATTAGGTCAATCTAAATATAAAGCCTGTACGTATCCTCCTATATTTAGCTGCAGCCAATTTCTGACACTTCAGAGGAAGATTTCAAGAGGGAAAAAGGCAGGGAAGCATCTCACATATGCATGGTAGTATAAAGCATATAAAGAAAGTGCACCCTTAACTAAAAGGTTTAAAACTAAACTAAAAGGTTTAAAACCCTTAACTAAAAGGTTTGTACTGGTGAAAAGCCTGTGAATGAACCAAGCCTCCAAGACAGTTCCTGTTGTACTTACAATCCTGATGGATAAAACAAGCATAGGGTAGAAGGAAAAGGAGAGAGTGCAGGGGGGAAAGTGACTTTCCCTTCATAACACAGCAGGACAATAAGGGCAGTAATGAATAATTAAAAGGGAGGGGAAAAAAAATCTGAGTTCGTTATGTAACATGTAGTATAGTACCATTTCCATTAAATTTACTTAACAACATGATGTGAATTAATGATAGAGTTTCAGCCTCTATCTCTGAATTCCCTTCCTAAGTTTGTAGTATCAACTAAAGCTGAATTAGTGAGGCATGATATTGCTGAAACATCCTCTGCTTTATCTATTATCACCAGAGAATTGTTCGGGCAAAAAAAACCCAAACCTCATTAAGTAGAATCATAACTAGAGAGAAATAGTTATATTCTAATTTTATTATTATATATTTTATTATTTTTGGACGCTATTTGGAGTTCCTGGCTTCTCTCTATCTTGGTTAACAAGCTGCTGGAAGAATTAGCTTTCTTAGGCAAGTTGGGGCCAATTTTTTTGGCAGACATGCCACAAATTAAGCTCTGTGCCTCCCCAAGAACCAGTCCAATCTCTTTTCCTGTCTGATCTACTCTGCTTTCTGATTCCTGTTGTATCCAACCCTCTGCTGCCTGTGCCCTCCCTGATATATGCATATATTACAGACAGGAGCAGAACCAGAGGGAATTCAGTGGTGCTGCTACTCCCCACCTCTGAATTGGACCACATCACAGGAGCCTCTGAGGACTTTTTTAATATCCCTAAACTAAGTGAAAATCCTCTTTTCCTTCCATGCTCGAAGGCATGCCCCCCTCCCTCCGCCACACACGCCTTTACCATCTTTTCCTGCAGGTGGTGAAGCATCAGGGCCCTACTCACGGTGTGAGGGAGCCTGGGCTCAGCTGGGGATGCCAACAATAGCAGGAGCATGGATGGCAGTTTCCCTGTGCCTGCTCCAGAGCTGGGCAGGGTAATAGGACTTACTGTTTAGCTGCCCTGTTGCTGCTGTTACCTGCTGTTTCCTTCCCCAGCTGAGTTGAGCCCCAGCTCAGTCTGGCTGGCTCCAGCACTTCCTTGTCCTCAAAAAGTGAAGAATGTAGTGGAAGCAGGCAGGGAAGGAAGAGGACAGAAGGGGGCATGCCTCTAAGCTGAGAGGGAAGGGGGATTTTCATCTGGTATAGGGATTTTAAGAAGTCCTCAGATGCTCCCATGATGTGTTCTGCACACACTGGGGCAGCAGAGTAGGTTAGAGCAGTGGCTGCAGTCTCTCCTGCAGAGTGGGTTGCTGCTCCCACCACCCCTCTTTAGGAATCCTGGATCTGCCCCGTTTATAGATAGTGATTGTAGATACACTCAAGAAATTTCACACTAGCTTTTTTGGGTATCAGCAGCAGTCTAGCAGTGAGTGCATGGAGTTCAATATAGACTAATAGTTCTAACATTTACTCAGTTTCCTACGTGATTTTTGTAACCTGCTTGGAGGTCCATAACGCTACTGGTAATCACTCCTAGCTAGTTTAAACGTAGGGATCTCTACTGTACACTATGGTTGCAATAATGACTACCATACAGACATGTCACAGATACCAAAAAACCCAGGGTTAATGGGCATGAGGTTACCAGAATACATGTTTCTAGGACAGCCAGGTATGTGGATCACTTTGCTGCTGATGGCTCCAGGGTTCCCAAGATCCATAACACCAGGGCAGTTCAGTAGGCAGATTTCCCCTGACCTAGCAACATCAAAGTCTGCTGGGTTAGTTCATGGCTTTGGGACAATTTGCAACATGAGTTGCCTTAGTTTTGGAGATCCCAGAGTTTCTTGAACCCCATGAAACTAAACTAAAAAATGCTGGAATTCTCCACAAGTTGGAATGACCTGCTTTCTCACCACTGTAGTGAACAGTTTGCAAATTGATTAGTTATACTGTTCAGCAGATATAATAAATCAATTCATTTATAGAGATCAAGATTGGTTTGGGAATGATTCACAATCAGAAAACGGGTTTAAATTCACTGAGTGTTTATTCACAATGAATAATTCAAACAATACTGTGCTGTGTGTAAATCCTGAAACTTGGTATATACCCCCCAAAAGTAGCATGATGGGAAATGCATTTATAAAGCACCTAATGATGCATGTCAACTTATTTCAGATAAAAAGGCTTTTACATTTTAGTTCCATAGAGAAATTATTGTCTACAAAATATTATTAACTCTCCTGTAAAAAAATTGAAAACACTAAACTTCCAGCTCTAAATAAAAAGATCAAAACTGATCCTCATGCTCAACCAGCATCAAGATGCCAGTGAATTTCACCAATTATTTTTTTTTAACCTGAACTATTAAATATAAATTCAAATTAAAATCCCAAACAACTTGCAACTGTCCTTATTTATGGGAAAGACCAATTAGCTAAACTGTCTTTTCTTACACTAGTGTAGGGCGACAAAAATAAGTCATGTCCCCCAGCTCCCTCACCATAAGGAAAGACGGAGGGAACTGGGCTTATTTAGCCTAGAAAGAGGAGACTGAAAGCAGACTTAATAGTAGCTTTCAACTACCTGAAGATGGATTTGAAATAGGATGGAGCTTGATTGTTCCTAGTGGTGGCAGATAACAGAAAAATGGTCTCAAGTTGAAGCAAGGGAAGTTTAGGTTAGATATTAGAAAAACAAATTCTTACCAGAAGGATAGTAAAATGTTGGAATATGTTAGCCAGAGAGGTGGTAGAAGCTCCATCCTTGCAAGTTTTCAAAACCCAGATAGATAAAGCTTTGTCTGGGATGATCAAGTTCTGGACAGTCCTGCTCTGAACAGGGGGTTGGACTAGATGACCTCCTGAGGTCCCTTCTAGCCCTAATTTTCTATGATTCTAGTAAAGTAAGTTTTCTGGCATTAGAAAGTTACTCCAGATTTATGTTGTTGTAAATGAGAGTGGATTTTGGCTTAGATAATCTAATGGAAATGGAGGGACTGTCACACATCAAAATAAATGTAAGCATTTCCAGTGACAGCAGAGTTAACTGTGGAAGTGAAGTGACATGAAACTAAATAGTGGTTCTAACCCAACGATGTGATAGAGAGTTAGTGTGAACTAAACCTGTTTCCTTCCCCTTTCACCTCTGACTCTCTCATATCTATTCCAATTAGTTTACTTGCATGACGAGGTACATAATGCTGCAAAATAATATATATGAAGTGTGTAACAGGGTCCCTGTTAGGAGCCCTGTTTCTTGGGAAAATCCCAGACAGCTGGGGGAAGACTCCCCACCCCTGCAAGGTCAGCCAATGGGAGGCCACCTCCAGGAATAAAAGAAAGGGGAGGTCCTGAAGAAAATGCCTTCAGGCACCAGAAGAAGTGAGGAGTGATGAAGCTCTGGAGAGAAAGAAGAAGACTTACTAGAGACCTGGATAGACTCTGGGAAGAGTGACGCCCTGAGGAATGCAGCAGATCAGGGGTGGAGGGGATTACCTTCTCAGGAATCCTGCTGTTGGCAAGTGTGAGAGAAAAGAGAAACATGGAGACCTCAGGCAGTGGATCCCTGAGGGATGCGGCAGAGCAGCAGCAAGGGAGATTATCCGGCTGGTAAACTCAGCTGTGCCGGTGAGTGTGGAGAAAGGCAGAGATGCCAGGTGGCGGATCCACTGGGACTTCTAAGTAGAAGGGATCATGCCCCTTAGTGAAAGAAAGGGGTAGCCCCAAGTCTGAAGCCCAGTGGGATAGTGGAAACTGGGAGCAAAGAAACTGATCGTGAGAAGGAGTAGTTAGAGACTCCTCCCAGGGTTGTGCACCCACAAAGAATTAGGAATGCGGAAAGTGCTTGCCACTAATGAGACAATTAGTGATGATAAGCTGAGACACAGGTCGGGAACTCTTTATCCCCGCCTTTGGCCCAAAAGTGACTGAGATGGGATTGTGAATGATTACCCAGTACTGAGGGAAACAGCTGGGGACATCCTCCACGCAAGTAGCCGGTGCAGAAGAGAAACCACCAGGTGTGTGGATTACTAACGAGGCAATTAACCCTGTGAGACACTGGTAAGCACTTATCTTGAAGATTTTGCAGCTTGCGATCCCCTCTTGAGCCCAGGATGGTCCAGGGAGCTGCCTGAACGGGCTGCTGCCTCCAATCCGGGCCACTGTAAAAGAAAAGATAAGAAAAAGAAATAAAATACCTAAAATAACATAACAGGTCAGGAGTAGCCATTCTGCAGGTACCAATAAACATCCCATCAATCTCTTTCTTCCCATCATAAGATCCAAGTTGTGGCAGGCAAGAACCAGAGGACCGGGCAGTATCCTGTCAATTCAACAATAAAGTACATAAAGCTTCTCATAAAGCTGATTAATTTCCGCAACCCAGAATTCTCCCAGCTAGTGCAAAGTGGGTGGCTCCTACTCAGCTTATCCACTACAGCCCAAAGGAAGAAACAGCAGGGACAAAATAGTCAGAATACTACTGCACTCTGACTACCCTTGGCTGTTGTCTCAGCCTCCAGAAATGATAAAGCAAACCCAAGACTACTCTAAATTACACCTGAGCCTCAAAATCAGAAAGATGCTATCAGACCATTTTCAGGCTCTTCGCCCATCTGTACCCACTGAATATTGGACTCTGCTGAAGCTTTTGGAACAAGAAAGTGTCTCTTGGACACCCATTTGTATCCTAGCTCCCTTCTTTCCTTCCTCTCTCAACTATGTAATTCCCTAAAAGCTCTGACTGTTGCTGGCTAGATAGAATGTGTACAATCAAACAGCTGTTTGCCAAATATGCACAGTTGCAGTTGTGCCCTTACTGATTCATCTGCATAATAATAAACCACATGCAAGTTACTTGATTCAGTGTAGATTGAGAATAGAGCTTCTAGCAAGTAAGCCCACAGCATAATTATGAAACAACTTCTCACTGATCTTTCTTTATCTTCTCTCCTTCACTGGTTCTTGGAGTAGGAGGTGAAGTATTTTCCCCTTTTTAATTTCTTCATTGCCTTTAATTAATCTTCCCCAGGGCTTATAAGCAGAACAAGTATTATTTTTAAAAGGCAAAGAAAAAAAAATATTCTGTTTGCTGTTTGGGATTCCCAGGCAAGTATAGCTATGGAAATTACAAATAAATAGGTATGCTAGAATTAAACAGGTGACATTTTTAAAGCCAAGTCTTATTATAATAAGTCATTTGTATTTTACTGATGAATTTGTTTATCCCCCTCTTTGTTCTGTCTCATTAGGATCTGAGCCATTAAAGTGAACAGATGACATGTGAATAAATGACATGGTCATTAATGTGAATAGATGCAATGGCCTAAATAGAGTGGGCTCATGATGTATAATTCTGTATAAATATAACTTATGCAAATCTGGTCTAGAAGTACCCCAGGAAAAATCAGAGGTAGAACTACTTGGTGCAAGTTTCATAAATGTACACCATTTGTCTGAAACTAAACCTGAGGTAACTGATTATTCAAATACCACTATCTTCTCTCTGCCATCTCCTAGTAAGGAACTGTAAAAGTCACCTCTTATGTGACTGTTACTATGTGACTAGAGCTATTTCTACCTTGGAAAAGCTGCACGTTGTCTTGTTTCTGATCCCGGTGCAATTTGTCCACGTACAAAA
>JAGPOW010000261.1:75404230-75423944 GCA_030014935.1 Caiman crocodilus | reverse complement strand
AAAAAAACACTGCTATATGGGAAAGTAGAGTATTTAACTTTGAATGGTTAGTCAATTATTGGCCTGTCTTTGCATCTCAGCACCAATAAAAACTAGATGCATTTCACACATGGGCAAATCACACAGCAGCAAATACATAGCAAAGACTTTTGGTCACAGTCAGCTTCAACTAGATTTTAACAGGTAAAATGCTTCCCAATCAAACATCTACACTATTCAGTCCTTTCTTTGGTGTCTCTGTCCAAAACATTTATTAGTTCTCCTGTCCATTAGGCAGTCACACCATTTTGCCTCTTTCTCTCCTTGGCAGGTGAAGCATAGAAAGTGGACATGAAGTAAGACAAGTGCACACGCCTGTAGCAGGGCTGGAGTTTTGTTACTTGCATGCCACCTACTACAAGTGCATGTGGACAACTAGGAAAAAAGTCATCTTTATTTTGTATTTCCCTTAACACACAAGGATTTGTGTGAACCTAATAAGAATTGATGAGCTGGTTAAGAAAAAGGAAGATACAATGACACAGAGCTCATCTAATAGAAAAAAAGGATAAGCTGCTCTGTAGAAGAAAAGGAAAAGAAAAAAAACATAAATATTCTCATACAAGCCCCTTGCTCTTACTAGTCACATTTGTTCTGAATCTCCATCAGAGAAAGGGTATATGTTAAAGCAGTACAACAGTACAAAGCAGTTTATGCCTAGCTGGATCCCAGTGATAACCGTGCTAGTGATAATTAATTACATATGTTGTGTACAATGTTTTCCTCTCTAACAAGACAATAGCAGTACTCTTTGTACCTTGTAGAGGGGAAATTAAGACCAGGCAAGAGCTCACCCTTGAACTACCTCTCAAATGTGTCATGTGTATGTGGTTCATTTTGCATTGTGAATGATAACTAGTGTTTCTTATCTGCAAGGAAAAAAGAAAAGAAGAGAATAAACACACAGAGATAACCCCAGCCAAAACAGTAAATCAACAGATGTTTCTTTCCTGTTGCCATGAAAGGGTGATAGAATAAATAACGAGGTGTTTTAATCCAGTGGTAAGGTCAAGCAGTCTCAGGAGTCAATAGAGTTTAGACTTCCCAGAAGCACAAAGCACTCTGCTAAAAGACACAATTACATGCAAAAAGTTCATTGAAATCACTGGAGCTATATGCAAGGTAAGGTTCTGTCACCAAGAGTTAACAGAATTTGGTTTTAAGAAGGATTATGAAATTTAGAGCCCAATTCCACTCTCATTTATGCTGGTTTCAATCATAAGTAAATTTACTTCCCCACATTTTCAGAGGTGACTGATGCTTGAGTAAAGTGGGATACCCACTTTCTGAAAATCAGGCATCTTCATACCGTCTCAAATTTGATATCCAAAAATGAAGGCAATTTGTTGTAAAATGACCAGGTGATAACAGGTGGCAAGCATTAGCAAACCTATTCTAACTGGATATTTAAATTATTTTCACATAGTTCTTCTCACAGGGCCTTGCAAAACCTCTCAAAACTTTGAACAAAACCTTAACAATGAACTATGCTTTTTCCTCCCAGGCATCTCTACTAGATATGGATTTCCCAGAGGTCCACCACATTTTAGAACTGGAGACAGTTCAGTTTTTGTCCTACCAATTAATCTTGTTGTTATGAGTAAGGAGAGACATTATATTTATATGTCCCTCTTTCCTTATTCCTTCTTTCCTGGAAGCCTTAGCTAGCTGAGAAGGAGAGTCCTAATCTCTACAAAATACTTCCTTGGTCTGGGTTCTCAAGGGCACAATTTTTTTTTTCCTTAGATAGCAAACACTCTTGTCTCCACATCTGTCATTTCTTAGGTACCTGTCTATTTGAATAAAGTTACCTAGACCCCAACACTTTATTCTGGTCTTAAAGGGCCATTCACCTCAATGGAGTTAGTCTGGATTTATGGCAGCTGTAAATCACAACACATTTTAGCCTTTTAATGGATCTGATTTCCTGAAACAGTTTATTTTGAGGAACAACTCAGATAGTCTTTGCAGACTTTGGTCCATGAAATACCAAATATTAACTCTTATTTTTCTTTTCCTATTATTGTTTGAATGGACAGAAAAGCCTTACAATCCAGGTCAAAGATAGCAAACTCCTCATGCTTAATTTAGAGCATGACAGCCTTAAAATCAATGTAAATGTGAGCAAAGTTAACTGCAGTTGCGTTTTGTTCACTGAAAAAGACTTATTGCTGTAATAAGCCAGCATTTTCCATAGTCTTTAGGCATCCCCATCTTTCATTACAGTTATTGTTGCTATTGTTGCCGTATTATTGTTGATTTTTAAATACAATGCAAAAACTGGAAACACATATATGTCAACTCTGTATGTCAACCTGAATTATATACATGTCTGTCACAAACAATGAATAATAAAGGGGAAAAAGACAAAAAAAAGGAGGAAGTAAGGAGGGACAAAAGAAGAAAAAAGAAGTGTACAAGGTCTAATAATGTAGTTACAAAAATATTCTAAGAATGCTTCCCAAATTGCACTAAGGTTTTCAAAGCAGTTTAACCTGCTTTACATGGAGAGAGTTCTGTAGATCCCAGCTCTGCCATCTCATCATACCAGATTTTACATTCTGGAGATGTTCTTACTTTTCCAATACAATACAGTAATATAATACTGTATGTCACTAATAAGGCCCACTGGGAAGGATTTAGTTGGGCATGCTTGGCTCTGACAGGGAGGACTACAGAAGTCAATTTGTTCATTGATAGAATCAGGAAGTAGTTTATTTTGAGCTTGTAGGTGTACTTCTGATTCCTTTCTGTCACAAATTATTGTGTGCCTGCACAAAAGGAAATCACTCAAGAATGTCAGCAGCATTGATCCTTCATCTCCCAACCAGATGTTCTTCCTGTCCATCTGCTCATACTTACTTTGCACAACATGGAAAACAACTGGAGGTTCTGAGGTGACATGGCAATTAACCTTGTAAATGATTTCCTTCTTGCAAATGAAACCAGCAATTGGTTTCATAACTTACTCAATTAAGAACAATAAATCTTAGTCATTTTGTGTAATCCTCCATTTAATATTTGATCATTGATTTAATGTTTAATATTGTGGAGTCATTGTTCTGTGTCCCTCATTTCTTGAATGTCCTTGATTTCAAGAATACTCAGCAAGATATAAGCCTAATTCTGCAAATCTTTACTCATGTAAGCACTCTAATTTGGTTGAGTGCGGTTACTTGTGTATGTAAAAGTTCTCACTGGTGAAATCTTATATTTCATAAATGTCATGTCTGTTTTCAAATACTCTTAGTTCCTTCTTTTTGCTTTTGGGATGATGTTTATGATTCAGTCTGTGTTTATGTACATGGCTTCTTTATTTTCAAATCTCAAATTTTGCTTAATGTTGTTTTAAATCTTATTCTTCATTTAAATCTGCTCTCATCCATAATTATAATTATAATTATGGAATGCTTAATCTGCCCATGGATACCATTTCCTGATTACTTCTTTTGTTAACACCTTGGATGTCTGTGTCTGATAGGCACTAACATGAAGGATTTAAAATGGTAGCTACAGCGGTCAGGTTCTATGCAAATCTCCAGATATTAGTAAATCTTAGTCATAAATACTATTTCCAAGCATTTGAAACTTTCACACAGAGTCTGTCCATGTATTGCAGATGTGTGATGCAGATAACTGTTCACTGAAGAATAGGTCACAAGAGGCTTATTTTAATGTTCATGCTAGATGGCTGGTTCACGAGTTGTGGTTAGTTCTTGAAGGTGAAAGTACATTGATTAAATGATTATACCACATAGTTTTGCCAGTATCTCATTTCTAGTGCCCAATGTATTTTCTACTTCCAGTTTAAAGTGACAAGGTTACTATATTAAGTGCAGTATTATATGAAAATTGGCATCTAGGCTATGACCAGGGTTTGAACAGAGCCCCCTTGAGAGAAAAGAATAGCTTTAATAGTATGAGCTACCAGACCCATTCTGACAAACTTTCAGACCAGGAAGAAATTTATTCACCCTCCTGTTGCTATACACTTCACAGGTTGGGTTTCTGTTGTTGTTTGGTTTGTTCATTTTTCACCTTCCTTAGAAGCACTTGGTGTTGCTCTCAGCCAAGGCTGGGGATTTTGACTGGGATGTGCCAATACTACTGCTTGGACTAAAATCCAGAGGTTCCTCCCTAGGAGGTCTTACCTCTCTATGCAGGGTAAAACTGATCATGACATATTGAGTAAGGAAGGAATTTTACCCCAGGGGCCATTTGGGTACAGAACTAAGGAGAGGAGGGATGGGGTGTTCTTCCTCTGTACTGGGGGGGAGTGTAGTTATCTTCCTTGGATCTTGAGTGTATTTTAACAACCTTGCAGTAGCAGGACACTGACCACCACTGTCCCCTTGCTTTAGCTGTGGCAGGTTAAGGTGCTATGCCTTACAGTATTGTGATAGGGTTAACTGTATAGTTTTAGTACTACATTGGACAAGGATTTGTAGGGGATGGTTTGGAAAGGAATGATCTTGCCTCAGAGAGGAGGCTGGGCTAGATGACCTATAGAGCAGTGGTTCTCAACCTTTTTTCAAAATTCTTATTACAAGTTAAAGCAGCTCAACAGCCGGGAGCAGTAGTGGTGGTAATGGCCTGGTCGCGGTCTGAGGGAAGCAGCTGGCAATGGGAGGAGGTGAGGGCAGCACAGCACCACCCCCATCTGTTACTTCTTGCACTGCTGGTGGTGTGAGGGACTTGGCAGCAGTGACGGCAGCAACGAGTCTCACCAACCTTCTCTGCCCTTCCATTCTGGGTCCCATGTCCTGGGCTGCAAAGGTGGTTCCTGCCCATGCCAGCTCAGCCAGGCTGCAGTCCCATGCCCATTATGGGTGCACAAATCCAGGAGGATACATGTAGTTCCACACCTGCTTGATACCTCATTTATGCCCCCTGCCTCATAGACTTACCTGTGGGCATCTGCAGGAGCTGCACATGCACGTGGCACCTCCAGCCTAATTGTCCTCCTTCTGTTCCCCCGAGACCAAAACAGCCCCTTGAAGGCAGGTACTCTACTAGCCTGCAAGGAGAAACTTGCAATTTCCCATGCTTTCTTCCTTTGAAGGAGAAAATCTATGATTCTCTACATTTTGGTGTATTTGTTAATGACCCTTTCATATATTCTTGCAACCCACTTTTGGGTTGCAACCTATGGGTTGGGAGACATTGCTCTAAAGGTCCCTTTCAGGCCTACTATCCTATGATTCTATGAAAGTTAAGTTCTGTGTATAGAAGGTACCACACAGAGCACAACTGGTCACATGAGCATCTACAAGCCTGAGTAATGACTACAGTTCTAATGTGCTAAAAGGCCAGATCTCACCTCAAAGACTTTGCAGTCTAATTTGAGATAAGATCCAGTAAATAAGACCAGCAATCAAAAGCGGAAAGTGGGACGGGAAGCTGAGGATAACAAAAATTAAAATCATATGGCTATTATCCTATTGCACAATTTCTAGATTCCCTATGATTTTATATCCTTGGTTTGTTAGAAAGAAAATCCCATAAATATTAGTGATCCCTTATTGTGTTATTGATTTTGAAGAACCTATTTTATTTTCTATACCTTAAGATATTTCTATAATGAATGAGTGATATTTTATGCCTGAAATACTGATTTCAGAAAAGTTACTGGACCAAATTCATTTTTTTATTATGACAGACCCATTAAATCCATTAGATCACTACAAATCTGAGAAAAATAGGATCTTTGACATTTATGTTAAACTTATTAATTGGAGGTCATAGATTTTATAGACATTAGGGCTTGAAGGGACCTTGGGAGATCATTGAGCCCAGCCCCCAACCCAGGAAGTCAGCTGGGGTCAAGTTTCCCAGCAAAATAAATGTCCAAATGTCTCTTAAAGGAGTCCAGACTAGGTGCTTGCACCACCTCTGGTAGCAGTCTGTTCCAGGCCTTGGGGACTTGGACAGTAAAGAAGTTCTTCCTTATGTCCAGCCTGAAACGGTCTTGGAGGAGTTTGTGACCATTTGACCTCATTATCCCTTGGGGTGCTCTGGTGAACAGGTGTTCCCCTAGACCCTGATGTACACCCCTTATATACTTATAGGCAGCCACCAGGTCCCCCCTGAGCCTTTACTTTTCCAGGCTGAAGAGTCTCATAGCTCTTAGCCTGTCATCATAAGACCCGTCCTCCTGCCCTCTGATCATATGCATGTCTCTCCTCTGGACTCTCTCAAGCTTCTCCACATTCTGTTTAAACTGTGGAGTCCAGAACTGGATGCAGTACTCCAGCTGCAACCTCACCAAGGCCGAGTACAGTGGGAGGATGACATCCTGGGATTTGCTTGAGAAGCATTTATGGATACAAGCCAGAGTTTTGCTCACTTTACCAGCTGCAACATCACATTGGTGCTCATATTCATCTTGTGGTCAATCATGACCCCCAAGTCCCTTTCAGCAGTGGTGTTAGCAAGTGTAGCACTGCCAAGCCTATAAATATGCTGCAGGTTTTTCTTCCCAATGTGGAGTACCTTGGATTTTTTGGTGTTGAACATCATCAGGTTTTCATCTGCCCATTTTCTGAGCCTGTCAAGATCAGCCTGGATCACCATCCTATCCTCGGCTTCTGAGTTGCAAACCATTTCAATAGCTGAAATGGGATGTTGGACAGATAACACTTATGTCCATCCTATGTCCTGTCCATCTTATGATTTTAGAATTTTTCCCTGACAGTGTATAAAAAGGCTCTTTTTTTTGGTTGTCTCTTAAACTAGGTTCTGATGTCTGATTTTGTTGCTCTTGAATTGTCAGCCTTTGATTCCTATGCCGTACTGTATCTTATGCTGTTCTATGGGTTTTTGCAGGTTCTGGTCAGCCACAGATAATGGACAGGATAAGACACAGAATTCTAAAATGTTCTAATTGTGCCCTTTCCACATAGATGGTGGCAGTATCCTAGTGCCTAAAGGTGAAAACACAAATAGTAGTCATCTGGTAATTTTCAACAGTATTCATCTATAATATATATTTGTTTAACACTTAAGTGAATTCTAGGTGGGAGCATGGTGGGGCTTAACTATTCTCTGATGGCTTTTACCATAGGAAGTTGTTCCAAGAAGCAGGATTGCTATGAAGATATGGGATCCACTGACAAAGACAGACAGGCTTCGCTAACCTAGTAGGAAAAGCTTTAAAATATGTTCACCAGGGGTTGGAGTCCAAATTCCTGAGGAAAGTAGGGAAGTGGGTGAGCTGGAGAAAGCACAAGCAGGATATGGCAACAGGGAAGGTCTTCTTATTCTTCCTGAGAAAGTATGGTGATCAGCAGGTTACCTCAAATGTTTGTACATGAATGAATGAAGCCTACGAAAAAAGTAGGAAGACTTGGAAGTTCTTGCATAGTCATGGAACTGTAATATGATTGGAATAACAAAGACTTGGTGGGATAGCTCGCATGACTGGAGCACTGCCATGGTTGGGTATAAACCGTTCAGGTAGGACAGGCAGGGGTGAAGAAGAGGAGGAGTTGATCTTTATGTAAAATACCTATTTGAATGCTCAGAGCTCCAGTGTACCTGGAGATAGGCCTGTTGAAAGTCCCTGGGTTAGGGGAGACCAACAAAGGTGATGTCATGGTGGGTGTCTGCTACAGACCGTCAGAACAGGATAGTAAGATGGATGAGGCTTTCTTCAAATAGCTAGTAGAAGTTTCCAGATCACAGGCCCTAGTTCTCATGGAAAACTTCAATCAACCTGACATCTGCTTGGCAGGAAATGCACAGGCAATCCAGGAAATTTTTGGAGAGTATCGGAGACAACCTTCTGGAATAGGTGACTTATAGGGGGGCAATTGTGGGGGAATGACCCCCCAGTATTGGCCCCCAACTGAGCACCACTCAGGATGGGGCAATTTTTTTGCTGCTCAGGCCAGCGTCATGTTGGGGGGGGGGTCACCAAGCTATGGCACAGAAGTATAGGAGTGGATATGGGGCTTCTGGCCTGGCACCTGGGTCCACCCACAAATTGTGCCCTGCCCCCACCCCCCCAACTCAGGAAGTACCAGTCACCCCTACTTTCTGATGTAAGTGTTGAAGAGGCCAACTAAGATGCATTCTCTTCTTGATCTGCTACTCACCAACAGGGAATGATTGGTTGGGAACATAGAAGTGGATAGCAACTTGGGCAGCAGTAACCATGAGATGACCGAGTTCGGAATTTTGAGGAAAGGAAAGAAGGAGAGCAGCAGAGTAAGGACCCTGGACTTCAAAAGAGCAGAGTTCAACTTACTCAAGGAAATGATAGGCAGGACCCCTGAGAGGCCCGAGGGGAAAGGAAAGATGGTTTTACTTTAAAGAATCCTTCCTGAGGGCACAGGAATGGACCATCCTAATATGCTGGAAGACTAGCAAGTATGGCAGAAAACCAGCTTGGTTTATCAGTGAACTATTCAATGAGCTAAAACACAAAATGGAAGCTCACTAGAAGTGGAAACTTGGACAAATGACTAGGGAGAAGTATAAGGGAGTTACTCAGGCATGCAGGGATGAAATAAGGAAGGCCAAAGTGCAATTGCAGTGGAATCTATCAAGGGATATGAAGGGTAACAACAAGGGTTTCTACAGGTATATCAGCAAAACAAGGAAGATGAGGGAAAGTGTGAATACCTTTATGAATAGGGAAGGCAACCTAGAAACAGATGATGCAGAAAAGGCTGAAGTACTCAATGCCTTTTTTACCTCAGTTTTCACAAGCAAGGTCAGCTCCCAAACCACTGCACCTGGCAGCACAGTCTGGGGAAGAGGTGAACAGCTGACAGTGGTAAAAGAACAGGTTATTTAGAAAAGCTACAAGTTCATGGGGCCAGACATGACACACCTTAGCATATTCAGAGAGTTGGTCAATATGACTACACAGCTACTGGCCATTATCTTGGAAAACAAGTGGCAATCAGGAGAGGTCCCAGACAATTTGAAAATGGCAAATAGTTCCCTTATTTGAGAAAGGAAGGAAGGAGGATCTGGGGAACTACAGACCAATCAGCCTCTCCTTAGTCCCCAGAAAAATCATGGAGCAAGTCCTCAAGAAATCCATTTCTAATCACTTGGAGGAGAAGATGATGATTAGGAACAGTCAGCATGGATTCACTAAGGGCAAGTCATGCCTTATGAACCTGATTGCCTTCTATGACAAGATGATTGGCTCTGTAGATGTGGGAAGAGCAGTGGATGTGATATACCTAGACTGTAGCAAATTTTTTATATAATCGCCCAAAACATAGTTGCAAGCAAGCTAAGGAAATATGGTTGGATGAATGGAATCTAAGGTGGATAGAAATCAGGCTGGATCATCATGCTTAAAGGGTAGTAATCAATGGCTCAATTAGTTGGCATCTAGTACCAAGTATACCCGAGGGGTTTGTCCTGGAGCTGGTTGTGTTCAATACATTCAGCAACAATCTGGAAGATGGAATGCAATGCACCCTCAGCAAGTATGTGGATGACACGAAGCTGGGGAGAGTAGTAGATACGCTGGGGTATAGGGCTAGAATTCAGTGGGACTTAGAGATATTGGAGGATTGGACCAAAAGAAATTTCATGAGGTTCAATAAGGAGAAGTACAGAGTCCTGCGCTTTGGGCAGAACAATCATGTGGTACAGGCTGAGGACTGAGTCATCAAGCAGCAACTCTGCAGGAAAGGACTTGGGGGTTACAATGGATAATTAACTGAATATGAGCCAATAGCATGCCCTTGTTGCAAAGAAGGCTAACAGCATACTGGGTTTCATTAATAGGAGTGTTCCCAGTAGATCAAGTGAAAGAGAGTTCCCCTCTATTCAGCACTGGTGAAACCCCATCTGGAATACTGAGTCCAGTTTTGGGCTCCCCACCAAAATAAATGATGAAGCTAAATTGGAGAGAATCCAGTGGAAGGCAGCGAAAATGGTTAGGGGGCTAGGGCACATGACTTATGAGGAGAGGCTGAGGGAACTGGGCTTATTTAGCTGAAAGGGGATTTATTAGCAGCCTTCAACTACGTGAAGTGGGGTGGGGATCCAGAGAGGATGGAGCTAAACTGTTCTCATTGGTGGCAGATGACAGAACAAGGAGTCTCAAGCTGCAGCAAGGGAAATTTAGGTTACATATGAGGAAAACTCTCACAAGGAGCGTAGAAAAGCACTGGAGAACATTACTCAGAGAGCTCCATCCTTGGACATTTTTAAGACCCAGCTAGACAAAGCCTTGTGGGAGCAAGGAGGGATGGGGCGGGGGGGGGGGGGACTGCTACAAAGGCTTGTGATTCTTTTTTATACCTTTGTTTCTATCTGTCTATCTTTGTAATTTTCCCTTTAGTTAAATATTGAGACCTATTATAAGCTTTTCTTGGTAAAATATCTAATAGTGAATAACCGTGATAGTCTATCATAGCTGATTCTTCTTGGTAGCTATTCCATGTACCTCATCATTCAACTGAACCCCTGAGTAGACACTGTCTTTAAAATCCTTTTTATACAATTTGGATCAGATTAGGAAGAATGATGGCTTTAATAATGCTGGGGCGATATTATTAATTTTGAAGTAGGTGAGAAGCAGGGTGCTTTTTCTAACCAAAAGAGTTTAGAAAGTAAAAAGATTTCAGTGCTGCACTAGATAACATTAGGCCTACAGTACTTGACGGAATGATTGGGAGATTAAGTTGTCATGTCATTCATGCTGAAACCTCATATATTGTACTAAACCAGAAGACTTAAGAGAACTAAGACCGAAAATTAAAAGGCTCGTTTCCCAGTATAAACCAAGCTGTTAATTTTATTCATATGTATCCAGAAGAGACTAAACAAAAGACAATGGAGCTAGTGTTACATGCAACATTATAGCAATATTCCAGTGTGATTAGAATAACACATTGAGCAATGTGTACATGGTGCATAACAGGTACAGATTTGCTGATCTCTACAATTACTAGAAGTTTATACCACTAATAAAACTGTGTCCAGTAGTTTTCATCAGTGAATTTTAAGTAATGATATGATCTTCATAAAGTCCATTGTCCAACCACAGTTCTTTTGCACATCTTAAAATTAGGCTCCATGGTAACTAGAGTTTTGGGATAAGAATGCCAGCAGCCATTAGCAGCTCTTCTACAAAGTGGCTTCCCCTGTGTGATGAGAGATCCAAAACACTGTTGGTGAAATGTTTTGATTGAGCAGAGAAATTATAAAGGAGTTTCCCCTGAAGTTCCTAAAATGTATATAATCTTAGTTAGTGCAGGTCAAGCTCATCTGCTTCATAAGAATGGCTTTCTGTAGTTATGAACATGTAGACAAGTAGAAATGTAAAGGGGTATTTCAATTTATGGTAATTTCAGGCTACAGAAGGCAGGGTAGGAATGCACCACATACATTATGCTAGGTGAGCAAAGAAATCTTGCACACCCACCTCATTCTTAGATCACTTTACTTTGAGCCAAACTCGTTTGAGCTCCTATTCATCTGTGGAGATAAAGGAACATAATCTGCAGCTGCTGCCTATCAGCAAGCCCCTGCAATGCTTCTCTAAAGTATAAGCCTTTACACTGCAAGAACACATAGCTAATATCTGCTTGTCCCCTATCTCTCCCAGGCATCAAGCCACAAAAAAAGAAAGGGGTACGGAGACCAGAAGAGTATGGCCCCTTTCCCTCTACACATGGAGCTGTGGAGCAGAACTGACACATCAGAGGGAGCATTTTTCTCTGTTCTCCTATATGGGACAGGCTGCAAATCTCCCTTGCAAAAGATGAAACTTTCGGAGAGATTGTGCCTGCCTGAGGCACAATCTGCCTCAAGCTGCTAGTGGGATTATGCAGATCTTTAGCATACACAGTACATCCATCCTACTGAATAGATTTTATTCCTGGAAACATTAATAGATTCTTCAGGTCAGAAGGGACCTTAATGATCATCTAGTCTAACCTACTGCATAATGCAGGTCATGGAATATTATCCTATGATTCCTGCATCAAGCTAGAAATTTGTGATTGAGCTACAGCCATAATCAACAGTTAATTTGAAGACTTTAGATGATAGAGGTTTTACTAAATCAAATAAACAGTTAAGTACCCTCGCTGTTAAAGACTTGCACTTCATTTCCAGTTTAAGCTACACTAACTTCAACTTTTAACCATTGGAACCACTCAAACTCATCTTGTGTTAAAAGAGTTTTAACTCAACATTATCACAGATTTAAATTTACATGCCAGATTGATGAGCAGAGTTGCTTGGAGAACTTTCAGCTGACGCATATCCCATAAATTTATGTGTTTCTCCTAAAAAAAACAAGTATTTCACAAAATACAGTTCACTTAACTGAAATGTCATGCAGTATAAATGAGGGGGCGAGGGAAAGGGAAAAAGAGAGGGGGAATAAGGCTGAAGCTCCCCTTTTGATGTTTTCTAAGTAAAACAGTTTTGTTTTTCATTTGGAAATGACTATCATGATATTTTAAGATTCTGCTTACTTTATATCATATTGCAGCATATTTCATTAGTTTGATTTTTTTGTACTTTGTATTATCACATAATCCAAAATGAACACATAACCCATGCATATTGGTAAAATGACATAAAATGAAAGGAATTTGACCCAAAGCAAATGTTTTTAAAAAGGAAAAACACTCTTTGAACAAATGTGGCAGATTTCTGGTTTTGCTCTGTTTCAGAATGAACCCAAAATTTAAAATTTCAAACATGTTTATAAGACAGAATTCCTAGACTTTGTACAACTATAGTGGTGACTGGGCCATGATAAACAACTCTCACTACATCGGAGGAAATAAAATTTTCGTATGTTCAAGTTAGAGTTACCCGGGAAACGTTTCCAATGGAGCCCAAAGCTTCCATTTCGCCAAGTGTCTGTGGCCTAACTCAGATTGCTGTTATACAGATGATGAAGAAAAAACAATCTTTTCAAATGCTTGAGAACATAGTTTAGTTTAGTTTTTAAAATAATTTTTTAAAAACTAAAGTTTTTCAAAACGTTCCTCTTTCCTAAACACCTATATACTCAGTTTGTTTTATGTATAGATTCCATTTGAATTATGCATTTTCAGTGAAGCATCAAATGTCTAGAGTGGGAAATTACCCAAAGCCCTTAGGGAAGGAGTGGTCTTCAGTGGAAGCCCAAGGTTTCTTATTGATTCAGAGCACTGGGCAAATCCCTGCATATCCATTACTGGGTACCTACTACCTCCGTTTAACTTGCCAGTTCCAGCAGGATGCAGATCTCCCATCACTTCTGCACTACTTCTCCCTCTTCCTTTTCAATACCAAGTGTATGAAGAAAATTTGGAAAGAGATCAACCCCTGCTTTCTACTGAATGCAAGGGCTACAGTTCTCCTGACTTTTATACAGGTACACAAAAGGAGCAGAGGTGGAGAGGCACACTTTATACCACCGTTGGACATCAGTAAAAGAGCTAGTCAAATCCTGGCTGGAAGTCTGAATTACTTAATTTTTAAGTACATCCTGTTACTAAAGTTTCGATATCCTCAGTGGGGATGTTCTGTGGCCCTTTGTAGTCATTTAAAATAATTAGCAATTTTAATAACATTGTTAGTATTTTTAGTAACATTTCTGTCATTTTGTTTGTATAAATAAGGATGTAGATCAGGTATTAATGGATCTAATCTTCAATTTTGTGTTTAGAAACGGGTTGCCACCTAGACAGTGAAATAGTCTTGAATCCCTTCCCCATGCCCTGTTCATTTTGGTAAACTAGCTGTTTATATTTCCTTGTTTTATTCTTTATTTTTTTAAGTACATTTTAACATTTTATCATAAATAAGCAAACTGTTATGCTGTAGGACCAATACAGCTCAGTATACATGAGTGAGATGTCTTATCAAAAATTTAATTGCAATTCTTTATTAGTGGTAAAATTAGTTTGTGCAAATTGGGGGGGGATAATTAGATTTTCAGTTCCTAGTCTGTGTTTTTATTAGCAATTAGGGGGGAAAACAGTTTTTATTTGTAAATGAAATACATATTTCAAAAAAAGCAAGAGGTGAAGAGATGCAACAAGCAAAAACGAAACAGCATTCTAATACTGTTTTTTTCAAAGTAACTTTTTTCATTGCAGAACCACACTTCAAAATGCTCACAGAACATGCTATTTTTAGCAGAAATCACTACACTGTCACCAGATGTCTCATCTCTGCACCTGTTATAATGTTTTAAACTGGCACTATAGCATAAGAATGCATCCCATTTTAATTAAGTTATCCAAACAAGCCACTCTGACTTCATGGGGGTTATCCCTCTACCCTATCATTTCACAAACCCAGGGAACTTGTTTCTGTGCCTTTTATGAGATTTCCAGAACTTTGGTCAGGTGTAAGTGCTACTCCACCCTCATTTACTATTCAGTACACTGCTAATATAATTAGTTCTACTATAATGATTTGATTCGAATTTTATAAATTAAGCCTACTCCAAGCCGTAGGTTGTCAGCTTCAAATAAGGTTGAAGCACCTTGTTTTGAGTTCTAACAAGCACACTGCTCTTAAAAGTTTGCAGACCTACCTCAGAACACCTGATAGTTTCATTTTTCGTTGTAAGCATCAGTGCTTGCTAGACTCTTGAGCCAGGTCAAGCTTATGCTATGTGATTATGGTCAAAAACATGTCTGTGAGCTATTAGAAAATTTGAACTGCTCCATGGAGAAGAACCATGAAGAGTTGCTAATGTGGGAACTGATTTTATGAAACTTGCCAAGGTGTTATCATATTCTTAGCATTTTAGAGCTGGCGAGGCCAGCTGAAAGCTGGAGGGATGCATTTTGAAATACTGTTCTATCTAACCCAGGCAGATAGGGCTATTGTATTCGCTTTGTACAAACGCATAATTATATCTGAACAATGAATAGCTATGGGAGCTACACCTAGAGACTCGAACCCAGTGAGTGGCAACCCAGAAGACTTTTTCTTTAAGATGTTATTTTTACTGTGTATTCTTCTAAAATATCAATGGAATTGAGAGAGAGAAGTGAGACAGACTTTTATTTGGATTCTCAGCAGGTGGAGCTGTCAGGTAGATTCAGATTTCTCTTCCAGTTGTGCTAAAATACCCACCTGGCCTGGAATAGTTTGAGAAGATTGTAGGAGGCAGCATAATTCCCTCTAGTGAGAAGGGGTGTTCTCCTTCTAGCCTACAAGACCAGTCATTCACAGGAAGAGACCCTTGAGGGTAACACTCCTGAGATTTCAGCTGCTAACCTTTCAATACCAGTCAAAGGACTGCCATCTGATGAGGCTGCAGAAAGGTGCAGGGAGAAAAAGAAACAAGAATTTAAGCAACTACTAATTGACTATTTTCCATTTTAACAGAAATGTTAAGAACAGTGCTTACTAAAGCATTGCTATTTGAAAACCTGGATGCATTATAGAAAGCAAGGCAATTTTGAAGGCTGAA
The DNA here is from genome assembly GCA_030014935.1 of Caiman crocodilus. Taxonomy (NCBI): domain Eukaryota; kingdom Metazoa; phylum Chordata; order Crocodylia; family Alligatoridae; genus Caiman; species Caiman crocodilus. The sequence continues at coordinate 75,408,496 of JAGPOW010000261.1, read as the reverse complement.
TTACAAGCATAAAGCTAAAGCTTAAGCTTAACAATTTCTTTTTATCAGCTCAAATACTACTAGTAGTATAACCTTATAAAGCAAAATCTAGCATTGTAGGTACTGCACCTGTGCTTTAAATGAATATTAAATCAGCCAGGTCTCTGTTTGCCTACAAACCAGCAGTTAATGCATTGCCAAGCAGCAGATCACCCTGAGGATTTTAATTCTCCTTAGTACCAGTCCAGTATTTGCTTATTTTGTTTTATTTGTGACCATTTGAGGATAATGGATCAACTTTCTTATGTATCATGCAGCCTTCTGCTGTGTGTTTGAGGCTCATCAAGACATGATTTTATCAAGGGCAGATTGTAATTGTTTTGCCTTAAAAAAAAAAAAAAAACTTGCTTCAAAATTCAAATCCATCAGCTTTTAATGAGCAAGCTGGCATTTTAAAATATGGACGGAAAATAGGGGCTGAGCTCAGTAAACTGAAAAAAAGAGGATAAAATTAAATCAGTGTCTTTCTGGGACTTGAGAAGACAGTTAAAAATAATAGTCTTAATACTCATTCCCTGGGGATGTGTGGTTTGCAGATTGTTATTGAGGCCCACTGTGGTGACTCAAACTGGATTAGAAAAGAAAACTACTGTTATCAGAGGCTCACTGAGCTTAATCCTGAGGGCCTTGCTTAGGCAAGTTAACATTAGCCAAAGGGGAGAGGTATATAAATGTTCTACCAGTGGTAGAGTATTAAATCTATCACTTCTGTAGTGTGAGAGTGTTCCCAGAACTATGCTCCAGACTGCTTTGCCAACCAGTAACTTTCTGATTTTCCTGTTTTCCCTTCTTGAAACTTACACCATTCAGACATATTGTTACCATATCTCCTGTAATTATTGTTTGGAGAAGATATACACACTTAATTATTTTAACTTTTCCCCGAGAACTAGTCATCTCATAATTTTTCTACTCTTCAAGTTCCCTTCACTGCATGCACGCCATTGTGACGAGGCCCTCAGAATCACATGCTACATAGCTTTGATCTTAGAAATAAGTTAGAAAGAGGGCCTTCTCTTTTTTATATCACTGTGTCTCTGCGCATGTTGGACAATGTGATCCAGTGTTAAATCCTCCCCTTGCAAATCCACATTTAATTTGCTATCTATAGTCATCACCACTGATCACTAAGGTCATTTATAGCTTGTCACACACTGAATCTCTGTGTTTTGAATCACTTTTCTCCTCCTGCTTTTTCATAAGAACTCTTTTAATCAGAGTTTGACAAGTAAAACAGTACGGTTTTTGGAGTGAATGAATACTTTCTGATACAGTCAAATTCGGACAAATAGCACTAAACTGACTAACATTTACAGCTATTCAGGAGATGTATTAAGCAGATCAAGCAAAATGATAATCAGGTTCAGAGTCTGGCTTTGCCTACTGGACTGTGAGATATTTGAGGTGGCAGACTTGTCAGCTCTAAATCCCATATCAATTTACATTCAAAGATTTATATTCTCAGTTTTACCATAACCATGCTCAGCGTAGGAAAGGAAAAAGAAAACAATCCTGGTACTGGTCTTAAATCTAAGACAGAATAGCCTCAAGGCTGCTCTAATTTACAATGATTTTAATATCTTCCTATGAATCATACATGTTAGCATGTGTGGGTCCATCTACACCTGGTAATAATCTGGAAGCAGTTTGCTCTCAAGGAAACTACTTGAGATTAAACTCTCCCAGGCATGTGTCTACATGTGCAGGGTTGTGGGAGCAGATTTGCTGCACCTAGCAGCAAACTGTTCCTGCTCCCTGTGGCCCTGCAACTGGCCAATGCAGCAGCCACAGGGAGCTCTAGGCTGCCCCTGGGTGCTAGCCCAGGAGCCAGGAGACATTACTCACCTCCCCCACAGCAGCTGCCTGCTCCTGGGGCACATGCTGACACCAGAGCCCAGGGAGAAACAATGTCTACCTGCCCTAGCGCTAACTTTGTAGTCACAGGACCCAGGCTTGGGGCATCTTAATTTCCCATCCTTGGCCTCATGATCACAGAGTGGGGGCTAGGGGCTCCCTGCTGCCAGGCCAGCAGGACATTGTCCTTGCCCAGGTGCTAGTTGTGGAGCCCACCCAAACAGCAGGAAATATATCCCAAGGCAGAAAGCAATCTTCCTACCCCTACTGCCTGGCTGACTGGGAGCACATTTGCTCTCATTCAGGTGTCTACACATGCGCTACTATGTAGTTACTAATCACAAGTAAATTTGCTATTTGCATTTGCAGGTAGCAAAGTTACTCCTGATTAGAGCAAATTACTGTGCAGTAAGTGTCTACACATATAGACATGGATGCTTACTACATAGTAATTAGCTCTACTGTGTAGTAAAGCTTCTTGTGTAGCGATGCCCCTTGTGTACCAATTTTAACCTCCTTCCAATTTTTCCTTATCCCTGGAGGCAAAGAGAAACAACTGAAGTCCTGGCCAAAGATTTTTATGATTCAGTTTTGTACAAAATAGGGTTAGATTTGCCCTTGATATGAATTAAGTCACTGTATAGATGTTTTTGGAACTGTAATTATGATATATACTGTAGTAAAAATATTATTTTTCCTCACAACAATATGGCTCTGTTATTTGCTCTTTTAAATATATAAAACTACCATTTTAGGGGGGCAAACTAAAGTTAGTAACTAATGTTCTGGGTATCAGTTGCAGAGGTAAAATACAGTGTAGTCAGTGTAATGTGTTGAGACTTGGAACCAGGATCTATTGGTCTATTAATCTTTAATCCATCAATTCCCTTTCATTCCTCTATGCTTTGTTAATATTTGAGTATATTATATATGCAATATTCCAACATACCTATGTTTCAATCAAAGAACAATTCTTATTGTTAAAGAAAAATAATTATATTGTTAAATAAGTACTATCTAGTGCCCAGAACACTCTGTTTCTCTCAATATATCCTGTCAAATATGAATGATGTACTTCATTAAGCAGTTGTGATTTTAAGATCAAATTTTTAAAGGATGTACATGATAGAGCTGATAGAGGATGACAGTTCTTTTTTTGCAGCAAATTTTGATGTTTCCAAAATTTGTTTTTATTTGTCACTGGACTGATTACAGAACATTTCATGAAAACAGGTTTGGGTTCAACTTTGGGCTTTTCAGTTCAAGTAGTATGAAAGTATATATGCAGGAAATTCGTCCAGCATATGGGTAGCCCAAGTTCAACTCTCTCTGCTGTTTGATTCATACAGGAGCTTTTCACTAAGCTATAGATTCTGTTTCTACAGTTAAAATGTAATGGATGATGCTATGAACAGCCTTCGAATATAATGAATATGATATGCACAGTCTTCAGCAAAAATGTTACAAGCAGCCCTACAGGGTGATCATCATTTTTCCCATTTCAGTGGGATAGTCCTGTTTCAGATACCTGTCCCAGGTGTCCCATTCATTTGCTCAAATGCTTTTATCCCATTTTCATCAGGAATGTGATGGCAGAGTTATCTTCCATCAAGGGGATATTATATGGAATTGATGGTCCTCCAGTATACTGCAGCACTCTACATGCACTTCACTGTGTAGCATGCTCAACTGAGACTGGAATTCAGAAAGAGCTGAATATTCTGGAGAGCAAGGGAATCAGCGTGCTGTGGGATGACAGAAGACCTTGGAAAATGACACGGTTGTATAAACTTTTACCCTTCCCTCCTCCCCATCTCCAATACATTCCAGGTTGTTAGAGACTCAGAAAGTATGATCACTTGACAAGTCTAGAACATTTCACCTATAAATTGCCAGGGTTTATTTTTGAAAAATTAATCATATCATTTGATTATATCTATTCTGACACACAGTATGGGGAAAAAAATAGCACCTAACACAAAAACTGTTCTAATGTATAAGCAGTGAATCAAATATTTTCTTTTTAATAAATGTCCCAGGAGTAAATCAGTAACATCTGTTTTTGACCTAGAAACAAAAAGACAATTTCATCAGGAAATTTTGAAATGTTAAAGTTTGTTTTAATTGGAAAACACAATAAATTTGAAAAATCATTATGGGATGGAAATTCTGAAAAAAAATAAATTAATAAATGTAGACATTTGGTAAAAATAAAATATTTTCCCATAGAAAATTATGATTTTGTGGAAGTTGTATTTTCTAATAGAAAGTTCTTAACTGGTTTAAATGTCCAATAGAGGAAATCATACCATAGCCATTTACACTTGATATAGGAAGCCTGACAGATGACTAAACACACACACACACACACAC
>JAGPOW010000261.1:75387052-75404130 GCA_030014935.1 Caiman crocodilus | reverse complement strand
ACACACACACACACACACACGCATGTGTGCATGTATACACATGTGTGCATGTGTGTAAATACACTATGTAACTTCATAGTTAAACAAGTGACATAAGTCCTCTTATTCCATACAAGTAATGATGAATACAGAGTTGTAATTCACTTAAGACAAATCCCCTGGAGCAGTTTATGAATGCTCATTCGCATCTCCTGAGTCTTCAAAATTAGGCAGGAACTTTTGCAATTATAATGCTAATATTATTGGAAATATTGCTATTTGAAGATCCTCAAAACTTCTGGTTGTAACTTGAATTCTCAAAAAATTGGACAGCATTTGAAATTTGTGTTATACACTATAGAACCAAATGAATAGAGCTGATCTGCAAGTGAAAAGTGTGAAATAAATATAAAGACAGGGTGAATAGTTTATATGCAGAAGCATATCTAAAGGTAATAGTTAGAATTTCATTATGGGCCTAGACAGAGTTATTCTTTAACAGCAAATTTAGGCAAGACTGAATAGTTTGACTTTAGAAGAATTTGTATCAACAAATTATACTGTGAGTTATTTTATCATGTAACAAGTATTGAAATAAGTGAAGAAATTTAATGTGTGTAAGAAATATTAATGAAATTTAAAGAAATTGAAAAAAGTAATAATGGAAGCTAAATGAGATATTTAGCTGGAGGCTAATTTATATTAAATAGTGGAGATCAGATAGCCCAATAAATTTTGTACCAATATAAGTATTTAAGTGCTATATAATTATAAGTAAGTTTCTTTGTATACTTGCTGGAAAATTAACTGAAGTATAAATGATCAACAACAGGTAAATATTTCCTAAATGTTTAAAAGTATAAAGAGGATCTATACCTACAAGGTTGTTGTGATAGTTTTAAATGAACATTTGACATTATTAATATTATTATTATTTGTTTTTGTAATATTTTAGATATGCATGGCATTCAGCAGATGTACAGAAGGGATGTTCCCTGACTTGAAGATTTATTATCTAAAGTGACAGTAGACCAAAGTAGAGAAGGGATAATGACAGGAAAAATGATAAGGTTCTTGGTAAACATGAGCATATTGGCCCAATTCACAATGGCTAAAAATAATCATTACTGGGAGTAAGAAGAGAAAAAAAAATCCTTTTCCTACTGCCAGTTGATTCATCCCACTGCTGATATGTTTTGGGGGACTTCCCCATATTATCACTGTGGTCCTGTTGGGCATGAGCCTTGTAGATGACTAATTATCCACTGGGTCAGAAGAGATCGTTTAGCCACAAGGTGTAATTTTCTTCTTGAGTATTGCCACCCCAAGGAATTAAAAAAATATATTAGTCAGGCCAACAAAATTATTAGATTTTTAAAACAATATTTAATGAGCTCTTGGATTTAGATGACGGGGTTTTTTTATTGTTATTGGTCTAGGTCAGTTTGGCTTTTCTGTCCAATCAAGACAGCTAGAAACTTACTGTTTTACACAAAAACTGAGCCTGTTATGCAATCTTATTTTTCCAATAGGTAGGGTTTTAAGAAAAACACAAATATTGTGAAACATAATAATAAAATAATAAAATCATGTGATGTGGCAGCACTTCCATCTACTCTCTGAATTGGAGGCAACAAGAGTCAAATATTTTGGATCCTATCTGATAATCAGGCAGGTGGGGAGCTGGGGAGACTCTGCCCTCTGCTAAGTCACAGGGACTTAACCAAACATGTAGGATTTCTCACATCCTCAGAAACAGAATTGTGTGCCTGATGGGCTAGATAGCATCACATACTCGACTTTATAAAGGCTACTAACTCCTTGTCATGAAAATGAACTAGCCTCAGACCTTCCAAAGCCTACCCACCAAGGGAGCGCTCTTCTTCTAGTCTATGTCCTTAGGATCTATTGTATACTACATATTTTTAAGGCCAGCTTATCTTTGATACTTGTGCTGTAAGGTAAAAACTGGGCAGACAGGAAGAGATTTCCTCATGCACATGATGCATTTGGCTATTTTGTATTTTCTTGGTTGAAACAAACACATCTGAAATAGCATATGCTTCTTAAAGAAGATCAGAAAGGAGATAACTACAGTAACACACAGATCTGTGGAGGTAGGTAGGGTGGTTTTTAAAATGTAGTATTTTTAGACATGTCTTTCATGCAATTATAAATAAGTCTATGAGACACATTATCTTTAAATGTATTAATATAATATGTGTGGAATGGCATTGCACATGTTTGAAATGCTAATGAGATTTTTCTGTCCTTGTTTCAGAACTGGCATTTGTCATTGTTTTGTTCTAGCCTGTTTTGCTGTAATTGATTTTGTGTTCACTTGTTAATTGGCTTAGTCATTACTTTATTGAAATTCATGGATTTGCTGATGTCCTGAGGAGGGTGTGTTTTCACTGTTAGTCACTAATTGCATAGTGTTAAACATTCATAAGCCTACAACTTCATATAGCAATCAACACATTTTATTAGCTTTCCAAGTCTGCTCTGCTCTATGAATTATTGCAACTGTGATCTTGAATTGAACTGAGCATAAGTGCCACATTTGTGTAATAAGGAACTCTGAAGCATATTTTGCTTTTTAAAGGAGTAATTTCTTAAAGACAATTCACTATTATTATTTATTTTTATTACAGAAGTGTTGAGAGCATCAGAATTTGAATTATATTGTGCTGGAAATGAAACAATAACAGGATGAAAGATGCTCAAAATCCCAAAGAGGTTGCAGTCTAAGATGTAAATAGTCCCTACCTTTATCAGCTTCACCAGGGTAATAGTAAGAGAAATTAATAACTCTCTCTATATACCAGAATAGGTCTCCTACGGCAGTTTGTAATCTTAATCCTTTGATACGCTGCACAGCTACTATCCATTAATGTAAGTATGAAGGTAAAAAGGGGAGGCATATAGGCAGAGATGTGAGACCACTTGCTTCACATAGCACTCAGTAAATCTAACCAGACATAGGGGCAGAAGTATTCTGGACCCTTTGGGGAAATGAAATAAATAACACCCATACATGACAGGTCCCATTGTATAGTTCGACGGAGCAAGTGTTTCTGAGAGTCACTTCAGAGGTTGAGCAAAAAGGAACTTGCTCTTATGGACTAAAAAAGGGGAGAGGAATCATGCCAGATCTTCCAGTGCAAACAGAGAGGTTTTGTAGTTTCTGTAGCTTTCACAAGTTTTAGCTCAGGAGAGAGAATGCAGTCCCACCAGTCAGTCAAATACATTAGCTTTGATTTTTTTTCCGGCTTTTTCATTTTTTCATATTTTTCAACTCATATATTTGGACTTTTCCCCATACAACCACATTGACTGCTCTGTATGTTCTTCTTTATAAGAAGTAGTTTAGGTTTTGATGCCTTAATAATGCTGGAAGTATTTCCAAACCTTTAATATTGCTTTTCATTGTTCTCTCAGTTTAACAAAATAAGTCTTTAAAACACATGTTATACTCTAATCTTAACGCTCACTATGGTAAATTCAATTGTCTTAAAATCAAACATGTTTTATTACTCTCAGCTTCTCAGTCACTCCCTACCTAGAGGTAATTACTAGATTCAGGACAGAGCTCATCTTCAAGTTAAACATCCTTACTCTTACCCAAATATTAGTAATTTTTACTGCTCTGACCATGTCACTCCCCTTATATCTCCCCTTGTAACTCTTCACTGCCTTTTTCTCTATCTTTTGGTCTTATATTTGATTTCCTACATTTTGTTGTTCATTGTTTCTTCTGCTGCTTGTGTTCCTATCACAACTACCATCTTTACCACATTCTTAGTTTTCATATATTTATGCAAGTTATGAATGTATATATACATGAAAAAAGTACTTCAGAAGGCGCATCCAAAATTGTATTCAAAGATACATGTTGATACAAGCTGACCTAAGCGTACATCCTTTCAACCTTATGAAACATGAAACCTATTTTACTGGGACCCTGCTGCTAGAAATCCAGTAAAGCTGAACTTAGGTTTGTTAGAAAAGTAGCTTTTAGCTGTCCAGAATAATTCTTTGATCTCTTGTTTGGACCAAGACTTTTGTCCTTCTTTTACTTTAAATATTGATGTACACACTAACAAAACTTCTTGATTAATAACCTCCTGGGTATATAGTCCCATCAGAATAGCAAATTTATATTGTGAATGCACAGCAAATGCATAACAGGGATGTGCAAAGCTTCAGTCCATGATTAGATCTGGAGAAGATTCAACCCAATTCAGAGGCTGAAGTGTTGAGGGCATTGAATTAGGAGAAGAAAAAGAACCTCTGAATCAATTTGGAGCCTCCAAATTGATTCGGAAAAAGATTTGGGGATTTGGAAGACAGTCTCTTGGGGAACAGAAACTGAGAAAAGGGAGAGCAAAGAGGGGGGAAAGACTGACACCTGTAGCTGGCCAGTATCTGTGATCTTTTCCTAAGTCCCCTTCCAGTCACAGTGCTCTGAGGGAGGAATGTCGGAACAGCACATAAGCCTCTGTCTGCAGCCTTTCTGTGCCTTTTGTGAGCTGTTTGTGCCTGAGCAACAGCATCTGAAAGGTACTGAATTGGCTTGGCTTCCTATCTAGTAAGTCTCCTGCTACTTCTTGCTCTTGGAAGGGATTGGATATAGTTTACTAACTAGAATCTCTCTACTTATCCCTACCCAATCCATTTCTTTCCATTTATATTTGTTCTTGATTTTTTTTCCCCCCACACTTTTTAAAAAGAAAGCTGTGTTTTCCCTGGCAGTGAAACTCCTGCACCTATCTTCTTGAAACTTGGCAGGCCTCATGTCCTCAGAAGGAGTACCATCCCTGCTGTTTTCATCCAAAACTGCCTTAAGACATACACATGACGCAAGTTTAGCTTTCAGCAGTTTGAGGTGCAGTTCCCCAGAAACCCCAGCACCTATCTCTTTCATGCCCTCAGAAAGGGATACCATCCCTGCAATTGTTATCCAAATCAGCCAGAAAATGACAAAGTTATAGGTATTTCAGTGATTCCCCTTTATAGTCTATGGCTGAATCTCTGAATGTCTCAGAATCAGCGTTGAATCTTCCAAAGCCTATTTGACAGAATCGATTTAGGAAAGTTATCCGAATCTCCAGACTGAATCACTGTCCTCTGAATCAGCCAAATCCAAATCCAAATTGCATACTTCCCAATTCGCACAGGCTGAATACATAACCTTGCACTGTAATACCAACAGGTTGTCACAAACTGAACATTAAGTTTCTGTAGGGACAAAAAAGGGAACTTCTGTAAAGGTGAGTCCTCAAAATGAGCCACTTAAGAAATGGCATAGTATTAGAAATAAAAATTGGCATTAGGGCTAAAATGCTGCCACAAGTATTGCCTTTTGGATGGCACAGCAACAGAGATTCTGACCACTTGTGCCCATTAACTGTCATATGGTAATAGTGAAAAAGTTAGTCAAAGTCAAAATTAATTTAATTTGCGGTTTCAGTTGCATGTGGAAGTTTCCCTTTTTTAGGTAATGTTTCTGTACACTGAAAACCAGGTCATGCCATCCAACCTGAATGAATCTCCATGCATAAAATGATCCCTATATATTACTTACTTTCCTCACAAAGTTAATGTGAAGTTTAATGTGTCTGTATGTATATAGACACATATATACCATACTTGTGGCTTCTTAGACAGAAATTATTCTTTATCATAAATTCACAGCATTATAAATGCCTTCAAAAAGAATTAATTAGTACACTCTAAGCAATATTGGCTCTGTATATTATCATGCTCATTAGGCTATGTAAAATAGCACAATAAAGAGTGAGGTTAGAAGCTGAATACTAAAAACTTCACCTTATAGTTTATGGTCTAAATCTGTCTGATCTTTCTCTTAATTAGACAAATATACAACAAATTGCACAAAAGGATCTATTTATCCTTCTGCTACTTTACTGCAAGCTTTGATGTGTGTTTATGAGCATTCAGTATGATTAATTTTATCTCAGGCATACAAAAAACTGAAATGATCCTTACTGTAATAGCCACAATGAAATGTTAGCCACACCTCTTGATAGAATGGATTTATTTTGAGTAAAATAACGAATGACCAAAAATGTATAGTATCAGCTAGCTGTAGCTCAGGGGCAATGCAAAATAAATAATAAATAGGAGGATAGGAAAAATGAAAAGCAAATATAGGGTTTTTTTGTGAAAAGGATTAATAGACTCAAGGTTAAAACGGAAAGCCATCTACTGATTAGGAGAGCAAAGGCTACCTTACTATTAAATTAAAAAGTGACATAATTTTCTAATTCTCATCTCCTCAGTCTCTTTCCCTATAGACCTGTATTTCTATTTCTTTCTTTCTTTGTTTTTTTTACAGTTTGGATGATATCTTAATTGAGAGACTAGGTCTTGGAAGAATATCTGCTCTCATATTCATGGTTGTATAAGACACTTATGACAACTATAGCCATTGTTTACGTAAAAATGATTATGCTATTTTACCTACGGAAACAAAGATAAGAACCATGTGACTGTCCTTGAAGCACTGACACGTGCCTTGCATACCATCAAGAGCCACTGAAACAGTCTGGCAACTGGTGTAAGGGTCTTGTTACATGGTAATTTTGAGTGGCTCCTGGAACTCTTAACACCTGGAATGTCCACACATCAATACTTGAAACTGGTTGTAAGTACTCATTATTGGCACCTATACATATGCCTGATGCCTGCTCTGGTCCATCCCAATTAGCATGCATTGGAGCAGATTCAATTAATCAAGTCTGCTGGAGCGTGCTAATTAGCAGGATTTAGCAGCCTTGGTGTCACATGTATTCAGCATCCTGGTGCCTCAAAATGGTAATGCATGTGCTTTAACCAAAGCTCATAGAACAAGCTTTATTTAAAGTGCCCCTGCTGCCATTTTAAAGCATGGGCTTCTGAATACATGAGACACTATGGGTGCTTTAATTAGAGTGGCTCCCAAGAGCACTTTAGTTAAAGCACCTCTCTTCCCACCCCAGATCACATGTAGAGACACCCTGTGTGGCCCAAAGTTACACTACTCCAGGACAGAATTATTTCTGATCCATGTTACTCATTTTGTGTTACACTAAAGTGTAGCCACTCTAGACTACACCTTAGTTTAAACAATTCATCTGCTCCCACTACCCTGCTGGCTTATATCAGGCTCATTTTCCTCCCACTCCCGCTCCAGCACCTCTACATTTTAACTCACTGCCCACCCATTCCCTGGCTATCCACACTGTTTGTCCCTTAGGAGCAGGCTGGGAAGTGTTAACCTGCCTGTCCAGCTCTGCTGCTGCTGCTGCTGCTGCTGCTGCAGCAGCTGTCTCACTGGCTCAGCCCTGAGAAGAGCAGCTGCCCAGCAGTGGTGGTGGGTGGGCAGGTTAACCATTCCCTACCTGCTCCCCTGGGACAGAGAGCAAGGCAGCTACAAGTAGGTAGGGTGATGGGATAGGGGGGAACCCCAAGGGGTAGGAGGGAGCCCCAGGGGTGGGGGGAGATCTAGGGGTGCCTCAGGGAGCAGGAAGACAGCCCAGAATGGGATGGGGGGGACTCTTACCTTTCAGTACTCCAGGCCTCTGCTGGCCTGAATGTGCCACTTCTTCAAATTTGATCTAGCACTAACACCAATCAACAGGGGTGTGCAAAGTAGGGTGTATTCAATTTGGATTTGGATTTAGCCTGATTGGAGGCACAGCAATTCAATTCGCTGATTCGGATTACTGTCCTAATTCGATTTGGCCAAATCTGAAGATTTGCTTCTGATTCAGCCATAGATACAGCTGTATATGTTTTTTCTACGTACCTCGAGGTACCAGGCATGCCTTGTGAATGCTGAGATGGTGGGGTGGATGAGTGTTCCCCTGCATGCTCAGCAGTGGACCTGGAGACCCAGAAGTGGACCAGAAGTATTTCTGGTCCACTTTCTGGTCCACCACCAAGCACGCAGAGGACTCTCCCATGCTCCTGTGGGATGCTCCATCCGCCCCACCATCTCAGTGTTCATGAACCATGCCTGATACCTTGAGGTATGTAGAAAAAACATATAAAGCTCTATGAAAGTGTCTATTGCCGAATCGTTGAATCTCTCTTAATTGATTCGGAGGCTTCTGATTTGATTCAGAGAGATTTAATGGGTTTCCTGATTCAATTCAAATTCGGTCACTGAATCAGGCCAAATCTCCTCTGAATTAAATCAGTGACCAAAGCTTTGCGTAACCCTACAAATCAACCCTTGTGCAGCTCAACACAAAAGTATAACAAGGCCCTAAGATGTATGGAATCCAACAGCCACTGAAAGCAATAGAAAGACTTTCTTTGACCTCATTGGGCTTTGGATGAAGCCTCATATAAAGGAATAGCAGTTCATTTGTTCAAATGTGCCATGATTATAATCCATACTTAACGGTGTGCAAGTAAAAGCTCCTTCTAATGCTCAATTAGCAACCCTACGCTATATCTATAATTATATCTAGATCACTTTCTTACAATAGGGCATAGAAATTGGTGGGAAGAAATGTCTTAGCAAGATTTAGTTTTTAATTTCTATTTAAATCATTTCACAGCCCCACTAATTCCCCCGATAACTAAAAATCAATGAGCTGGGGTCTCCACAGCCCATTGACAAATGCCCATCATTCTTCAGAACTTCGGAGTGAGCAGAGTGATGAATCCATTTAAATTTACTGCACAGGAAATATCGGAGGTGACAGATGCTTTCCCCAATTGTGATTTACATTGGGAAGAAAATTAAAATTCTAGCTGTAACAATTAACTGACTGCACCACTAAATCCAGTGCTATCTCTTGCTTTTTCCACTGAGGGTGACTATAAATGCTTCTAAATTGCATGACATATAGAGGTTAGGTGTGTCCCCGCTTCCTCCCCCCATCACACACGCACTTTCCTTTGTTTTTTTATTTTTAAATTATTGATGACATTCATTCTCCTATTTTGGGTTATGAATTTTAGGGTGTGGAATCTTTTCCAGATTACTGCTACTGATTAATCTGCAGTCATTAAAACACTTCACAGACATTGCAGCAAAACTGTCAGTATCTCTTCATTAGCACTGAGATAGGAAGCTTTATATAAGTACATCTAAACCTCAGCTGTAACACTCTCCTCAGGGTATATTAACTGTGCAGGATTTTACAACATTTCAGGACTAATTTTCTCTTAATTCAGATACTTTTTCAACACAGGGAATTTACACAGTTACAGACATCTGTCTTAGTAACACTCAGCATGTTAATATGGGTCTTGAGGACATTTGGTGATTGAAAGTGTAGCTAGTCAATTCTCCCAATCATTTTAAAATGATCGAAAGAGAATCTTTCATGGCTTTGGAAGATTTAAAGGGTTGATTCATTTTTGTTCTGTAAATTATACTCATTTTTTCGTAAATTATCGGCTGTACATAGGACTTGTAAGCAGAGCAGTGACAGCTCAGGAAGGAAGTTCTATTACATGAAATGATATAACTTCTCTGTACTGAGTCCTCTGCACTCTGTGTTCCCCTTCATCACCATGTAGACTCCATGAAAGCAGAGATCGATGACACTAATTAGCAAATTATCAGAGTGTGATGTAGGCAGGTAGAATCGCATTCCCCCCACGCTCATTTCAGCTCTTCAGGTTTAGCACAGGATTTGGAAACAATGCTTGGAATTAAATTAAACTCTTTGCACCCTACCCTGCAGATCCTGCTTCAGTCCCTTCCCTGTTCCCCGCGAAACAAGGGGATAAAGCCACTGTCAACACTCTAACATTACAAGGCCAAATAGTCCAAAAACTGCTATAGTCAAGTTACATTGTATGAGAATGCTGATACCTGATGCTCAAATAACAGGTTGGGAACTTAATGGAGGAGTTCACTGAGCAATTAGGTTTTTGGTTTGGTGCTTTTTCAAACATCTAGAATATTCTTTGCAAATAAGCCAATGAAAAGGAAAAGATGCAGGCATCATCGTATCTGCTAACTCTCACAGATCACTACCCAGCACTCTGCAGAACAGTAAGAACTGCTGCATTAGGAGAAATAATATTGCAAAGTGACATGTGTATAAAGTTGTCTGTAATAATACTGTTGCAATATTGTTGGTCTGGTGCTTATTGAGGTATTAGCTGTGCATTTGATAGAACGCTAATGCAATTTAAAAGTCAAAGAATACATAGAAAAGTAGTTAGATATGTCAGTCTAAAGTCAAGCAGAAAGCAAGGTAGAGATGCACCTTATAAAATAACTGACTCAGAGATGCTTAAGATTTCAGACTCTAAAGGGAGTTCTTGCTCACAAACATTTATGCCTCTTGGATTCAGTTAGTCTACAAGGTGCATCTTTACTCTGCCTTGAACACTAATGCTTAACTAAAACAAAAAAATATATGCATAGCACACCTTAGACTCAAAGCCAGTTTTTGCTTTCAATTTAAAACAGTTTGGTATCTACTTGAATGGTATCTATTTATATAATACTCATATTGTGAACAGACCATGTTGTGATGAGTCTGCTAAACAGAACAGTATCCCACCAAGCACTTGTGAGATAAGAGCTTCCACTTAAGCCCCTGGCTTAAGATCATCTACATCTCATGAAGGACCCAATGCTATAGGCATGCTGAAAGATTCTTAACATTTTCCAGGAGCATTAACTTTCACGTAGGACACAGTAGGAAGAGGACAAGATTTCATGCACACTCTGTTTTAGGCATTCCTGTGGATTATTGCTAGGTATGTAGTGTTTTTGGATCTCTCTCCCTTTGTGTGCTGTATGGAAGCCTTGAAACCTAACTTTGGGTTTAAGTTTCCATTATAGAGGCCTGGCATCAAAACTTTAGGTGAAGCCATGCCTAACTTGCAGGGCATGACCTTTCTCAAATGGAAAGGCAGATGCAGAGGAGAGCATGTTGTGCTGCCTGGATGATAAGTACAGCTTGGAAGTTTAGTCACAAGTAGGCAAGAAGCCAATGACAAAGGAAGCAAAAACTGAAAAGCCACATGAAGAGCAGGATGTTGGTACCAGACAATGGAGGAGAATACATGTAATGAAAGCAGGAGAGGCTGATCAGAGGCCATGCAGTCTGAGGAACTAAGCGGAAAGGGACCCTAAAGTGTCCTTCCAGGTATGCAGAATCAGCTGTTAAATGGAAAAGAGTCTGTGCAGCTTACAGCAGATGTGAGAACCTGTAATCATTAAAATGTCCAAGGCAATCAATATGTATAAAATGCTATGGATGCTATAGATACAGAGTACAGTATATTAAAAAGACTGTTGTAGCAGCATTACAAATGCTAAAAGTTTTATTTGAGCCTTGCTAGGCACATCTACACATGCCCCTTTGGCTCCGTCATTACTGTGTTGACTTTTAGTACTTGCTTTTGGAAGTACTAAAAGACGGTGCAATAACAACCCGTACTGAGCTATGTGTGCCACATACGGTTCATTTTGGGCACTATGTTGCCGTAGTGACGTGCTATAATGCGGGAGGGTGTTGCTACAGCAAAGTAGCTGTGGCATGATGGGTTTTGCCTCTGGATACTATGTCACTATAGCACATTGCTATGACAATGTAGCATCACGTGTAGACATGCCCATTAAGAAATAAATGGTGCATACTCCCAAAGAGGTAAACCAGCCTAGGGAAAGCCTCATTGCATAAACTGGGAAAATTGCATGAACTGGTTTGCCCTGGTTGAAAAGTCTTGACCAATAAAAAAGGTGAAGGACTTACAGAGACAACTCTAAACTTGGACCAGAGATAGTCTGAAACAAAGAGCTAAAACTTATCTCTGTATCCAGCAGGACCCCATGCAGTTGATGGGTAATAAGCATACCATGTGTGCAAGCTGTTTGTCAATTATTTTCTCTGTAGTGCTTTTACCTTAAAAGAAATGGAAATATGCTCTGTGGAAGCTAACAGGGTACTGATTCAGTCTGTCCCTGCCAGAGAACAAAATCGCAGCTGCTATACTAAAATTAGACTTGCTTGGGATAATTACATGAATCACAAAGGGGCCTCAGCCTTAAAACCCTGGGCTTAAGGGAGAGGAATGCAAGCCTTCACCTGAGAAAGGGGAAGGGGCATGGTTTTATCAAGGGTGCAGTAAAATCTTAAACAGTTGCAACCAAAGGCCCCATCTATATGTTACATCTATTGCACAATTGCTTTGTTAATTTGCCCCTTACTCCCAAGCCTCATATCTCTCTCCCTCTCTCTCTCTCTATATATATCTCATATATATCTATATCTATATAGATAGATGCCACTACATATATATAGTGGCATTTCGTTTTAATCACAGAAAAATATGGATGGGGGCGTTCATCAGAGAATTTGGGATTTTACATAACTTTATAGCTTTTTTTAATCCAGCTTTAATTTGCATGTCTAGGCAGTCTACAGGGAGAAGTTAACTACTGCGATCTCCTGGGTGCTAGAGAACACACTGCACCCCCTGGAACTTGGGAGATCTCAGCTAATGTGGTCTCCCAGCTGCCGGGATGTGGGGGGTGCACCCGTCTGACTGGAAGACGGGCCACATCTGCAACTAGGACTGGATGGAGCTCTCAGTCCTGGCTCTGTCATATGGGCAAAAGGGGCTCCTACAGCCATGGGAGCTGCTTCTTGCTCATGTTGGGGGAGCCCAGGATTAGGTTCCCCCTACATCGGTAATAAGGCACAATTGGATCTAATGCACAATCCCTCAATCACGCCTCCTGCCTTGCATGTGTAGCATAGCAGGAGGTATAATTGTGTTGACCATGCATTAAGTCCAATTGCACCTGTAACCTGAATGTGTGCAGAGGGGCAAAGTGCCCTAGATATAGGCTTAGTTAAGAAAATGGTCATTTTGTTCTCACCAGATGTTGGATACAAGAAATGGAGTTGCAGAAGGTGATTATGCACAATCAGGGTTTATGAGGATCTTGCGCTCTGGTGACAAAGCAGGTGGATTGACCCTCTAGCAACAGCTATGCAGGAAATGCTACCGTGACACCAGACGATAATTCAGGAAACCCCCAATGAGACACTCAATGAGCTGATCCTGTCCAAAAGTCTGTAGGTTACTTCATTGCCTTTAATAAAGGAATTGGCTGGAAAAGGTTATCCAGACAGTAGAACTGAGGAACCTTGATTGTTTATTGGATACCTTCTATGGGCCAATATAGGACAACTTGATAAATTTTGCCTTGATAATTGGATACTGCACATGGTGTCTTTTTACTTGTGAAATCTCTGTGGACTCCAAATGTCTTTGCCAGTCCCCTAAACCACAACTTTCCCTATTTCTAAAATTACTCAAGAGCCCACCTCTACATCTATGTTCAAATTATGATCAGCCTCTGAACAAAAGGGGGAAAAAAGGACTTGTAACTGCAAAAAAGTCAGAGAAGAGGAGTTGGAGTGGGAGGGGTTCTCCAGCTGTCATGGTGCACAGAAAAAAGTTAGCTGACTGATGAAAAAGAGTGAACTAACCTATGTTTCCACAAGAACAAGAGAAGAGATGGGAAATATTCTAATTCTCCAAGTCACCATTTATTTAGTCTATTAGTACAAGCCAGCTGTGCTTTTCTCTTTGCTCAGGGCAGATGGTGAAGTTACAGTTTCGCCTGGAGTGTTTTCTCATTGAAAAGTATGATGATTCTTTTTATTTCCACTGGATTTTCCTGACACTTAGGACTTGATTTTATCTGTTTATGACTGCAGTGCTGCAGTAGTCTCAGGAAGATCTTCAAACAGATATGTTCAATGTACGTGTGAATATGTTATCCGGTTGCACTATATAGCATATTTGGATTTTATATTAATGGTCAGTTTAATTTATATTCTGTTTGTAACTGCTTTCTTATTTTATGTATATAATTATCTGAAGGTCTTTGGCATGGCTTTATTATGAAAGGATTAATTTTCTAAATAAAAACTGATTGCTGTCCATGAAAAACAGCTGGAAATTTCAGTGGTTCTGAGCTGTACCATAAGAATTGTTTCAAATCATGTACAAGCCATTGGAAAAGAATTAGATCCTGAAACAGCATTAGCTTAATGTTAAGTAATTGCCTTAAACCAGAGTAAGCAATGACGTTGGGAGTTATTTATATGAATGTCACCTGCGAAGTTCCAAGTAGGGTTGGATTCACATTGTGTATGGTGCTGTACAGACACATTGGAAATCACAGTACCTGCCTAGAAGAGGTTTCAGTTTAATTAAGACAACATGCAATGAGATAAAATTACAGCAAGGACTAGAATGACTGAGGCCAGCAAAACTAGAATATGTACTTTTAAAGTGTTGGCTGCTCTATTTTGATAGCAAACTATAAAAATGTGTGTCAGCAGTCCTCACAGGCCTCTCCCTCTCTATTAGTATTTGGTCATTTTTAATGAACTCATAGAGAAAATATAAAAATGACCATTAATTTAATGTTTTTATAGACTCAATTGAGGAGGTTTTGCTGCATAAAAAGTGTAAAGATTCCTGTGGCAGAAGCCAACTGGGTAGGTATTGGGGCTACTGCTGTAGGTGGAGTGGAGGTGGAAGAAAACACATCAATAAACAGACAGGAAGAGGGGTGTAGAGCTATGGGAGTACCTTAAAGTAAGAAGAAGGTTGAACCTGATGTAGCATAAAAGTAGACTGTGAACAGATGTAAAATAGTGTGATATAGTAAATGCATAAGGAAAATGTTCTAGAACATGAAAGGTCCAAATTAAGGTTATGTGAATAATATTAATTCTGATATTTCCTAATTTTAGAGTGTTTGGTTTTTCATTCTTTATTTTAAGGGTCTATGTGTGTGCGTTTGGATGTGTGCGCATGTGCCTATTATTACATTCAGAATATAGAGAGTGTTGATTGTGGACTGTTTTTCCAAGGGACTGAACAGACTGTGGGGATTTTTTTCCTATGTGTACCGCGGGTAGAAGACACTGCTTGTACAAGCACTGGAAAGATTAAAACTTAATTTAATAAATTAATCTTTTGAGAAAGAAAGCTTCATTCTTAAATGTGTAAGCAATCCCCTAGTAAGCAATTCCACTGGTAGAATTAGATGCGTTAAGGTTATTCTTAATGAAGCAACAGCCATTGGCATAGATAGATTTTTTGTGCTTTTTAGGATGAGGCAACATCTGGAAGCGCCCTCTGTCTTTAAGGGCTCTCTGTGATGGGACCACACTGTGGCAAGGGCATGCTCTGTGTGTGGGAGGGGTACTTGGTGGTTCCAGAAAAAAATTATACCCCAGAGCAATTGTGCTTCTATCCTGGTTCCTGTTCATACTCCTTTCCCTAATCCTGGTTACAGAGTCTCTTTTAGTAGTCACAATGTTTTAACCCATCTGAGCTCAGTAAGAAATAAAAGTTTTTGTTCAGCGTATGTTTTACTACATAATATTTTGTTGAGTTTCAATCCCAGCCACTACATCATATACTCACCATCATGCTTCACATTAATCGGTTGAGCTAGCAGCATACCAAACAAACAGTGGAGAGTGAAGACTTCATATTAGAGGAGGTCACCCTCAGATCAGGGTTGAGGTATGCTGGCTGGCCAGTGCTATTGGGAAACACAGAGAGAAAATAATTCCCCAGGGCTGTCAAAATAATGCCTTCACTGCCATAATACCCATGCATGATTTTGAAGCAGAAGAGTATGTTTACAGTTATTTGCAAGCAGGCGAAAATTCTCATCAAACTATTTACATAAAATGTCACACATGGAGCCATATAAAACTTAAAATCTATGGTTAAGGTCTTTGTACATTATTTTCTATTATTGCAATGATCAGGAATCTTTTCTGTCTCAAAGGAATTAAAAAGACAGTGTTTTAATGGCCCAAACACTGTACCTTTCCTTTCCAGTAACAATTTAATTACTGGTCCTGCCTTATTTCCAGTTTTAGAGATTCTTCTTTGAATATTATGATCCCACTGTAGGTGTACATACATCCCACAGGTGGAAGCTTAGAACCACGAACTTTGTGTGTCCTTGAGTTCTTAGGTGAAGGCATAAAGGGTAAAGCAACCATAACTATTCCATATTTCCCTTTCCCCACACATGACACTGATATGAAATTTTGGTTGTTTCACATGTTTTATCATTTTTCTCTGAATCGCCTGAACCTGCATTTCCTGCTTCCCAGAAAAGTGTTCTAACCACCAGGCCATAGGCTAGGTGTTACCCAGAGGACTTCCCAGCTCTCTTCTTGAAGCCAGTCCCCCTCTACAGCAGTGGTTCCCAATCTGTGGTATGTTTACCACCAGCGGTATGCAGACAACCTGTCAGTGGTATGTGGCAGAATGAAAAATTTCCTGGTGTATACTTAAGGTTGTATTGTTTTAATTGGTAGTGATAGTTAAGGTTGTATTATTTTAATTCATGGTGTGCAGTCTGTCAGAGTTTGGGAACCACTGCTCTATAGCATCCATTTCTCTAAGCTATCTTCCCTCTGACTTGTTCCTCATCTTTTGATCTTCCCTTCCTGGTTGTCCAGTGTGCCAGCTTTAAGCAGAGGAATAAAGAGTGCTTGGAGCCACACTAGTCCCATGGCCTGTGGCCAGGTAGTTCAAGCACTTTTCTGAGTAATAGATGTTTGTTCCAATCCCCTTAGGGGGTGGGGAGAGCAAAACTTATCTCTATCTCCTGCTCCCTAATCATAAAACTACAAAATCCAACCTGCCAGTTATGGTTTTTCTGTAACTAAAGCTTCAGGATTTATGCAGCATTACGCATATCCTGAACAATGTGGGTTCTAGGTTCTTTGCCTCGGTGTTCCTGAGGGGGGACCAAGACTTCTGTCCCATTGGAGGCCTGTATTCCCCCTCGGGAATCACTGCTAGGCCGTGGGTGAGGGTTGACCTGGTGGAAGGGCTTCTGGAAGGGCTGCGTGTCTTTAAGTCAGAGGGCCTGGATGACCTACATCCAAGGGTGTTGAGGGAGCTGGTGGGGGTGATTGCTGAGCCCTTGGTTCGGTTATACGAGCACTCTTGGAGCTCTGGACAAGTGCCGGAGGACTGGAAGGTGGCCATTGTGGTTCCCATCTTTAAGAAGGGGAGGAAGGAGGACCCGGAGAACTACAGGCCTGTCAGTC
>JAGPOW010000261.1:75366286-75386952 GCA_030014935.1 Caiman crocodilus | reverse complement strand
TCACAAGTTACTGGAGAGCAGGTTCAGGTTGGACATTAGGAGGCACTACTTCACAGTTAGGGTGGCTAGGATGTGGAACCAGCTTCCTAGGGAAGTTGTGCTTGCTCCTACCTTGGGCATCTTTAAGAGTAGATTAGATAGGTACTTGGCTGGGATCCTGTGACTCTGGCACTCATTCCTGCCATTGGCGGGGGGGTCAGACTAGATGGCCTGCTCTAGGCCCCTTCTGACCCTAGACACTATGATACTATGATACTATGAACAATTCAATTCTGGCTGGATATCCATGCCACCAGAGTGCTGTCCACTGTGCATCTGCAGAAAGGAAGCACAGAGGAATTGTGGCTACAAAGAATCCCAAATGGTGCACAAGTGCCAAAAACGTTATGCAACTGCATCAGTACCACTTAGGTGCATGATAGTGAAATAGGCTTTTAGCTCTAAGTGGGCAAATAAGAGTGTTATATTGTGTTATGACCTAGTATATATATACTAGTATAGTATATACTTCTCTACTGTCCATGAAAGCTCATTCTGTTCGATCTCAGTCAACACTCTTGACCTGTTTCTAAAGTGTTCCAATATTTGAAATCTACCAGGCTGCAAACTGCTTTTCTAATTCAGTCAGTTTAAAGGCCAAGGGAGCTGTATTGTGTATAATAAAACATACCAGATCTTTCAGAGCCATTGCATTGACTGCTGTAAACATATATAAGGAACATTAGGCTTTATGCAATATAGTAAAAATCCTTATTAAAAGTTGAGGGAAATTACCAAAAGGGATTAACACACATTACAAACTAACTACTTCACATTTCATTTTTTAAATTAAATCTGCCTTTGAATGCTTATAAAACACTTTAAAACTGAAAATATGGTAAGGTTGTAATTTTGTTTCATCTAAAATGTTTGAAGTTTTCTAAATTACAGGCCTTCCTTGCATCAGGAATATATATTCACATATGAGCATTCCCTTTTACTTCAAGTGTTAGTTAACATTGTTTTAAGGAGCAAAGAGGAAATATGTATTTCATAGTTTGATTTTGTTGACAGTCCATGTCCAGATGTAAAAGTAGATAGTGTTGAAGTATCTTAGCTTTCTTACAAGATTTCAATACCTTTAAAAAATATTGGACACACCTGTTTTGTTAATCTGGTCCAGCTTCTGTTTGATTTGCCTATTGTGTTTCAAGTAACTTTCTCCCAGCTTCTGTGTAAAGAAGTTGATCTCAATATCCTCTTTATTTGGTAGACTTTTGTATTAAGTTTCATTGAGAGATTTTTCATTGATTTTTAAAGCCAGAAAAGACCATTAGATAATTTAATCAGATTTTCTTTATAATATAGAGCATACAACTTTATACAGTCACTCCTATATTGTACTCAATAACTTGTGACAGACTAAAAATATTTTCCATAAAAGTATCCAGTCCTGATCTGAGGATATGAAGAGATGAACAATCTTTTTAAGTGATTTCTGTTCCTGACCTGCCGACATTTAAACTTCAGTAACAATCCTATGAAAGGTAGTCAAACCCAAAGTCAATTGGCTATAAATAAAAGTAAACACTAATGGAATAATTGGTAAAATAGAGAGACAAACATAAAATAATGGCTGTTCTACAAAAACATATCTTACATTTATGTTACACAAATCGGTAGGTAGGAACTATCTTTTATTTGGAGAATGTCAATTATGGGATGTCTTGTAAAACTGTAGAACAAGAAACTATCCACAGATTAGATTGTGTTAGGTGTGGTTTAAATCAGGACTACAGATTCTTATCTCATTACCTGGATTAGTTTTTGTGAGCTCTTTTTCCCTATGAGTTTAATACTTGTTTGCCTCTTCCAGCACTGTTCCCCAGATCTTCTGGGGTCTTTATCAGGAGATCGAATGTACTGTGACTTTCAGACAGAAATTAAAACACTTGTTTATGTTAGCCTTAGAATTAGACGAGGTGTGTCATCTCCCTCTTGTTTGTTGTTGTCTGGATTTAGCCAGTGATGTTTGCTGCTGCTATCTTGTAAATACATCAATAAATAACCAATGGAACTGCTAAACAATTATATCTTATAAAACAGTAAATCACCTTTTTCTGTATGGACAAGGTTTGAATACTCTCCGTGAGTACCTCCCACAAGCCTTGTAAAATGTATTGACAGTATAACAATGTAGGCAAGCACTTTTTATTGGAAGCTGACTCCAACAAAGAAATTAACATGATCAAAATCAGCACCAGTCTGTGAATCTTTAATAGCAATGTTTTGAACATACTCTTAGATGCACTAGAATCCTGGAGGAGAAATACTCTTTCCAAATGGAGTTAAACAGTTTTCATAGCATTTGATGAATTGAGCTCAGGCTCATGGAAGCTTGTTTTATACATCTCTAATTTAGCTGCCTATAACCCCCGACACACATTACATTTAAGATGTTATTAACTGGTTAATCACATCTTAAGTAATGGTCTGGCCACATAGGATGCCTGTATCCAATATTCAGAGAAAAAAAAAATATTAGACACAATAAAGCTATACAAACGCACTGAGAAAGAAGACAGCGAAATCTGAGAATGCCCAAGAACAGGCTCCCTGAACAAACCCTATTTTGTCAGCTTCAGGGCAACAGAAAGAGCTGCTGCCTCTGAAAGATCCTTTGCAGTGCATTAAGGACTGAAATAGTAATCATATATTTTAACTTGGGCATATTAAAGAAGCTGGTCCAGGGCAACGTTAATTGGCAAAAAATGCTATTTGCTTTATATACATGACAGTGCAAGCAGTAGATTGCAATACATTGGGTGATGGTTGTTTAGGGATAAAGGAGAATTGGGAAGGAGGTAAAACCCAATCTATCTAGGTAGTCCCAAGATCCTGGGGATTTTAGGAAGGGGCTCTGGGGGAAGACTATCTGAGAGAAAAAGACAACTTATTCTTTAAATACTCTGTCCAAAGCCCTTGGAGCTAGGCTGGACAAAGGCTCCTATTTTTCCTAATCAGTTATTGAGCCAATCAAGACAAAGATCTGAAGGAAGCTCTCCTGGGGGTTTATGGTTCTGGTTGGTCTGTTTCCCAATATACTGTCAAAATCCTGGCAGTTAAAAGGCTAATGCAGGGTGCCCTTCCTGAGCTGTCCCAAAGGTCCCTCTGTATGTTACATGTATTATGCAAGTACCTGGTTAAATGCACAATTAATTTAGGCTGGTTACATATGCAAATTAACTATTGTGTCTTAAGATTGTCCAGCCAGCTATAAATTTAGACCTGGAAACTATGTTTTAGTTTTATAGTTGGCTTCTATTCAGTTTTAATTTTCACATGTGGCAGGGTCTATGCCCCACAGTCTTGAAACCAGTGGGACTCCCAGCCACAAAACCATCCCACTGTTGTGGCTGAGAGTCCTATCAGCTGATAAGACTCCCAGTCAAAGGAGTGTGACATGGCAGGAGGCATGACTGTGTGGATTGTGCATCAGATCCTATCACTCCTTTACCTGAAGGTCTAGAAGGGTCCCAAAAGTGGCAGATAAACACTCCCTAAGAGAACATTGTTGAAGGATGGTTTGCTATCAAGACTCTGCATTTTAGATCATTGTTTTGAATGACTTTTTGTAATCAGCTCAATAGAGGTAGATCTTACAAATTTAAAAGGCTGTGCACAAAAACCTGGAAACAGTTAGCAAAACCTTTCTCTAGACAAAAAAGTGAAAATACTTTTTGCATCACCTGAGTTCACCATGGGTTGATTCTCTTTCTCTCCCTGCCCTCAGACTATAAAATATACATTGACAAGAAACTGTTGTGTCTTTAAATATCAACTTCTACATCTTCACTACAGGGCTCTGTCAAAATGTTAATTGCATAGTTTATCTCATAGCAAACAAGCAAAATTTCAAAAGTATAAATCAATTATTTTGTCCTTTTCTAGAGTTGACTACAACTTGAACAGTTGTATTCATTAGCATGTATACCTCATTATAAGCATACAAAGTATATAAAAAGCATAATTTTTGAGCAATGAATAGTAAAATAATTCACACACGTTCAGATACTCTTTCCTGTCAAATACAGTAATTTGGCATTAATAAAATAAAATATTATTAACATTCTACTTAAGGATACACAAGTTTAAACTTTGTGCCCACTACTTTGTCTGTTTTTCTGGGGTCTACAATTTCAGTTTGACTGAACTCTGCACCTTCATCATGTGAAGGATGTTGCAACATTCACAAGTGATAAGCATGTTCACTTTTGCTTACTAACAGTGAAAAGAAGAATTATGGTAAAACAGAAGTCTGACTCATCCATTTCTCACCACCAGCCAAGGCTGAACAGCATGATTTACCATAGGTTTTTCCGTTAGAAACAGCAAGCTGCAGAACTAAAGAAAAATGTTTCAGACTTTGAATTCATTTGGAGCTCACATAAACAGTACCTCTAATGTGGAAACTGAAAAAGATTATTAGAATCAGCCAGTTAAAACTGAAATATTCTGTGCCTAAGAAATATAAAGATCAACCTTGTAAAATAATGCTATATTGTTAATATTTCTGTGTTTATATATTCTGGTTTTTAAATCATTATTTCCCTGGAATCTATATTCAGTAACTGAATTATAATATTCAGTAATTTCTTTTACATTTTAAATATTATTTGATATTGGTTATATTTATTGACATCTCTCTTCCCCCCTGCAAAAAAACAAACAAAAACAAAAAAAAATTTGCAATCATTTTTCTTGTCCCATCCTGCTATGGCCAAATCCACTCATTCTTAACTACCCTCACAAATTTTAAAAAGGTTCAATTTACCTTGATAGGAACTGAGGCAGGGGTGGACAAAATGCGGCCTGTGGGCCAAGTGTGGCCCACCAAGCTATTCTATCCAGCCTGTGGGGCTCCTAAAAATGTAGAAAATTAATATTTATCTGTCCCTGGCTATCTGTCATGTGGCCCTCAATGGCTTGCCAAAACTCAGTAAGTGGCCCTCTACCTGAAATAATTGCCTGCCCTTGTACTGAGATATTGCAGAACTGAGTATTATAAACTGAAAATAAAACTGTACATGTATTAAAATCTATGAAGTGAACCTAAGAGGTCTGTGATAAAGTTAGTTATCAGTCACCTTCCATGGCATGACCTGTTTTGCTCACCAGTCTATGAGACACTGTCTAGCTTAACCCTTTGCATGGATTCAAATAGCTGCTATATTTTTTAAAAAGATGCACCACCTGCCAGAGAGATATTGTATCCTCCTCTGAAATGCATAATTTATTTTCCCCAAATCCTCTCTGTATCCAATCCAACACAGACAAGGACTCAGTCTTCACACAGTAGTGTTTTTTCTATACCAAAAAGAAGTTTCTTTGTTTTTAACACCAATACCCCAATGCCCTGCTGTGCTAGGGAAGAAAATTTTATATTACTGGGTAATGGAGATTCAAGGAATCTGCTCTTACCTCTTGAGGGCCCAAGATGCTGGACTTCAGAACGGTGACGTTTATGTAAAGCAAAACGATTGTAGGTCTCTTTCTGAGCTAGCTAGCTCTGTATAGTTGGACTCATAGTACCTAAAGAACCTGGCTTTATGATAAAGGGATATAAAAATGGTTTCAATCAAAAGTTTTAAAACTCCCTCTAGAATTTCTAAACTAGTTTTTCTGAAGCACAGGTGGCATACATAGCTACATAATAGTGTACAGTGTGGTAGAAAGGCTCTCTTGCACTTGTTTGAAATGACCTGCATGACTAATTTGCAGCTTGCTTTCTCTAGAATAATGTAATAATCTCAAACTATCATTTATTTTATGATGTATACATTATGGCCATGTCCAGATGAGTGCAGCTCTGCAGTATTATGCATACATTATGTGTACATTATGGCCATCCAGACATGTGCACATTCAGGTACACCTTACAGTGCAGGGGGAGCAGTTTTGACCCTTGGAAATCTCTTGGGATCAAAAATCCCATGCCACAAAAAACAGAGTGGCACATATAGAGGCAGCACGCACCGCCCAAAACCAGAGCCTGGCCAGCCACGCTGCAGCTGCTGATCTGCCTCCCAGATGTAGGAGCACTGAGACTGCAGCTTCCCCAACCCCCAAGATCCCAGGTAAGCCTGCTGGGTCCAGCACAGTTGCTGGCCTCAGCCTCCCCTACCCAACCCAGGGTAACCAGCCATTTGCCAGGGTGTGCATGGCATGGTGTGCTGCTGCTCTTTGTCCCCAGGGAACCAAATGTCCATGCTTGTCTGGACACAGTCTGTAAGTCTAAATCAAATTCCCACTGAAATGAATTGGAAATATTTCACTGACTTCAGAGATATCTGAATTATGCTCTGTATAGTATTGTAAACAGAAAATAACTGGGTTTTTTCATACATTTTATTATACATTATGTAACTCCATAGATTTGTGTGGAGTCATCTCAGCATACAGGTTGCAAAATGGATTGCTGAATCAGATCCATAAACACAATTTCTCAAAATAAAACTAGAGAAAGTGCTTCTTTATAAATTCACCATTTGCTACATTTAATCCTCGTGAATGAGATTCATGGGTCAGTGACTGTATCAAATTTCAAAACAAAGACTATAAAGAACATGATTTCAGTTCATGAATTTGTCCCTTTTGCATTTTATCTTCAGCCCACAACAAATTCTTACAGCCAAGATATAAATTAATGAAAATGGAAGGTAATACAGTGGAAACTCTTAAGCCACAATCAAGTTAGTAAGCACTGCCATGATAAAAATTCCAATAACTGTAATGCAATGAAGAGTCCTCCTGTTCTTCCCCTACCCCATCATAAAAAAGTCAGTAATCTGTGGAAAATGCTGTTCAGACTATAAAAATTCCTATGTATTCAACAACATTATTATGTATTAAGGTTATTTCATCTGAAAACCTAATAAAAACTGCCACTACAGGTTAGTCAGGATGTTGAAAGTGACTTGTTTTATGTTTGATGACATTAAAGGAAAAGCTAATAGAAGCTTAGAATGTGACACTGTATAATCATTAAATATAGACCTAATTTGGCTGGTAATTAACCCT
Organism: Caiman crocodilus; assembly: GCA_030014935.1. Taxonomy (NCBI): domain Eukaryota; kingdom Metazoa; phylum Chordata; order Crocodylia; family Alligatoridae; genus Caiman; species Caiman crocodilus. Next base: position 75,379,893 of record JAGPOW010000261.1, on the reverse strand, counting down.
GGAATATTATGCTGTGGGCAGTCTAGAAAAAAAAATGAGCAAAATGACTGAAAAATAGAGGCAGAGGCATAGCTTATAAAAATTTAGGTGCAGAACAATCAAGACACAGTTGACCAGTTTGTATTGCTACTTAAAAACCTTCACTTCTGCTGACTTATCCAACACATGCTGAAAAAGCAAGCTGCTAAAGTCTGCTGCAGAGCCATTATCATCTGTTCATTTTATTTCTATTGCCAATTATCCTTAATTATTGGAAACTTTTTTCAGTGTATAATGGTTGCTGAAATGTTAGTATGCTCATTAAATTGAAGCTTTAGCTCAAGAAATAGATTTTGATAAGCTCTGTTATGTTATAGACCAGGATTTGTAAGTGTTCCTTCCCCTGTTAAATTTCAGATTTCTTATTTAGTTAGTTTTTTAAAGGGAAGTGGACTAGAAGGCCAAATTTTGTTATTGAAATCTGACATAATTAGTGTAAAATACAGACATGATCTGAATGTCTATCAGCTAAGGAAAATGATGGCACTAAAAAAGTTAAGTCTTATTATATAAGCATGCAAACAAATGACCATGAAGGCAAGTTACAGTGTGAACTTACAGCAGGTTAGATACTCTACAGCAATTGCCTCTGTGCATGCTCTTACCCTATGTAAATGTGAGATAACTTACCCCACTTTTACTTCTGGGAAATTATGATTGCCCTGCTATGCATGGAATCTTCTTCCTAAACTTATGTACCAGGCAATTTTTTTCATTGATCCTTCAGAAGGCTAAATTATGTAATTTATGCAATACCTGTAGCAAAAGGAAGGCTGAAATATCATAGCACACCTCAAGGAAGCTCCTCTGAGGAGAGGCAAAACAGCTCTTACCTGACCTTCTTGTGGAACACATATTACTGCCCACTGTACGGTTAATCAGCAGAGCCCTGATAAGTAGGAAGGAAAGAGCCTTGTCTTCCTCCAACCCTGCTTGTTCCTATAAGGGGAGTATGAGCTGAGCTGAGCTGACACCCCATATGATGTGGCCCATGTAAAACTATGTGAAGTATGGATAAATCTTCCTTGATCCTTCCTCTATGTTCAGGTATGAAGATGTATAGCAAATGAATAAGGAATTGGTGGATACTTTCACTGAAGCACAGAAGTGTAATAAGGTGTCTTACATATACCAGGGACTCAAAATAGTCCTTAGCTGCTGGTCCTGCTGCTGCTACCACAACCACAACTTCAGCATCATCCACTGCCCTATCTGTTTCTCTTACATGCATCTGGCTGCTGCTGCAAGAGTAACATGGCAGGGGTGGAGAGAGGGAGCTGCTTTTGATGCCAAGGCACAGACAATGGGAATGGGGCAGTTCTGCTGTCCCTCCTAAGATGGCGTGTAGGCTGGTGCCTTGTTCACCAACCCCTAGTTATGCTGCTGCCAAAAACCATACACTGTGTACACAAGCAATTGAAAACAGCCAGGAATGACATCAGAGCCATAATCAGGTCACCCTACTTATATGAATAGCACTACAGGTATGTTGGCAAGTATCAATTTTCTGGCATTCCCTCATCTTCATCTTCCTCCTGGCATCATCTTCCTAAACTTATACAGAATGTATGCTTTCATAATCTCCTCAGACCCTTATTTTTGTTTTAATTAACCTCCTATTACTGAATTCCACTCGACAATACCCCAGGTATTGTCCCACCCTCCCAAAGATTATAGTGTAATGCTATATTAAAATATAATTGAAACAAAATAAGGAGCTGACAAAATGTCTGTGTAATATATGCATATCAAGGCCTCTGAGCATGTAGCTGTTGTCTTTCCCATATGCCATCAATTTCCTGTTTGTCAACCCTTTCTCTTTTATAACTGCAAGATCTTAGAGTGAGAAAAGAACTGTCTTTATTGAAAAACTTCTGTATACAGTCCCCAAACACCTCTAGCATTATAAAAGCAAACATGTTAAGATGACAATTCTCATTTTATTTAGATACAGCACTCCTGTTTCTAAGTCAGCCCTTCTTTGTTTAACAGTACAATATCCATGACAACTATCACCAGGGTAAAGTGGAATCTGATCTTTAAGACTGACTGTCTAAGTTGTCCTCCCTCAAATATTTCTGTCATTCAACCCAAAGGGATGTAAAACAAGTAGCACATAGTATGAAAGAGGCTAGATACAGACATTCAAAAAGCCCAAGGTAGAATCAATCAAACCTATGCACATTTTGGTAAGTGGTATAGGCTAGTTCAGGAGTGAACAGAACATATATTCACTCTTTGGTGGCTAGGGCCAACAGGCTGCCTGCACTGGTCGGGGCCGGCAAGTTGGGGGCACTCCCACACACCTCTCAGCATGCCCTGTGGGCTCCTTGGGTGGTTGGAGGTTTCCAAGCACAGCCAGTCTGCCCTTGATTGGCTGCTGGGCACAGGCGAGCATTAGGGCCGTGTGAAATTTTGCTGTCTGTTTTGTTTTGATGTTGTTTTGACTTGTTTCAAGCTTGAAACAGCGAAATTGAAATGAAATGAAGGGCTTCAAAACAGCCTCAAAACAGAACAAGAGCAGGCAAAACATTTTGAAAGTTTTGAAACATTTGAAAAGTTTTGAAACATTTCAAGTTTCAAAGCTGAAGCTGGGTCTGCCTGCAGGGAAACAGAAAGTAAGGGAAGGGATGGGGGAGAGTAGGGAAGGACTGCTTTTATATTGATTGTGTAGCTGGCCAATGACTGTGATCCCTCCCTGAGGTCTCTTCCTATCCAGTGCTCTGGGGGAGGGATGGAAAACACACGCACAGTCACACATGTCACAAGTTTTGCGTGTCAGAAGCCTGTGGTGCAGATTCCCAGAAACCCCTGCACCTATCTCCTTGAAATCTGACAGGCTTCATGGCCTCAGCAGGGGCTACCATGCCTGCTGCTTTAACTCTGCTGTGCCTTAATATACCCACAGGACTTGAGTTTTGCTTTCAAGACTTTGAGGTGCAGTTTCCCTGAAACCTCTTTACCTATCTCCTTGAAACGTGGCAGGCTTCATGTTTCATCCAAATTAGGTAAGAAATGACAACGTTATAGGCAGTTTTGTGCTTCCCCATTATAGCCTGTGGACAAAGTGTCAAAACAGCATCAAAACAGAGAAACAGTTTCAACAAAACAAAATGGAACAGTTATTTCAAAATGAAATGAAACTCAAAATGAAACACTGTCCCGGTGAAACATTGAAACAGAAGTGGAAATAAAATAGTGCTGTTTTGCACAGCCCTAGTGAGCTTGCCTTCGTCTGCTGGCATCTGTCAGCTGAAGGCAGACAGTGAAAGCAACTGTGCTTACCTGTCTTTGCATCCTGGTCATGCTTTCTGGCCCTGTGCTCCCACACACCCACGCTGGGAATCCCACAACCCTGTGAGTGGGTGCAGTGCCAGGGAGTTCAACCAGTCTGCAGGACTCCTTCTCCACTTCCTCTGTTAGTGTCAATCACAGGCATTTTCAGCCTGGTCTACTTCCTGTGTCTGTGTCTGCTCATGGGGTTTTGGGGGTCCCTGGGTGGGCTCCTGAACAGCTATTAAGGGTCCCCCATGCCCCTCATGAGTGGCCACAGACCAGGAAGCACAACTGGGCTGCAGGGCATGGGAAAGTGCCCCCACCATCATCAACCACTGTGCTGCTTCCACTCTGAGAGCCTGGAGGTTGAGATTTCTGGGCACTCGGCTGAAGAAGCCAAGATTGGGCTGAGACTAGCATGCCACCCTGTGAAGCAATGGTAGAAGGGGGCCATAAAGGCACCTGGAATGCTGGTGGACAGTAATTTGATAGAGAATGTGGGACAGAAGTTCAATGCACCAGACTAACTTAATTCAAATAAATTTATGTTCATCAACCCAGGACTATCTTCAACTGGGTTTCACCATTTTTAGACCAGACTATGTGTCTCAAACTTCTGTATGGTCACAGGCTTGGTTTGATTTCTGATCACTTCCTCTGGATTATGTGTAATGTCTGTATCTTGTCAGAGAGATAGCAGTTCTCTTTGTTAATGCATTGCCTTTATTTTTAGATCCAAACTGAATGTTCATAGGTATGAATGGGTTATTTGGCTTTTTATTTCACATTTATGGTCTGAAATATGACTATTCAATACTTTGAGGTTTTACACTTTTAAGAAACCTCCCTGACAACACATTCTGAAATATGTAATACAGGGGTAGGGAATCTGTCAACATAAGTATTGCCATTTCCTCAGAGCATTTTTTGTATTGTGGAAGAGCCTCCTCCACAGATTGGTTCTAGAAACAATGGTTCTGTGATTCCAATGCAACCAAGCTGTCATGGAAACAGGAGATAGGCAGTAAAGAGTAGGTATGTCAGGAAATAAGCCTCTGAAAAGACACTGCCAATTTGCAATGGATCTATTAGTGATGGGAGTCCAATCTATTGCTTCATTCCAGTGAAGAATACTTTGTAATAGAGAAACCTTGGAAAGGCTTTCTGGCTGCATCTACATGTGCCCCTATGGTGCCATTGTTACTGCACCATCGTTTAGTACTTCCTTTTGTATGTACTAAATGATGGCACAGTAACAGCCCATACTGCACCATCTGTATGGCTTATAGTTATTTTTAGCCACTATGGTGACACAGTGTCACATGTTGATAGGCCCCCTGTTGTCTTAATCTCTTCCTATGGGTTCTTCCATTGGGTACTAGGGCAACATGCTCCCATTTCCCTTCTCTCTAAGGACAACTTTCCAAAACTTTTCTGATGACAAAATAAATAAAACATATAGAATAATAATTGATCCAAGATGCAAAAATCAAATAAAAGTCATTTTCATATGTAATAAGGCTTATGTTTTTGTATATGTATACGTATATGTATATGTATATGTAAATGTATATGTATATGTATAGTCTGTGCTCATGCACCTCTTTTTCCTTGATCACAACCAGGACTATAAGCAGGAGTAGAATTAGCCCAATAAAAAGATTATTCCCATACTCTTGTCAGCATGGAACAGAGCAAGAAGTGCTAGTAATCCTGTTCTCATAAGACTACCAGCTCTGTTTGTAGAATCAAGGGGTTTGGATAAGGTTTAAAGACCCGTTTAAACTTTGGATCTTCATTTAGATCAGATGTTGGCAACATTTTTGGGCAGAGTGCCAAAAACACCCACAAACCTCAAATTCTAAGATGTTGGCATGCCAGGGGCAGATGGTAGGGGAGCTGGAAGAGACCTGATCCTTGTGGCAATGCAGTCCTGGCCCCTTCCCTGTTGACTGCCCCAAACAAAATGCCTTTCAAGTCATGCTCTGGCACCTAAACTAAACTGCTCAGTCATTTAGCTGTTGCACATCATTAATCATTATCAGCAATAAATTTTTGGAATCAAATTTTTAGATGACAGATTTGTCAATGATCCATGAGGCAGAGTGCAATTCAGCTTGCTCTTTAACAGTTATATTGGCTCTGCTGAACTAACAACAACAACTTCTTTGGTAAACTAAGCAGATATGATGAAGACAACACATGGGGTAAATTTTTATAGCAATGCTCAGGGTTTTAGCCATGCTTTAGTCATTTAAGTTAATAGATGTTGGGCAGCTAAAACCCCAGGCAACTCTTTGATAACTTATATCCTAGTTAGAAGTGCACTTTTTTTCCCTTTCAAATTTAGTACTTATGAAAGTTGCCAAACTAACAGCCTTGAAAACACAAGGTGTCTGCTGTAGTTATCTACATAACAAGTATAGCAGCAATATGGATTCTTTCTTCCTGTTTATTAATTTGTAGGTGCATCTACATGTGCAATTAATGAAATGTGATAAACTGCAGAGCAGTTTGAGCCCAAGTGCAATGCTCCCAGGCACAGTATTTGCATGCATGCTCAGGACAGCAGCAGCATTCCATCTAAGCTACACAGCATATGCTGCCATGCAGGTGTGCTCATGCCGCGCTGCCAGAAGTGCCTGCACAGCCATGCACACCACACAGCTTAGAGAAAACACTAGACAACAGCATTTTGCATTGGGGCAGAGCAGCCCTGGGCTGGCAGCAGGCTTGAGGGGTCAGACCTGGGCTCTGGGTAGCAGCATCAGGCAGTATCAGGGTTGGGCTGGGCACAAGAGTGCCAAAACTGTGAAGCCATGTGGCTGACATCCTGAGCCTGCTACCAGTACTATCTTATGGTAAAGTTAATTTATTTTCTTCACTCTAATACTGGTGGTCCTATAGAGCGTGATGCTTTACTGTGGGGCTAATTAGTCTACTGTACAGTAAAGTGTATGTGTAGATGCATTCAGTGGTTGTGTCTACACAACACACTGACTGCAAAGTAGCTCGTTACTACTGCTCAGTAGCATCATATGGCACGGAGCATGACACAATGCTACTACGTGGTCAACATCACCAAACAGCCATTCAGGGATGCTACTGCACAGTAACCAGCGTTACTGTGCAGTCATTTAGTACTTGTGTATGCAAGTATGCAGTCCGCAGCTCATGTAGACATGGCCAGTATTACATAGTTTTTCCAGTATCTCGGGCTCCAACCCAGTATGTATGAGAACAAACTTCAGTTGTTCTGCTTACCCAGGCCTTAGCTCCTCTGTTCAGATGACAAATGATGACACTTTCTTTATTCTTTTTTTTTATTTTATTTTTTTCAGTCGCTGATTTTGGGCCTAACCCTGCATCCCTTATGCAAGCCAATAATCCTCACATGGGTGTCTATATTGATGCCTACTTTAAGGCTTGTTCATTTATTCTAATTTGATTGTACTTCTTCATTATGAGGTGATAACAAAATCCTGGGCTGAATAAACTCTAAGGCTAAAGACCAAAAAGATAACTAGTCCAGAATAAAAGCCTGCTGTTGAGCTAGAAAAACCTCAGGTTCTTGTATTGTCCATCTTTCCTTCATCCTCCAAATATTCAGATTAAATAGTTGGGGGGATTTAAAACTGCAAACAGATAAAGTTATTATTTTTTTTTAAGCAAAGATATCCCTGGGACTTTTTTCTTTCCATCATAGACCTCATCAGCTCTCCTTCCTCATGTCTCATTTCACCTTTCTCTCAGATTCTATTCATACATATAAATTCTCCTCCCATGTTCCTGTCAGCAATCATTTTCCCTTTTAGGGTGGTTCTTGTCTTTTTGGACTTGAGGCACCCCTTCCTAACTTTTGTGAATTGAGCAGAACTTTATTTCAGACACCAATGTATTTATTTTAGGGTAAAAACTGATATCCATTTTATCTTGGATTTAAATATCCTGGGTTTTGCTTCCCACCAAACAGGAAAGGGACAACTATTTACAATTGTAATTTACTGGAATCTGTCCTGACTATTCTCAGAAAAAGTGTCATCTTGGATGCTTCACTGATATTTAAAGTGAGACAATCAGCCTGTAAGTACTTCTGGTCCACTTCTGGGTCTGCCAGGGAGTGCGCTGGTGGGGCTCCCTGTACCTCCCCAGCTCAACGATCTCAGCCGCAGGAAAAAAAATAGGAAAAAAATAAATTACTCGCTGCAGGAGATGAGGAGGGACAGGGACCACTGGAGAAGCCCACATGCGGCCAGGACGATGCCTTTAGTCACCTGCGGACAGCAGGTGACGTCAGCGCTGATCACTGGCTGCCATATATCTGCAAACCCTTGGAGCAAAGAAGCCCGAGGTAAGATGCCTGAGGCACGGTGGCTACAATCTGAATCACTGAATCTTTCTGAATCGATTTGGAGAGTTCCAATTTGATTCGGAGAGATTAAAGGGTCCTCTGATATGATTTGGATTGGAAGATTCGGACACCAAATCGGGCCAAATCTCTGCCGAATTGAATCAGGGACAGAGGCTTCACATAGCCTTAATTACCATGTGAGCACTCCCTACAGCTATTTTGTGCAAGTCAGATTCCTCTAGTATCCCAAATTGCAGTGGCCTCTCCTGACTCAGGGTGAGCAGGGAGACTGGGTTGCAAGGGGGGCAGGCACAATATTTTGCCCTCTGGGGATGTCAGGCAGAGCAAGTGCCACATCCCTGGAGTGCCAGGTGAACATGATGCCTCCTGCCACTCCCATCTGCGGTGCCACACACCACATACACAGGTATTCTCCAAACTGCAACATTGCAGCATGGGTCAGGAGCAGGGAGGTTGCCTTTGGGAGATCCTGGGGTGAAAAAATCCCACACCAAAAAAATGTTGAGTGGTGCATATGGCAGCAGTACACACCTCCCAAAACCAGAGCCTAGCCAGCAAGAACCACATTCCAGCTGTCAGTCAGACTTTATGCCGTGGCTAAAGCTCCTGGAAGCCTCCAGGACTCAACGTAAAGCTGCTGGGGCCATCACAGTTGCTGGCCCCAGCCTTCCCTATCCCACCTTGGATAACATGGCATGGGTAGTCCCTGGGGACAAGTAGCAGCAGAACAAGGTGTGCCACTGCTTCTTATCCCTGGAGAAACAAATGTTCCTACTCATCTGGATGAACTCAGATGAACTATTATGAGACCAGGGAATGTTCTCCATTCCAGAATAAGACACTGAGTGCCCAGGTGTGGTGGGACCAGCTGTACACACCATGGCCGGGGCTGCCCACAACACCTAGACTGGGTGGGACTCAAGGACCTGCCATAGGCCAGATAAAATCCCTTGGCAGACCAGATCTGGCCCTTTGGCTGTATTTTTCCCACCCTTGTGACAGAAGGTAAAATGCGAAAACAAACTTTATCGATAAGTTTAAAAAAAAACAAAACAAAGTTTTCCTTAACACCTTGCTTTTTAGTTGAAGGGAAACTAACCCCCCACCCTCTCCCCCACTATTTAGTGTAAATTTTGGGATTTAAATAACTTGAAAAGGTCCTCGGGAGCCAAAGTCCAAAGATTATAGTAGTCAGTCATAAGAGACAGATTTGCATATTCACAATATAGAAATTAAGAAATAACTACACAGGGATTATGCAAATCACTGTACGCTGATTGGCTTATAATGGCGCTCAGCCAGTAAAAAAACAGGGATTTTCACTTTGTATTGTTATTAAGAAATAATTGGATCCTGATAATGCAAATCAGGCAGTTGCAGCCAATAAGAGGTCAGGGAATTGTATCGTATAATTTGAAGAAAATGTAAATTTAGGAAACAGAAATTGAATTGCATTCCTGCATTGACTGTCTGACAAACTTCAAATTTATAACAGCTATAAATCCTATTTTGAAAGGTTACAAGAACTCAAACAGCTATTTCTACTAATTAATTTTCATACACATTATCTATAAATTAATCAGCTCATTTTAGAACACAAAACTTTATAAAGGTAAAGGTGGATTTGAATGTATAATCCCATAGTCAATATGGACTACTTCAGACGATAGGTATAGGACCTAGTTTTCTAACACATTTTGGAGAAGTTAATTGGTGTTTACCTTACTTTGTTTTGCATACTTTATCATTTATTTTATGTCCTTACACTGCTGTGCATTACTACTATATGCTTATTAAAGGAAGCTGCATTTCTGTGCTGAGTCAAGTGGTCCCCATAATAGGAGTATCAACAAATGCCAGTTAGTGTTTCATAACCCTTTTCTCCTCTAATCCCTGTTTTCCATCACTCAGAACTTTTTGAATCTTTCACCTTTTGGGCCATGAATTTCTGTGATGAATTTTGCCGAAAGATGAATAGCCTTCAAACGCATAAGAAAAAACAAGTCTACCATTTTCATGCATAAATGAGTAAAGGAAATATACTTCACCCATTATCTTCAAGAATAAAATATCTTGTAACCTTTTCCTGAACAGCCCTATTAACAAAATGACCAGAGGCTGAAAGGTGAATTTTGTGATGAAGATGATTTTCGTTGACCACCATTTGCCTTTCCTTGTTCCCTAGGAAATTGGTTTGGAAGATTATAAATCTTTGAAAATAGCACAGTGTATGCACATGGTAGATTTTCTGGCTAAGCCATAAAATGTGTATTGAAGGAATGATTCACTGTGTTTGCATGCATGGCTTACTTAGCTAATGAACATTCTAGTCAAATTTACTGCTACAAATCTATAAGCATGCCTTGGCTGAATAAGGGCTACTCAGGGCTTTTATAAGGTATAATGAGTGGATAAAAGAGGGTAAGAGGATGTAGAAAGACAGCACTCCTCAAAATGAGCACAGAAATCATGAAGAAGCAGTGACTTCTTTATTGGTGTGCAGAAGAGGGTTCTAGGATAGGGAACACTGTATTATGGAAGCACTGCTTGCAGTTCCATGGGAAAGTCTGAGTAGTAATAAAAGGTAAATGAAAGATGTAATATAAATGTTTTATTTTTAGTGACATTTATTTTCAACATTTTATTGTTGATCTGGGGAAAAAAACATTGCATTGTAACAAAGACCTTACATTTACTTAGTGATTCAAGCCAACACGGAACAGGGACATTTAAAAATGAATAAACTGTATTTCCAACTTAGTTTAGCCAATGACTGCTTCTTTCCCAGATTTGATAAAGGACTCTTGAAACCTAAAAGTTTGTTTCCTATCTTGTCCAGTTGTACAAATTGGTCTAATAGCAGATAAATATCCTTACCTTATAAATCTTGTTTCTCTCATATTTCATTTATGTCCAACTTAAAGCAGTCATTAATACAAAGTCCAGTCTGCAAACATGCTTTCTTAAAGGTAGGATTTTCAAGACAATGTGCAGGATCACATTTGCCACACTGACTTGGGAGGTAAGATATGACGCTGAGTAAAGATGAAAGAATATGGGCCCACAGTGAAGATGAAATGTAATATGCCTTATGTTCTCCATTTTAAAATCATTTGGTTGCTTTTCTGCATTGTGGATAGAATATGTCAATACAGTGTTTTTGCCATGTGATATTGTATGAGATGACTTTACTGATCCTGTAAGGCATAGTGATGATGTAGGCAAGCATGGGTGGGTCCAGGATTTACTAAAAGGGGGTATGGCCTACCACCCATAAGGGGATGGGGGCAAAGTGTGGTTGGAGCTTCCAGGTTGACTGAGGACACTGGGGAGCTGGGGAGGGAGCAGACACACAAAGGGGAAGAGGGACCTATCTCTCACTTATACTGATGCTACTGTCCCCAGATGACCTATGAGTGAGGGAGATGCTCCTGCCCCATTTTAACCAGGGGTTGTCTGAAGTGGCTGCATGAAGCGCCAGGCTCAGTCAAAGACAACAGTAGAAATATGCAGTTTCCTCCTCCTTCCCCACTCATGTTCCCCCTCTGACCTGGAGCAGGCACTGGAAGGAGTGCCTTCCAGCTGGTGGTGACACTGTGTGTCACCACTTATCTTATGCGCATGTCCCCTTCTGTCACTGCTGTCTGTCACTGAGCTCAGCACCCCATGCAGCCACCCCCATGATCCCTGGCTGAAATAGGGCAGGAGCAGCTCTGAACCTTCCCTCACCCACAGGTCAGCTGGAGAGACTAGCATTTGTATGAGTGAGGGATCGGTCCCTCCCCTGCTTCATGCCCCCTCCACCATTTGGAAGTGCAGGACACTGGATACATGAGATTTTGCAGCACATGGAAACATTCAGATTAGAAAGCTCCAGCAGTCTTGATTAATCATGTCCAAGCACATGTATAGGCACTCTATGGCCTGTGAGACACTGGTAAGCAGTTTACAGCTAAACTGGGATTTCACCAGGCCCCATGCTCAAAGGCAATCAGTGAAACAGCTCAAATGTCTTCCCAACCACTTCCACCACTATTACCGCCTCTCCCTCTGCTACAATGTAGCTCTGTGGCTGCTTCTCCACCATGCAATGGGATTCATCCCCCAGCATGTGATAAGCAACTGCTAAACAGAGCAGGTCAAAAGGAAGAAGATCCAGTCTCATTCGTTCTATCTTCTTCACAACTGCTATTTTCAATGTGAAAACCTGTTAAAAACATGCACCTTTAAAGTGCTCAGAATGTGTGGTTCCTTCTCATTGTACTGAATTGGTCTCATAAAACACCCGATACAACCACAAACTTTCCTCACTAATTTCAGTCCTTGACCATAGAATTTGTCTCTAAATTGAGAGTCACTGCTCTGTTAGTCTGTATTTCTTTATCTATAGGCATGCTGCAAAACCTATTTTTCTATGCTTTTTCTGAGAAGCAGTTGAGTGTGCATGGATAAGTAGAGCACTGAGGAGCTACTATCTAAATAGGCTTGAGGCGTGGAATATAGTTTAAAATTATTGATTAATGTGATATTATAAATGAAGAAGATATATCAAAATAAATGTCTCCTGAGTAGAGAAGTAGATGACATCACATAAAGGATGTAAAAGGAAGTTGGCCCTGTTTAAAAAGCTAAGAGCAAAAACTTCTGGATTCTGGGCTAACTGGGGCAGGGGACTGGACTTGATAATCTTTGAGGTCCCTTCCAGCCCTAACATCTACGAATCTATGACTGTGACTCTGGATAAATCACCTTTCTGTGCCTAAGGGTGCTATATACATTTGATGTATTTTATATTTATATATGTATGTATAAGCATACATAACAGATAAACAGATCTTCTACCATATTTCAACAGAGAAAAACACCACTAATGCTACACCAATTATCACAAGCTTTGGGCTTTTGAAATGTGTATTATAAGATGGGAATGTATGATATAGAGATCATTTTAAAAAGGTTTGTCTGGGTATCTCCTGACTTAATCATGTTCAACCAATACTTGGCTAGTTACAAAATGATTCAGCGTAGAAATGCATGAGCCCTGAAGGAGCCCAGCTGAAAGACAACCTAGGCAGCAGGGAAACTGATGTAGATCTGTTTCAAAGATATAGGGTGGCATAATGAGAATCCACTTTCAGTGCACCTGTATGCAATAAGGAAATCAATGATGGAGCTATTGTATCAGATCCATCCCCTAATTCCTCTTGAAGAACAAGACCACATATCAATTAGAGTAGAAAAACAATGCTTCTCTGTTGTCCCTGGCTGAGTTCTCTTCCACAACTCGTGTTACTTTGTATGTTAGTTGGGCACATTAGTGAAATTTCCTACAAATGTTTAAGAACTGAACAAAAACCAAAACACATAAATAGAATATATCTGTACTCCCTGTTTGTCACATCAGCTAAAATCTTTTTTCTCATGCATTAAGTCAAGCCACATTAATCGCATCACAGAGCTTTGACATTATCTGATGTGACAATTCACCAGTCCAACTCAGCACATCTCAATTAAACTATGAAAGCTACATTTAGCTATTATGTTTGATCTTTTCCTCAAGCCAAGCAAGATATAACAGTGAACAGTGTTGCACGTTATGTATAAAACCCACAACATGTTCTATCAACATTGTTATATCTAAGTATGGCAATGATTTCTAAAAGTGAATCTAGAAGTACAATATTATAGATATTGCAGCATGCATTACAGTACCCTAAACAACAGGATACATTGAGAAAAACAATGTTTTCAATCTGCTTGATTCCTTCTAATTTGTTTTTATACATGAATATGGCATCCATTTTAGGAAGGAAGTAAAAGGATGAATAACAAGAGATTGAAAACATCTTTCTTTAGCATTGAAAAAAAAACCTGTTTAAAACTGGCCTTTTCTTTTGCCCACAGCACTGAATAAATGTAT
>JAGPOW010000261.1:75318508-75355248 GCA_030014935.1 Caiman crocodilus | reverse complement strand
GAGGTGGTGCTCTCCCCTGCCCTGGGGGTCTTCAAGAGGAGGTTAGATAGGCATCTAGCTGGGGTCATCTGAACCCAGCACTCTTTCCTGCCTATGCAGCGGGTTGGACTCGATGATCTATTGAGGTCCCTTCCGACCCTAACATCTATGAATTTATGAATCTATGAAAATATAAATAACTTGTTTCTGATTTTGATTATGTATATCTTTCATCTTTCTGATCAATGGCCCCTTTCAGAACTTGTAAGTGGTAGAAAACACAGAAAATAATGGCCTTGACACAGAAAGCATAATATCACGATTTAATCTCTTAGAAATTTCAAATCTGGTTTACTTGTAATAATAGCATTCACTAAATCATCATGATTTTTATGAAACTGTTAGTGACAAAGTATATTTAATACAGCTAGTTTGGAGTTGTTTTTTAATGTTATTGAGAAGAAAAATAATCATTCACTGAAATTAATATTTGTACAGAAATGTCTCACTCACAAATTATTTCATTGTAAATCACCTCATATTTAGTCATATTTTTGGTTGCAGAAAGACATTCACCATCCCCAAATAACCCAGTGATTATGTAACCCACCTGGGAAATGTGTTTTCTTGCACTGTCTAATTTAAGTAAGGACTTTTCAAACTGGGTTTTCCATCTCTGACATGTTCATCTTCACTAGAAAGTCTACGTGTGCTTTACTGCAGAGTAGACTATTTAGCTCCACAGTAAAGTCACCATCTACACATGCACCAGTATAAGGGCACAGTAAACTAATTAATTCTGCTGTAAGATGGTATTGTTGGGTTAGTATTACCTTATGGTGGGCTCATTTACTATGCTGAAATGCATGTGTAGATGGTGACCGGGCAGGGTTTTGCCTGTTACTTAGTCACATGCCTCCACAGGGTCAGCTCCTTCATGCCCCAGGCAGCTCTGGTGCCACCCACAACTGCCACATGAAACCTAGGGATGACCCCCTGTGCTTCCTGCCAGCCCGTCTGTGCTATGACTCATCTTGGATTTCTGCAGACCTGGGTGCATGTGTACATGTTACACCCAGGAGCAGTTTACTCCTGCTCATACAGCTCTGGAGTTCATAGCACCACCTTAATTTAATGTGTAGCTGCAACCTGGGTATATATATTCACAAAAATATTATAGGTCTCATTTTTGTTCTGAATGAGAACAAAAAAATGTCAAAACCTTGAGGATTTTCATAAAAGTGATTTCCTGTTTTCTCTTTCCCTCCCCACCCCTTGTCTTTGATTTTTTAAATTTCTCTATCCTTCTTATACTCTGCTTTCTGCTTGTCCTTTCACAGCACCTGATGAAGTGAACTTTTTGTTTAAAAAACAAGTAATTTATATAAATATATGTTACTTAGACTTAGGGCATGTGCAGATGTTACAATTAGACTAGTCTAAGTGAATATAGATCAATCAAAACCTGTAACTGTATGGAAATTTGGCATACATAGACAAGTATAAAAATGGCACAAATGACCTAAGATGGACCTGGTGCAAGGTACACTCAATTCAGATCAATTTAGGTTAGCCCAGTGCATCAAAGTTCTGTACTGATCCTGTATCAATTCAAGGAGGAGATCCCAAACAATTGGAAAAGGGCAAATATAGTGCCCATCTTTAAGAAAGGGAAGAAGGAGGATCCAGAGAACTACAGACTAGTCAGCCTTACCTCATTCCCTAGAAAAATCATTAAACAGACCCTCAAGGAATCAATTTCTAAGCACTCAGACAAGAAGAAGGTGATAAGGAACAGTCATCATGGATTCACGAAGAGCAAATAATGTACGACTAACCTGATTGACTTCTATGATGAGATAACAGGTTCTGTGGATGTGGGGAAAGCAGTGAACATAATATACCTTGACTTCAGCAAGCCACATCCCATGGAAACCAGCTGTTGCGTCATGTCCAGATGGTTGTACATGACATCCTGTAGTGTCCTTTGAGAGTTCTTTGACAAGCAAAACAACTGCACTTCTGATTTCCATGCTTGAACTAGTGAGATGGGGAGCCATGGTGGGATGCAGGCAGGCCAGGATATAGAGGCCTGTGCAATTCACAAGGAAGAGTGAGGCAGCAGGGGGTTGGAGGCATGGTTGCCTGTGCCAGGTAGCCATCAGGGGTGGCCTGGCCACTTGGCTGTACTCAGCGGTCTCCAGCAGCCCAGAGTGTCTACAGGGCATGAGAGGCTTGCATGAGCACCCCCTACATGTAGGTGTTGGCCAGTGCAGGCCCCCCAGCCCACAAAGGGTGAACATATATACTGTTCACTCCTGATCTAAACTAAGTCAATTAGAAAAAAAAGTATGTAACTTAGACCAGTTCCACCCCTGGTTATTTGAACATCTGTACATGGCTTAAAGTTCTATATCTATCCTGTCTTCCTTGTTTTCTTGCCAATCTGAATATTCACATCTCCAATATTTCCAACATAACCCAATTATTAAAAAATCATGCAATGGGTCCCCATTTGTATATTTGTCATATTGGTTTATTTAAGAAATCTTTAGGATTCTCTTTATTTTTATACCTACCTTTTTAAGCCTTTTGGTACACTGGGAGGTCACATTTTGAAGCATTTTGTCCACAACTATTCAAGTTAGAATTTTTTTCCTCTGACTCTCACAGCTGTTTTAATTAAAGTGCCCCTTTCCATTCCTGTAGCATGCATATAAATGTCCAAAGTGAGTATCTTCAAACAAGCCAATCCCTGGGCATATCAACACAAGGAACCATAATGTACCATAATGCCATAATGATGGCAAAAAAAAAAATAGTCACGGCAAAAACCATGCTAACTTGTTAATGGACACATTGAGTCACAAAAAAAAAGTTCACCTTTGCCACTGTGCATTAGCACAGCTACATATTAGAGATACTAAACTTAATGTGCAGTAGCAAAAGCACATTAATGAATGTGTAGACGACACCCCCTGGTACTTACAAGCAGTGGAAATAGCAGTTTCTCTGAGGGTATGCTCCTACTCTGCTCTGATCAACAGACTGGCTGGTAATACGAAGGGTTGTTGGGAAAATGAAACAAAGGGCTCAGAAGGAATAAAACTATGAGCTTCTTTTTCTGGGGAATTGCTCACAATCTGCTTTAGACTGAGAGGGCGTGTAGTGATAAAAGTATAGACTGATGGAGCTGGGAATTATGAGATGGTCCCTTACGAGTCAGTTTGTTAAAGCCAGACAAAGAGATCAGCAGGGAGGCTTGACTCTTGCTCCACAAATAAAATAAAGTGTATAGTTCTTCTCATTTTTTGTATGCATGAATTTATTGAACTCTTAATCACTAAAGGTCAAAGGAGCAGCTGGGAACCATGATAGTTGCTACCTATTTTTGGTAGCAAGTAATATTCCAAAACAAGCATTAGTTACACACAAAGAAGGAAACCTGGGCCCCATCATGGAGAGTTTACAGGCTAGGAAATGTTGAAAGAGGTTCTATAAGTCTTCTCAGGAATGCCAGTGCTCCCAGACAAATCTCATTAAAGTTATGGTATTCTCACACTGCAATGGGTTATTCCCTCTGGATGCATGGGGATTTTACTGAAATTTCAAATGTGTATGTTGAGGCAAAGCCTAGTATATTGCTAACAGTCTCTTGAAAGTTTTCCCTGAGTATTGTATAGTGCTAGTATTGGTACTGGGAGCAGGCTGGATTCCTGATGTAGCATATTTGTGGCTGGGGAGTGACTGGGGCAGCAGCCTGGAGCACCAAATTGGCAGAGGAATTCAGAAAAAGTAGTCCCTGTGAGATGCTGGTCCAGCTGCTGCCAGAACCACTCAGCAATGTCTCTAGGTTCTGGTTATATTGTATGTCAATATTAATAGCCATTCTAGTACAGATGATTATTGTGCAAACATGCAAACTAGCAGCAAAGGCAGGACATAAAGAACTACCTTTAGTAATGTTTAAATCTACATCTTAGCTTATTTTTTCAGGTGAGACCAAGGCAAAAAAAATCATCTTTGAATAATAATGTTTAGATTTCAACATACACTCTTCATAAAATCCATAGATGTTTAGAATTGGAATACTAGCCCACTGCAGTAGAACTAGATTTAGTGACAAAAATTGGGACCAGATTGAGTGCAATGTTTGTAAATTCTGTAAAACTATAGCTGATCATATCAAGTGGATAATTGTCCACTAATGAGTAGACAAAGTCATTACGTTTAAGAGTTAAGCACATTTGAATCTCAGTCTTCAGAGATCCCAGTCAACTTTGCTACTATAACAAAACATTGACATTTGATAAGGTCATATTATTTAGCAGCATAACTTTCCATGTGATTGACAATATAGGAAGATCTGATTGTTGCTTTTATATTTTAGTAGTTTTTTTCTGTACCATTAAACATTCAGAGAAGGAATAGATGGGACCTGGAAGACTACCAGTGCTCATTAACTTAATATTGTCATTATTCTTGTATCTCAAGGACTTTGGGGTGAGAGAAGTTAAATTTATTAATTCTGACTGTATCTCCTTGGGTCCTCCTTCTATTCCTATCTTTTCTGTTGCTGGCCATTTGTCATTTCAGTTAATGTTTTTCTTCTATGCAGCATTTTAACCCTAATATCCCTTGTGGTTCATCTTTCCACCCCTGACTGGCATTTGTATGGTATATAATGCAAATTGTTTGGCATGTATTTTGAAAATCAGTATTTTGAAAATCAGTCAAAAGTACTGCCATGCTGCCGGTGTGGATATGTTTATTATACCTTGTGGTACTTCTGGCTATCTAGAAAAAATCTAAAATAACCTGCAAATACTGATGCAACTTTGATATATGTTTCATCCCTGTTTGTTTTATTGACACAGTCTTGATCATTCCTTTGGTTTGGTTTGAACTTCTCATTCTTAAGTTTAGTGAACGTAATGCTCACGATTAGTACTGGAAGGCAAATAGAATTCTGAACTGGAGCCTTGCATTGCAGTATAGGCATAAATGTGGGCAGAGTAATACAGTTGCACTCTTTATTCAGTCTTTGACTTTCTTTATGAGACTACAAACAGGACAATCAGTTATCATCATTTATCAAACTGAAGATGTGAGATACCCACTGTACAACAATTCCATGGCATACAAATTTCTAAAGTTATGCAGGAACTTCCTCGCCAGCACTCAACATCTCAATGCAACATCCAGGGAGACACAACTACAGATGTAGAACAAGAAGCTGAAGAAAATACCTGACAGCAAATACCTTGACATTCCAGTAGCCAAGTCCATACCACCAGGGGCTGATGAATTCTGGCATAGGTGGCAATGTCTCAACTGCCTATGTACCAGAGTCAGACATGCCAAGGCACTAATGAAGAAGTGGGGCTATAGCATTGGTTCAACCCTCTGTAACTGGCACAGATCCTCAGACTATACAACAGCTGCTCATTGCCTGCTGCTTGAAGGCACGTACAATGAAAGATCTAGCAAAGTACAATAAATGAGCATAAACATGTGTAACAAAATGGTCAAATATGGTGTAGAGACATGAGAAGATAATTAATTATAGGAGGCTGATAGATACTAATAAATTAATTGAAACTACACTATAATCAGCTTCCTACATAAAACAAGCTATCAGTAAATAAAAGGGTTCTCCAAGAGAAAGTAATTTTTACTTGATCAGGTCTTTTGCAAAACCCATCTTCGCTTTTGATTAATATGGATATGGGTGCCAAAACAAAATTTCTATTTAATCTAATCCCCAATGAAGACAGGTCAGGCAAAAACCTTGTGTAGAAAAGTACTTCAGTTAATCTGATAACTGACAGATGCCACTTTTCATCATGTTCCAAGGATTGACCCAGAGTCATAGGTCAGCAAGAAGGACTGAATTCAAGTGATCCATCATCAGCAGTTGTTACAAAAATCTGAAATCCATATTAGAGGCTAACTGAAAAACTGAAAGTTGATACTCTATGCAGGCTATTGATGGACCAGGAGTGCCTCTAGCACCTTTATCCTGCTCTGCGTGTTCCATATCCTGGAAATCAAGCAATGCAGAGTCATTGCATCTCCGAGGTTGTATAGTAAGTAAATACAAGGGAACTTGCAGGCTGGATAGAAGAATAAGCTTCACTGTAAGTTTTATGAGAGGAACAAGGCTGAAGGGAAAAGGGGACCCTTCAGATCAAGGAACAACAAACAGGCCAGCTACAGAGGAGCTTGCTAGGGAAGGTCTCTGAGAAAACCTAGAGACATGGCTGGAAGATGTCACAATCTCAGAGCCACTGCCACTTCCAGCTCTTCCTCTGTTTCTACCTGTGAGATGTCTGTCTAAGCAGGAGCACACACTGTTGGGGATTCTACCTAGGTCTTGGTTTGGTGCTATGCATCCTGTGGCTTGCAGATTCCTTCCAGTGTCAAGCAGGTGGGAGAGCACCTGCAATGTGAGTGGTGTCCCTCAGGAAAAAGGCAAGAGAGCTACAGGAGGAGGTAGCAAGGCTCTGAACCATCCTCCACCATGAGGACTTCATCAATTCCATGCTGGAGGAAACCTCCAGGACTTGGAGGGTAATACATCTGCTGGAACGGCATTACAGTAGTGCCCAAGCAATCCAGGAAGATTTTGGAGAGCGTTGGAGACAACTTCCTGGTGCAAGTGTTGGAGAGACCAAACTAGGGGCCATAGTCTTCTTGACCTACTGCTCACAAACAAGAAAGAATTAGTGGGGGTTGTAGAATTGGAACACAATTTGGGCAGCAGTGATTATGAGATGATCAAGTTCAGGATCCTGACAATAGGAAGAAAGGAGAGCAGCAGAATATGGACACTGCACTTCAGAAAAGCAGACTTTGACTCAATCAGGGAACTGATGGGCAGGATCCTCTAGGAGGCCAGTCTGAGGGGGAAAGGAATCCAGGAGAACTGGCTGTATTCTAAAGAAACCTTACTGAGGGTGCAGGAACAAACCATCCTGATGTGTAGAAAGAACAGCGAATGTGGCAAACAACCAGCTTGGATTATAAGAGAACTCTTCAATGAGCTTAAACACAAAAAGGAAGCTTATAAGAAGTGGAAACTTGGACAAACAACTTTGGAGGAATATAAGAATATTACTTGGACATACAGGGATGAAGCTGGAAGGGTCAAAATGCAGTTGGAATTGCAGCTAGCAAGGGATGTGAAAAGTAACAAGAAGGGTTTCTACAATTATGTTAGCAACAATAGGAAGGTCAGGGAAAGTGTAGATCCTTTACTTAATGGGGAAGGCAACCCAGTGATGGATGATGAGGAAGAGGCTGAACTACTCAATGCCTTTTTTACCTCAGTGTTCACAGGCAAGATCAACTCCCAGACTACTGCACTGGGCAGCACAGTTTGGGGAGAAGGTGAGCAGCCCACATTGAAAGAACAGGTTAGAGACTACATTGAAAAACTGAACTTGTACAAGTCTATGGGGCTGGATGCAATGCATCCAAGGATACTGAATTGGCTGATGTTATTGCAGAGACACTGACCATGATCTTTGAAAATTCGTGGAGATTGGAGGAGGTCCTAGACTATTGGAAAAGGTCAAATAGAGTACCCACATTTAAAAAAGAGAAGAAGGAGCATCCAGGGAACTACAGACCACTCAGCATCACCTTAGTCCCCAGAAAAATCATGGAACAGGTCCTCAAAGAATCAATTTCTAAGTACTTGGAGGAGAAAAACGTGATTAGGAACAGTCAGCATGGATTCACCAAGGGCAAATAATGCCTGACCAACCTGATTGACTTCTCTCATGCAATGACTGGCTCTATGGATGCAGAGAAGGCAGTGGATGCAATACACCTTGACTTTAGTAAGGCTTTTGATATGGTGTCCCACAACATTCTCGTAGGCAAGATAAGGAAGTATGGGTTGGATGAATGGCCTGTAATATGGATAGAAAGCTGGCTGGATTGTCAGGATCAACAGGTAGTAATCAATGCCTCAATGTCTAGTTGGCAGCTGGTATCAAGTAGAGTGCCCAAGGGGTTGGTCCTGTTGCCAGTTTTGTTTAACATCTTCACTAATGATCTGAAACGTGAAATGGATTCCACCCTCAGTAAGACTGAGGATGACACCAACCGGGGGGGTATAGTAGATACACTGGAGGGTAGGCCAGGATTTAGAGTGACCTACATTAATTGGAGGGCAGGGCCAAAAGAAATCTCATGAGGTTCAAAAAGGACAAGTGCAAAGTCCTGCACTTAGGATAGCATAATCCCATGTACAACTATAGCCTAGGAACTGACTGGATAATCAGCAGCTCTGCATAAAAGGACCTAAGGGTTACATTGGGCAATAAGATGCATATAAGTCAGCAGTGTGTCTTTGTTGCCAAGAAAGCTAATGACGTACTAGGCTACATTAGTAGGAGTATTGTCAGGAGATTGAGGGAAGTAATTATTCTACTCTATTCTGCACTGGTGAGGCTCCATCTGGAGTACTGTATTCAGTTTTGGGCCCCCCAATATAGAAAGTATGTGGACAAGTTGGAGGGAGTCCTGTGGAAAGCTACAAAAATGGCTTGGAGGCTCAGGTACAAGACTTATGAGGAGAGGCTGAGGGAACTTAGTCTGTAGAAGAGAAGACCAAGAGGGGATTTGATAGCAGCCTTTAACTAGATGAAGGGTGGTTTCAAAGAGGATTGAGCCAGGCTGTTCTCAGGTGACAGGTGACAGAACAAGAAGCAATGGTCTCAAGTTGCAGCAAGGGAGGTTTAGGTTGGATATTAGGAAAAAGTTTCTTGTTAGGAGAGTGGTGAAGCATTGGAACAGGTTACTTAGAGAGGTGGTGGAACCTCCATTCTTCGAGGTTTTTCAGGCCTGTCTTGACAAAGCCCTGCCTGGAAAGATGTAGTTGGAGATGATCCTGCCTTGAGCAGGGGGTTGGACTAGATGACCTCCTGAGATTTCTTCCAACCCTAATTTTCTATGATTCTATAATTCTATAATGGAGACAAAATCTGACCAGTGGCATGTAAGTCAAAAGTCCACCACAATCTACTTGGACAGCAGCTATGTCCATTTCTTTAGCCAATGTTTGGGCCAGGTACAGACATTACACTTTTGATTGGAAATTGGTCTATACCCATAACAGAAAAAAAGTTCAGCCTACAAAACTGGTCCATCGCCAAAACAGAACAGAAGTTGAGTTAGAAACCACTGGTAGATCTTTAGAAACATACCATAATTGTACCACCTAGGTTGTTTGTCCTATCTCCTTTCTAACAACCAAGCTAAATAACGCTTTCCTCTTTCACCACATATTATTGGAAATCCTGAAGGCATGAGAGCTTGTGGTGTGAAACAGCTAAAACACTGACACTGATTGTCTGAAATCTTATGCTACTTGAGACTGGTATTTCTTGTCTATTTCCGAGAATGATTTGGTGTAAGATTCCAGTAATCTCATAGGGTGCATCCACACATGCAAGCACATGTGCTTGCAGCAGCTTAAATAGAAGTGGTGCAAATTTGAGCCAGAGCTTTTAGCCTCAGTGCACATGCTCGGACATGCACTTTGGTGAGGAGCAAATTGTGACACTTGGTGCAAAATAACCCTACCTGGCTCCTTCCGGACCTGCAGCCAGTGGGAGCTACAACTCAGGAACAGCACCTGTTCTGTCCCCAGCAGTATAAAAAGCCACCATGGCAAGTAGCTCAGGGCTATTAGCTCTCAGGAGCTTTTGGGGACCAGCCAATTGGTACCTAGGGACACTACCCTTTGTTCCAGCTGGACTGCTGAAGCAGCCCTGAGCGTACCCTGCAACCTTTACCCAGTGCAGTAGTCTGGCAGCGGGGGCTGCTGCCATGGCTACCTGCTGCCCACTTGCCAGACCCAGATGGGGACTGCACAGCCAGTAGAGGCATCTGCCTCTCAGGGCCAGCTGCCAGTGGGCTACAGCTACCGTTTTGGCCCCTGTGTATTGCTACTGCCATGTCTGCCCCCTGCCCAGCCATCTGGGCAGCTTTCACCCAGAAGACATTCCAGGTGTGGCGGCCTACTTTGAACCACCAAAGCATGTCCTCCTGGCCCCATTTGGCCAGGAGGTCAGCCACCTCCAGCTGGGTCCAAAGTACCAGCTCTGAGCAGGCAGAGTACTATCACTGGCCTCTCTAGCAGGAATTCTGGTGTTCCCTATTGGAAAACTGTAAAATTCCTGAATAAAAAAATCCCAAAGTCACTCTGTAAAATACCACAAAATCCATGTTCCTCCACAATTAAAACAAAAGATCACTAGAGAGAGAGAGAGAGAGAGAGAGAGAGAGTGAGACTGTCCAACTGATCTCAGTCTCTGTTTTATTGATATATCTACACTGTTAAAGCATGTCGCTTGTCATAATCGTAAAGTGAACTCTAAATACATGTTTCATGAATTCATGAATACATGAATATATATTTTGCTGCCCTCCGACAGGGGCTACAGCTGCCACACAGGGGTTACAGACCCCCAACAGAGGATATGGCCCCCACACAGGAGCTATGGCCCCCCAACAGGGGTATGGACCCCCAACAGGGGCCAAATGGCCCCCGCAGGGGCTACCAGCACCCCCTGCAAGGCCCACATGCCCCACTTCAGTCCCCCAATTGCCATTGCACCTGGCCCCATCTCCCGCCAGCTGCTGCAGCCCCCCGGGTGGCTGCCCCACCCAGCCCCACTCCCCCCACTTCCCTAAGCCCCACAATGGCTGCTCTATGAGACCCTACCCCCTCACTTGCACCCCCAGGCTCCCATGGCTTCCCTCCCCAACCCTAGGCACCATCACTTTGAAGAAAAAAGAAGAAGAAAAAAATCAGAAAAAAAAGCTTCTGTTTACCCTAGAAGCAAGGGGGGGTGGGGCTCCAGGGCCACCTGGAAGAATGCCCCTGGGCAGCACAGGGCAGTGGGGAACAGAAGGGCCCAGGCTGGGGCTACTGAGACTGTCCCTCTGCCCTGCACTGTGTGGACAGGGCCCCAGTGACACAGATGGCAGCCAGACTGCAGGTAAGTGCTAGGGTTTTTTGGGGTTTTTTTAACTATAGGGATACTGGGGGTGGGGCAGGAATTGGGGGCCTTGTGGGGCAGGCAGGGGGAGAGGCTGGGCAGGGAAGTGATTGGGGCCTGGGTGGGGGCAGGTAGGGGGCAGAGGACCAGGCAGGGCAGGGCAGGGCAGGGGTTGCAGGGGCTGAGGGAGCAGGTGGCCAGCAGGGGTCCCACCACGGTACCCTCTTCCAGCCTCTCTGACCTCTTACTTACTGGCACTGGAGCCCTGGTACTGCAACATGCTGCCTGGCAGGCTGTGTGTTTCAGCGCCAGGACGATGCACCAACCACAGAGATGCTCTGGCAGCCAGAGCATCTCCATGGAGGACCCAGCCTCTGGTTGCCTCAGGGTATGGTCTAGGACTGTGCCCTGCCCTGCTTTTTTAAACTCTGAAGTTTTTTGACCCCTGGATATTCAGAGCTAATTTTCTCCCCACACTGCAAGTTTGCAGCATGCAGAACATTTTTTCATTCCTGCATGTGCCTCTTAAAGGGGTTTGAGATGGGGCAAGAGGAGTGTGTGCACTCATCTGGATGAACCCATAGTGTGGAAGCTGATGGCAGTTTCACTTTTGCCTCCAGTTTTCTCATTCCAAAAAAAGTGTGCATAACTGAACCCTTTGATATAATAACTTACGCAACATGCTACTCACTTTAGCACACCAAAGTGAAATCCCAATAGCCTTATATTGGCAATTTTTTCTATATTAAGGAGATTAGTAGAATACAGGTACATCAAATAGCTTGGATTTCCCCCCCATTAATATTAGCATTTCCTCAGAGGATTCCTTTCTTGAACCTAGTGAAGATCTGTCTTCTCCTTTATCAGTTATACCTCTTGATTTATAAGCTGCAGTAAAAATTGGTCCCCAAAGATCAAACTCTTTCTATGTAAGCAGATATTCAAATTAAATAAAAATACCACATTCATAATTTTCTACTATCATTTCCTTTCCACTACTGTGATGGGCTGAGATTTTCTTTTTTACTTAAAAAATATATATGAATAAATTTATAATTTACAAGAATTAAATGAGAATTTATTAGCAGTGGCCACATCTATATGAGACACTGACTGCAGTCATTTGTTACTGCACAGTCATTTAGTACTTGCATACCCAAATATTAAAGGGTCAATAGCCAGTGTTATTGCACTATAGCATCCCTGCATGCCTTCGTGGTGATGTGCTATGTACAGTAGCTCATTACTAGTGTGACATAGGATCATGTCATAGTTTATGCCCCACAATGCTACTGTGCAGCATTAACAAGCTACTATGCAGTACATGTCTGATGTAGACATGGCCAATGCTTTGAAGCTATAAAAGTGGGTGATGGATCTGTGTTTACTTTTAATTTCCATGTGAAAGGACTATAGGATTTTCAAGTTGTCATACATGGGACAGGAAGCAAAAGATTAGAACCAGTCTGTTAAATCAATACGCCTCTCACATCTTTATTATGTTATGGCAGGCAAATTTACACCTTAATTCTCTTCCCACCTAAAGCAGCTTCACTAGTTAACCCTGATTTACATCACTGTAAATTGCAGAGTAAATAGGATGTTAATCTTTGACAAAATAGTGCAAATGAAACCAATTTAAATTCCCTAGGTTGAAAGAAGTTGGAGTAGGGTAGTACCTTGGAGACTAATTGCTTCAGAAAGGCATAAGTTTACATAAATGAAAGTCTGCAGGCTGATTTGGCAATTTAGGGAACAGTATTCCTTGATCAGTGCAGTGTGCTTGATGACATCACTATTGAGCAAAGTTAATTGACCATGTAAACGTGATTTCAGTTGCAATATATCCAGATAATGCCTGCTCAAAGTAGACACAATAATGAACCTGGAACATGCTACACTGGAGGCAAAGATTATTTTGGATGATATCTTTTATTAAACCAACTGCACAGTTGGGCTAGACTTAGACAAGCTTTCAAATATAATGTGCTCTTCTTCAGGTTTGAGCTTCAAATACGTTCATTTTATAATATATTTGTGGGAGAGCATGAAGGAAGAACTTCCAGGCAGTTTATTAAACCACACAAGAATTTAAATTAGTTCTGTGAGATACTAGCAACTATGTGAAACCACTAAACTAGGTTTTGCAACTTTATGTGCTAAGACTAAGATTTGCTGCTGTTGCCAAATTTGTTTCCATTTATAGTATATTAGTCCACAGATGGACTAATCTGAAAAAAAAAAACTATTTTTTTTGATTATGCTATTAATGAGCAAAATAGTTTTGCCTCTGCAATGTATATTTGATTCAGCATGACAGGTGACAACTCTTAGCCAAACATTAGCAACAGTGAGAGAACAGAAATCTGTGTAATTAAACATGCATGAAGGCAGATTAAAAATGGCACCAACTAGACATGTTGGCAATTAATGGTGAGGCAGTGATGTAGGGCAGAGTATGATATAGGATTACTTTCCAGATGTTTGCATCACACCTGAAAAGGCTGAACATTACTTGTTTGGATGGATGGTTGACAAAAAAGGCCTGCACATCTCCAAGGCCCTCCCCTTCCCCCAAATCTTAATACTAGCGGATGGGCAACTGATGCCTCCTGAGTCAGGGGGGTCACTTGCTCCCCCAACAGCCAGTCACGCTGTTGGGGTGGGGTCCCCCCATGGCTGATCACGCCAACCCAAAAATGTTGCGCTGACAAGGAAGTGCCAGCGGCACAGCACTTCTGGATTGGTGCAATCTGCCGCAGGGGGACCACAGGGATTGCTTCTTCTGGTGCCCCCACTCCCTGGCCAGCACTCTCAGGGCAGGGCCCAGAGCTCTCTCCTGCCCTCCCTACCCATCACCTAAGTGTGGAATGCTGGCTGTCATGGGATGCACCAATGATCTCATGGGGTGCACATGCCCCCCCATGCACTCCCTACATGTCACCACTGTACTAGAGAAATTAAATTAGAAATTAAACTTAGAAATGCCATGGTGTCATAGACACAGGGCACATCAATATGCTATGCTTTACTCAAGATTAGAGTTAATTACTGCACAGTAAGTGTCACCATCTACACATGCACATGCCTACTGCATAGTAATTTGCTTTAATCATGAGTAAAATTTCAACTGCAAATGCAAGTACCAAATTTACTCGAGGCTACTTATTCCACAGTAGTGTACATGTAGACCACTGGGAGAGGAGAATTTTCCAGCCTGGGCTTTACAACCATGGGTCTCAGGCTGGATGACAAGGATTTCCCAGCCCCAAACCCCAGAATTGAGGAACAGGTGCTAGGAGTTCCCTGCTGCCAGTAGGCAGCCCCCAGGGGCAGAGAGCAATATTCCAGACCCTGCCAGGCAACAGTTGTCTCCTGGCCACTGAGCTAGCATCCAGGGGAAGCCTAGAGCTTCTTTTGGCTGCTACAAGGGCCTGGTGCAAGGCCACAGGGAGCAGGAGCAGTCTGGTGCTAGAAGCAGCAAATCTGTTCCTGTGTTCCCACCCATGTAGATGCGTGCCTGAGAGAGTTTACTCTAGATTAATTTACAGTAAACTACTGCTGGATTATTTACAGTTAGATGTGTCCATCAAGCCACAGAGCTAGGTCAGAAATTGTCAGGACTATTCATAATGTTCCTCTGAGCTTTCGGAAGTGAAATAAAATAAAATAAAATAAAACTAATGATTTCCTATTCTGGAAACAAAGGGGAGATGCTGTTGAAGTTCTAAGTTCAAAGATCATTAAAAGGCAAACATCCTTATTTCTTATTTTTGTTTGTTTACAAAAATGACAACAAATATCAGTTGACATGGGGAGATAAATGAGACAAAGCATTTATGAACTGAAACAAGGAATGTAAGTTTCCTGAAAAATAGCATATCCATACCAATATAAGCATATAGATCACATACCTTGTGTGAATTTATCTATAACTTCTAAAGATCTAGTAACTGACAAAACAATCAGAAATATATCATTGTTTTAAAATATTTTAAATTATCTCATTTCTCTGTAGTTCATTTTCTTCAAGTTCAACTGCCGAGCATACTTTCTGTGGACAGATAACGGTTAAATTCTTAGCTTTATGATCCTAAGAACAACTGACTAGTGCTTATCACTAAACCTGTGCAGTGATGATTTCAAGTTATATTGTAGGCCTGTCAGTTTTACAATATCTATGATACCAGAAATATCATCAGGAATATTCATTATTTTCCTATATGAAGGACCAACTTTGCATACATAACAGCATAGGGAAAAATCTCAAAGTTTCGGGCCTTTTTTGAAAAGATCACTGTCACTCATTGTCTATCATTTAGCCTGGTTTGTGGCCCAGACAGACTTGTATAATATAGAGAATGTCTGGATTATCAATGCAGATTTTGAATTTTGGTAAATTCCTTCAATAAATTATAGCTGTTAAAATGTCATGCCTTTAGGACATTTGTTTTGAAGTCCATTTATCAAAACTGTGTTTTTCCATTTTTACTTATTCCAAACATTTCAAGTGACATAAAAACTTGCTTACAGCATAGCAGTTTGATTTCTGAATTACAATTTCAAATACTACTTTCAGGTTACTTTCATTACTATATTTATTTCCATACCATTTGGGAATGTCAAGGAAAGAACTGGGAGAAATAGTTCATGTTTCTTAAACATGTTTGTAATTCATTTTTTTAATTATTATTTGTCTAAATTCATAATAATTTTATGCATTTTAACGATGGTCACTCATGAAAACAGATTCTGTGCTTTGCATAAATGTTGAGAAATAAGTATTCTCTCTGGAGAACCCAGCCTCTGATTGTTTCAGGGCAGGCTCAGGGCATGCCCCACACTGCTTTTTTCCAGCTTTTGGGGGGGAGGGGAGGTTGTTTTGTTTTTTTTTATATCTGGATTTCCATCTATTAACTTTAGAGCCCACCCTGAAAATATGCAGCACAGGGAACATTCTTCTATTCCCAGAATGTTCTTGTGACATCTCAAATGGCTTTGAGATGCCACAACAGGCAAGTGTGCATTCATCTGGATGAGCCTGATGAATCTAAGGCCCCTTTTTTGTCAAATACCAACAAAAGCCCTTGGGCTTTTCCTACCTTAATTTTGCGATTAACACCTCTGACTTCCCTAATTATACAATATATAAACTATCAAAAAAATTGCGGTTTTATTCTTAAGTAAGTTCTATTTTCATAACTTCCTTTCTTGATTGAGTTTCAGATGGAATCTCTAATGATAAGAACTTGGAATTGATATACATGTCTGACCTGCAAAAACAATTGAACTCAGCTAGAGATTTACAAAAGAGATCATTCTGAAGGCCATCGGCAGTTGATCTCCTCTGTCTTTCATAACCAGAAAGATAAGAATCTATCAAAATGTTTTCAGCTTCTTAGATTAATGACATGTTTTGAATGTGTCCAAATTAAATATCCAGACAGCGTTTCAAGTCTTTGAACAATCTTTTGGTCACCTGCTTTTTTGTTTCTGGAAAAGTTAAGAAGAGTTATCCCTGCAAATATCCAGTGCAGGAAACATTTTTTGTTCCCAGTGTGCTTCTTCCAGAGTCTCAATCTGCTTTGAGAAGTGGCAAGAAGTGTGTGCAGGCTCATTTGGAGGCACCCATTGGGTGCAAATAAATATTTAGGTTAGGTGGCTTACTTCAAGCCACCTAATCTAAACCAAGAGCTGTGAATGCATGTTTGTGGCTGCTGTGAGCACTGTGGGAAGTCTTAGATAAGTAACTCGAGGTGGGTTGTTAGAGGTGAGGATCATAGCTGCAGAGCCCGAGGGCTGTGCAAGAGGCTGGGCTTTCCCAGCCCTCTGAGGTGACCTAACTTAGATTGAGTGCACCGTTTTTAGGTAAATTTAAGCTCTGTGAATGCTTGTACAGCAGAGCATTGAGATGGACCTTGGCAAGGTCAAACTAAATGTTACATTTGTATGTACCCATGAACTGCACCAGTAAATCATCACCATATCATAGACTGATCTCATTTTGATGTCAATCCAGTTCCTAATATTTATCATTATATAATAAATCTCAACAGGTAACTGTTTCACAGGGAAAGGAGCAAAATCCAAGCAAGTCTCCAGCAAGAGAAATATGAGAAAACATTTAAAGCGACAATTTCTCACAAGAAGGATGACATTCTTTAGAAATTTGGTGATGGAACAAGCTTATTTCACAAATTCTAGTCAGGCTGATTACATAGAATTTCTGCTAGAAGGAAGTCTGTAAAGAACAGGATATTCATGTACATTTTCCTGGAGGGTCCTGAAGCAGATCATGCTTCCCCAAAGGTGATGTCCAAAGAGCTGGCTCAGAATAGCTACATCTACCAAGGAATATACTGATTCAATTACTTTTTGGGCAGTTTGGGATAATATTGCACTTACAGATCTCCATCTAGAATGTAACATCAACCTTATTTGTTCAAACTCCTATGGGAGGACAAATATGATACTGTTCGTTTTTCATTCCTAGGGTTATGTGCTACCTGCTTTGGGCTTATATTCATAAAATGTGAAAATCAGGAAATGTTCATGCTATGGATCTACAAATAATGTTGTATTGCATTTTGTCCCTGAGTATATAATGTACACATATGACACACACATACCAAGCAATTACATGGTACAAGATGTAGCTTAGTCAGTGTATTACAATATTTATTTTTTTAATTTAAAGTTGTCAGGCTAGATTCTCAGCTGACATCAGTCAATATAGATCCATTGCTATCACTGGAGCTACCCAGTTTATAACAGCTGAACATTTAGCTTTGCATTTATACTCTAAATTACTAACATTAAGCAATAAACAGTTAAACTTAATTGTCAAGACCTGGCATTTCTGGTTTGGACAGATTAGCCACAAAATGTAAACATTTATATCCTAAAACTGTAAGCATTTAAATAGTCTGAACTGGGCTTTCAATTTAAATGTTCTTTTGATATGAACGAGGGAACATTATGCCTCCTTTCTTACTGCAGTCATTCCAAAGTAGCAGAATTAGCAGAGTTACTCATAGTCCATTTTCACATGACTGTAAAAAGAAGATTTTTGGTGTGACAAAATAAGCATATATTACTTTACATAAAATAGACCAGTATCTGGTGGAAGAAAAAGAACAAACCCTAGCAATGATAAATGACCTTGCCTAATGCATTTTGTTGGGCGCTTGTCCATGTTATACCTCTCCTGTTACCATGTTACACTTTTCCTGTGTCCATGTGACAAAAACATTCTTTAAGCTAGCTAAATCTCATCTGTGTATCCATGTTATGAACTGATTTTATTGTTTTAGGGTTTTTTGTGGTAATTTAGAACATTTCTGACATGTTTTATTTTTAGTTCCTATATTTCTTCTATGAGAGTTATTTTTATAGTTTGAAATTTGTAATGTGGATTTGATTTACGCTCAAAAGCATAATTTTCCCTGCTTTGCAACTATTGCACTATCAGGTGCTGCTTGGGTTCGCTTGTAAATCCACAGAAATCCATGGAAGTTCATGTAATTTCTCTGTGCAGATTAAACTGGATGCTAGGTGCTAATCTTGCAAATTTCTACTGATTCATTTATTACTTATTTTAGATTAATGAAAAATGAGATTTCCAAAACAAATATGTTCTGCCATTTCACGTGCACTTCACTTCTTGCTGTCCTTATTAGTTTTACTGCATTCTACTCAGACCCCAAACTTTTTTCCCCTCATGTTCCCCACAACAGTGTCTCCCACCCACACCCACTGTACTGCCTGCTGCTTATTATAGGAAGCCAGCTGGCCAAGTCAGCCTCAGCCCCTTTCCACCTAGACCCCAAACTTGTTTTCCCTCAAACCACTGCTGGCCAGCCAGCCTCAGCCACTGCTATTTAATTTTGCTGTCCCCCCCACCCACACACCATTTTCCTGCTCCTCTTCCACCCCTCTTTGCATTTCCCTCAGTTTCAGCAAGCACACAAAAGGCTGTATTGTATTCAAAACATTTTAATAACCTAAGTTAACTTGAATATTAACAAACAAATACTTTACATTAATCACATAGTTTAACTTTCAGAAAGAAAGAAACAAACAAAAACTTTGACTTTTGACTTTTAAGAAATCATAGAATCATAGAAGTAGTCAGAAGGGACCTTGTAGATCTTCAGGTCTGGCCCTCTGCCTGAAATGTTTATTTCAGGGAGGGTGACAAATGGGGTGCAGTAGAAGTCACGTACAGGTTGGCCCAAAGATCTAGGCCTCAAAGACAAGACCTGGGCTCATGGCCTGCAAGGCCTGTCCATACACTCTAGATAAAAAAAAACAAAACACAAAGAACACAAGAAGTATTTACATATATACAGTTCTTGCCAGTGGGAATGCCCAGGGGGGCCTCAGGACATCAGGCGTCGACTTACATGGACAAAGCCCGAGGTCTCAGCTTGCTGGATGTGCCTCTGCACCTTGAGCAGATGGTGACATCACAGGGAAAGGAGCAGGCATCCTGCCTGACTCAGCACAGTGCCCCCTCAATTGCCCAGCATTCCTCAAAGGTAGACAACATCCACTGGCGGACCATGTGCTCGAACTCAAGTGAGAGGCGGGCCTGCACCAGCAGGCAGAAGAGCTGCAGGGCATCGTCCATCCTGTTCCCAGTGATCTGGTTTCACTGGCTCTTCAGGGTGGCCATCTTGGCCTGGCCAACCAGGAAGTTGGCCAGCCTGACTGCGGCCCACTTGGCTGCCCAGTATGGAAAGGAGTAGATATAGGTGTCCTCCGAGAAATCCTGGCCCAGTGCCTGAAGCAGCACTCTGAGGGAGGCAAAGAGCAGCTGCAGGCAGGAGCAGTCAAGGAAGGCATGGAAAACATAATCGTCCAGCACCCCCAGACAGAAGGAGCAGGCCACTGAGGCCACTGGGTCCAGGTGGCACGCCAGTGGACAGGATGTTGTGTACCAATCTCCACTGGAGGTCGCTGTTGGTGGGCACCTTGTACAGCGTGCACCATCCTGGGATCCTGGGCCATGCCAAGCACTGTTGCCACAGTGTTGGAGTGGCTAGTCAGCACCTAGGTATGCTGGGTGCACACCACCAACACGTAGAGTCCCTTCTGGGACAGTGTGCCAAAGGAGCAGCCCATATTGCTACTGTGGGGCACAGGAAGCCTAAGCAGTATGTTGGGCCACTCAGTCAGCTCACTGGGCACTGCTGGGATAACCGGAATTGGTGGGAAGGGCCTGGTGAGCCTGGAGGTAGCATTCTAGGGTGGTCACTGCTTCCGTCTGGAGGGCAGCCCTAATGGCCCATAGAAGTTGGCCCATGGTGCAAACAGAGCGCAGTGCCAGTGTCAGTGCCAAAGCCTCCCACTTGCTGCAGGAACCAGCATGCCAGTTGCCATCATGGAAGGTGGCCCTCAGCATACAGGAGTCACTGGAGGGCTTGCAGGCAGTAGGCAGCCACCCTGCTGGCCAGATACATCAGGCCCTGGCCCCCTTCACTGGTGGGCAGGTGAAGGGCAGCATGCAAAAGCCAGTGGCGTCCATCCCAGAGGAAATCCACCAGGGACCACTGCAGTCTCTCAAGTAGCTCTCGTGGAGGGTCCAGCACAGCACAGTGGTGCTACAGGGTCACCACTGCCAGGTTGTTAGTGATGAGGACCCGGCCATGGTATGAGAGGGTGGGCAAGCGCCAGTGCCAGCGCTGCAGGTGGGCCTCCACTCCCTCTGCCAGGTCCTCCCAGTTGCGGGCTGCAAAGTCTGGCAGTCACAGGAATACTCCAAGGGCTTTGAGGTCTTCCTGGTGCCAAGCAAGGCCCCCAGCAGGTCCAGAGGTGGCCTGCCAGCCCACGTCCCAATTTGGAGCATGTTACTCTTGCTCAATTGATGCGGGCCAATGTGGTGAGCTCGTAGGTATGTTGGCAGTCCACCAGGACCTGCACATCGTCCTGGCTGCCCAGGAAGACTGTCACATTGTCTGCATATGCTACCAACTGGATTAGGGGCAGGTGGTTGAGCCTGGTGCCGGTGGCAGAGCTAAGCCGGTCAGGTGATGTCACAGAGTGTGCAGCAGCAGTTTGATGGCCAGGGCATACAGCATGCCTGAGAGGAGGCAGGCCTGGCATATGCCATGATGCACCAGGAATAGGGAGCACAGCACGCTGTCCACCCTGAGTAGGCTGGAGGCATCATGGTACAGGACCCAGAGCACCGCGATGAAAAGAGGTCTGAAGCCAAAAGCCTTGAGGGTGCTGAGCAGGTACTGGTGGTTGATGCAATCGAAGGCCTTCTCCTAGTCCAGGGAGACCAAGCTGACATCCAGGCCAGTCCTGCACTGAGGTTGATGCTGTGACTCAGAAACAAGCGACCTCTCCAGGCAGCATGCCAGTCAGCTTGAACGTGCACGTCACCGTGAGTATCCTGGAGGAAGGTGATCAGCAACTGCTTTTGTTGCAAGCCCTTCAGGACAGCCACCCACTTCACTGGGTCTCTGCAGCCATTGGTATTTAGTAAGGCAATCGTGGTAACCGCTGTAAGCAGCAGAATAGAGAGGAAGGGTAGGCAGGGTACAGGCATGAGAGAAGGTGAAAGATCTGGGCAAAAACCACAGAGACAGGGGAAGTTCTATCATTGCCCTACTCTATTCCATGGGCCCACCTAGGCCCCACACCTCCCTCACCTGGATCACCAGCTTCTCAAGCTGGAAGGCATGTTGATGCGTGTCTAGGTTCTGGCATATGAGCCTCACCGCGTAACTGGCAGCACGGGCAAACCTCACCATTGCCGGATACTCTCTGTCACATTCCTCTGGCCCTTGGTCTGTTCTAAGAGGTTGAGGAGGCCTCCATTGCTGGAGGCCACCCGGGGGGTGTTTTCCAGCAGGAGCTGGATGTTGCCAACTGGGAACCTGCGGGGCTGTACTCTGGGAGGGGACCTCCTGGTGAGACCAGTGAAAGTGCTTTCAATGGCCAGGCTCCCTAGCAGGCTTCCCTCAGTATCTGGGTCAAGGACCGTCTCCAGGAGGTTGATCCCCATCCACTTTGTGAGGCAAATGTCCTCCCACTCCTGGGGCTGCTTCCCACTTCTGGGGCCTTCTGCGGTGCTCAGAAGGCAGGCACTCCAACTCCTCCTCATCAGTCTCCATGGGCAGGGGAGTGGCCTGGGGGGTGGCAGGACCCTCTGCTGTCTCCTGTGACTGCTGGTGGGGAGGCAGGCACTCTCCCCCTGCCTTGCCACTCACTAGCCCCACGAGCTGTATGGGGGTGTAGGGTTGCCAGATGTCACTGGCACACCCTCAGTCATGGCCTGAGATGGTGTGGTTTCCGGGTGGGTCAGGCAGGGTGGGGTTAGGCTCTCTGACCACATTTTCCCTGGTGCTGTTTGAAGCAGGCCCCAAAGGGGCAGGAGCTCATTTAGAAGCTCCTTTTTTTACTCTTGCTCTTAGCTTTCTTGGGAGCAGTAGTCACCTTCCCCATAGGGGGTGGGCCAAACTGCTTGGCGTTCACCATCTCCAGGTCCTTACCTCTTCTGGGGCAGGGGTGGATGAAGGTGGAGGGGAGATCTCAATTGCTTCACCCAATGGGGCCCCAGCACTTAAGATGCCAGCCACCCCAGTTGAAACTGGGACAGAGAGGGACTGGGAGGACTCCCCAGCCCCTCAACCAGGCAGGGCATCAGCCACGATGGAGGGGGAGAAACCTGGGGGGATATCCCAGGCCCCACCTTGGATGGCATACCAACTCCAGAAGGATCAATCACCCAGAAGCAAGGGTGGAGAAGGGCTTGGAGGATCCCCCAGCCCCACCCTTTGATGAGGGTCCCACACCAGAGGTGGATGCACTGTCCTCCTGTGCAGGTGCAGCAGCAGGTACCATGGCTGACTGCCCTAATGGGCACTGCCACCACAGCGGTGGTATGAGTTCCTGCCCTGGGAGAAATACACCACATAGGGCCTCCTGTCCAACACAAAGGTCATGGAGAGAGGCAGTTTCTGGGTGCCACCCATGAGGAGCATGAACGTCTGCCTTCAAAAGGACAGGACATGTCTGAGCCTGGGGTCCCTACACCCCATGGGCAGCCTACACCAGGGACTGATGAGGACACCATAGCGCTCCAGTGTTTTGGTGTGGTCCCAGTCTGGCAGATGCAGGGGGATGTTGGAGGCCACCATCTGCACTGCCAGGGTCTCCAGGGGTGTAAACAAGTAGTGGACCCCCAAGATTTCCAGCTCTGCTGCACACACCTCCCTCACCAGGCAGGGAGAGCTCAAATATATGATGGACAGTGAGTTTACCCAGGAGGTGTACCGGATGCTCTGGTGTTCCAGCAGGTCCACCAGGGCTCCGTTGTAGTCCTCCATGCCAATGTGGAGAGTGGCATTGCAGCAGGACACTAAGAGGCCTGCTACTGAGACAGCCAGGAAGACTCCTCAGGTGCTAGTTGCTGGGGCAACTAGAGGGAGCACCTGCCTAGCCAGCTGACAAGAAGGGACAGAGCCTGGCTCCTATGTAAACCACAGACAGGAGACCAGGTGGCAGTTCCTTTCCAACAGCCAAGAAAGAAGGAGCTTTCGGTCATGAAAGAGAGGAGAAACCTGAGATACAAACAACGTCTGACACTGCTGCAAGACGAAGTTACTCCGGTAGGCTTGAGTGTGATTGTTGCCAGGCGGCTTCTGTTTGTGTTATAGCCCAGGCCTTGTTTGTGTTGCTATTTGTTACACCGGTGGTTTGGGTGAAGCTATTAGGGGTTAGAGGAGGCCTCATAGGGGACTCAGAATAGTGTGGGGACCCCAGCGCCAGTGAGGGCACAGCATTCAGGGTGCACAGATCCCAGCCCCAGAGAGGGGCAGTTGAGAAACCCCAGAGAGGGCAGCACTGCTGAGAAGGCTCTGGAGAGAAGGGCGCAGAGAGAGAGAGAGAGAGAGACGGGACTGCAGAGAGCCCGAGCGCTAGAGAGAGCATGGAGAGAAAGAGACTGAACAACATCAGTTACATCTGCAAGGCTTGGGGCGTGGTACGGGGGCAGTAGGAGCCATGCATAACCCATAAGGCTGGCGTGTACAGAACACCTGAGACAGGAGAACCATGGCCAAGAAGACAGAAGGCAGCCTCCCTATAAAAATATATAAAATCAAAGTCATGGCAGGCGAGAACTGGAAGGTGCAAGTCAGCAGCTTGGCATAGTAAAGAAGGCGGCATGGGAGTGCACGGCGACCCTGACCGCCTGCCTGTTACAGGTGTGCACCCACAGAACTTGGCTGAGGGAAAGTTCTGCAGAGACATCCCCATGCCAAGTGCCCTGGCTGCTGGTAGCCATCCCGGGTAGGAGAGGGTTAAGTCTCCCATGGGGGAGAAAAAAAAAGCCTCAGACTGATGCTGGGGACTAGGAGGGGGCTGAAACTGCACCCAAAACAGCGGGGCGGGGGAGAGCAACCCTGCTGGGGCTGAAGACAAGCCCTAAGGCAGGAGGAGGTGGTTGAGACCAAGGTAAGGGGCTCTGGAGGAGGGAGGCAGCAGGAATCAAAAGGAGAACTCAGGTGGGGGTTTATTCTGGGGAGGGTGACAAATGGGGTGCAGTAGAAGTCATGTACAGGTTGGCCCAAAGATTTGGGCCTCAAGGACAATGCCTTGGCTCGTGGCCTGCCAGGCCTGCCCATACACTTTAAGACAAAAAAACCAAAAAAACACAAAGAGCAAAAGAAATATGTACATATATACAGTTCTGCCAGTGGGGAAGCCCAGGAGGGCCTCAGGACATCAGGGTTTGGCCCGCATGGACAAAGCCCAAGGTCTCAGCTTGCTGGATGTGCCTATGTACCCTGCCAGCACCACAGGGCAAGAAGCAGGCATTCCCCCTCAACTCGGCACAGTGCCCCCCTTGATGATCCAGCATTCCTCAAAGGTGGACATGCTTGAACTCAAGCGAGAGGTGGGCCTGCACCAGCAGGTGGAAGAGTTGTAGGGCATCATCCATCCTGGTCCCAGTGAGCCAATTTCACCAGATCTTCAGGATGGTCATATTGGCCTGGCTCACCAGGAAGTTGGCCAGCCTGACTGCAGCCCTCTCAGCTGCCCGATACAGGAAAGAGTAGATGTAGGTATCTCCTGAGAAGTCCCGGCCCAGTGCCCGAAGCAGCACCTTGAGGGCAGCAAGGAGTGGCCGCAGCCAGGGGCAGTTGAGGAAGGCATGGAAAATGTCTTCTTCCAGCATCCCTGGGCAGAAAGGACAGGCCACTGAGGCAACCGGGTTCAGGTGGCACACAAAGGTGCCAGTGCACCAATCTCCCCTGGAGGTTGCCGGTCTTCTTGGCAGTGGATGCCTTGTACAGTGTGCACCACGCTGGGGTTCCGGACCATGTAGGTACCGTTGCCACATGGTGTCACTATTATACAAGACATCTTTTTGTAAGATGGACTTTATTCAATGAGAAATGAATATGAAATGGAACATTAATGATACAAAGAATCAATTCACACAATTACAGAACACTTTCCCCCTGCAGAGCGGCACCTATGTGTGCTGTCAGATAATTTCTGATCACAGTACCCCTCCCATTATTTGCCCGTATCTCCAGTCCCTCACACTCAACTGCTTCTCTGCTAGTAAAGGTCATGGCTTGTGTCAATTCTCTTAACTGATCTCTCCAAGCATCAATGAAGACTCCAACACTGGTTTCACAGATATGGAGGATGCATGCTGCCACTACCTAAAAGGTAATGTTATCAGAATGAAATGCTAGCCTGTAGTTGAATGATCTCCAATGGGTTTTCAAGTGCCCAAATGCACACTTTACACTCATGTGTCCCTTGCTTAGCTGCTTGTTGAACAGCAGTTTCTGTGGGTCACTCACTTGTCCTGCATACAGCTTAATGAACCAGGGCAGGAGCGGGTAGGTCATGTCAGCTAGTATCAGGGGGAGCACTGAAACACCCCAGTGCACCCCAGTGCTGATAACCTCCTCCAGTCCTGGGGCATATTGGCTCTTGTCCATCATCTCAGGCAGCTATGAGTTTTGAAACACATGAACATTGTATGCACATCTTACCCATCCCATGTAAATGTTTGGAAATCTGCCTCTGTGGTCCAAAACAGCTTGCAGAATCACAGAAGGAAACTCATGTCTGTTTATGAATGAACAGTTGTCCTGGGACCAATTTAGGATGGGAATGTGCATGTTGTCAAGTGCTTCCAGGTAGTTAGGGAAGCCCATTTTGTGGTATCCTTCCTACACCTCATGGGGGTTACTTAGGCATATGAATTTATTTGCTGCCAAGTCCTGTAGTAGTTGGCAAACCTCACTGGTGACCCTTCCAGCAGTGCAGGGAACCACACCTAACTGATTTGTAACATGGTGCAGGCTTGTTGGAGTGGCCAGTTTCATGATGGCCATGGCAACATGTTTCTCTGGGTTGATGGGCTTCTGTATGGCAGTCCTCTGACACTGGATGTGTGGGTTCAGCAAGCTAACCATGTGGAAGAAAGTCTCTTTGCTCATTCGAAATGTTTCCAGCCACAGATCATCATTCCACGTTGACACGACTATTCTTTCCCACCAGTCTGAGCTCCTTTTGTGTGCCTATATCTCATGAGACTTGCCGTGAACGTATGGCCAGGAAGCATCTATAGTTTTTGGCAGCCATGCTTTCTGTTTGTTCCAACATGAGAGCAGCTTCCCCACTTCAAATAACAGCATCTTCCTCATGGCAAACCTGCAGTTGGCTCTTCATGAGTTTTAAAATACCAGACCAGAGATATATCAAGCTCCTGAATCCCATCCGTAGAACCATACATCTGCAATGTGAATGTTCAACAGCCTACAAGATTAACCTCTGGTTTTGCCTTAGTCCCTCAGTATTCAAAGAAGACATTGTCTTTAGCAAGATTTTGCGCAGTGCAATAACTTCTATCTCAAATATCTGCAAAAAGTCACTCTCCTAGATTAGCATGAAACCACTCCTGTCATTTACACATCCATAGCTACTGAAACTATGTGGTCCCTATAATTAAAGGTTGACTGTATTTCTTGAAAAGAGCTGAGATGTCACTATATACTAAAAATGGTAACCATACATATCCCCTACATGAGAGAGATCTTCTGGACCACCACCCCCATGCCTTCCCCCACACCACTATAAGAGTGAGCCCTGATCACCCTTGTGCAAATGCTAAGAAAGGATTTGTTTTGGTCCACATTTTCAAGAATTTCCAGTACAATAGTAATAAGT
This sequence comes from Caiman crocodilus, assembly GCA_030014935.1. Classification (NCBI taxonomy): domain Eukaryota; kingdom Metazoa; phylum Chordata; order Crocodylia; family Alligatoridae; genus Caiman; species Caiman crocodilus. Next base: position 75,328,042 of record JAGPOW010000261.1, on the reverse strand, counting down.
ATGCTTCTGAATGTCATGGGTTAGACTATCAAAAGTAAAGAATTGCTTCAAGTGCCTGGAGATTGGACAAATCACACTTCTTTTATGCCTCTCTTGATAAAAGGTTAACATGTCCCAGAACAGGTCCTAACAGCAGGCATAGACTGCTGAAGTGTGTATCATTTGCTCTGCTTTACATTTTGTTGGCTATAGAGGGGAGCAAGAAATATCAAAATTTGGAAGACGTGATGGATCTTTCACAAAGATGGGGACCAAACTGGACTTATGTAGAAGTTGAGGCACTGATTGTCATTTGGTGTGAAGGGAGCATCATGACAGAACTGGGAAGCCATAAGAATAAAACTGTTTGCTTCTCTATTTCAGAACAATTAGAGCAACTTGGCATCAAATACAATTGAAAACAGTGTTGCAGTAAAAGGAAGGCCTTAAAGTGTGCCTTCCATCACATAAAGGACAATAATTATCGGTCCGGTGCCTCACATAGAATGATTCCATTTTATGACAACCTATCATCCTTAAAAGAGATGATTCAGAGGTTTGTGTGACAGAGTTTGGGACAAGAGGTATGCATCATGAGGAACCAGAAATTTCCCAGCACCAGAGTACTTGTTAAGCCACAGCTACTTTGCAAGTTCCATGCAATCGCCTCCTCCTCAAGAGCAGAATCAGTCACAGACCAGTGACCTCACATGGGACTGCTCAAGAGACCAAGATGAGCCAGCATGCAGCCAGAAATAAGCTCCCCTTCATTCTAATGAACCCACACATTTTGGTACCAACACCCATGATGCTCAACAGATGCTGAAAAGGAATAACTCTCCTGTTCATGATGAGAAAGAGGACTCCAACTCATCTGTCCTGTTGGAGGACTCATCAGGTTCCAAAGGAAGTACTGTGTCAGGGAGGCAACAGCAGAGTCCTGACACAGAGACTCCGCTATCCTTATGAAAGGCGACTTGTAAGTAATAGTACTGGTATTAGTAGTCTTCTGGATTTTTGGTTTTACAGATTTACACTCATAAATTTGGGGAAGAAGAAGACAGAGGAAGAACACTGTGCTGCACCAGGCACTCTGCACTTTCCTGTGGGGCTGTAGCTGCTTCTAGGGGGAGCAGAGCTCCAGGCTCTCACCCCTGGCAGGGCAGCTGCAGCAGAGGCTGGCTGCTGCAGCCACCTGTGAAGCTAGCTGATTTTTGGTATGAGGCAGGCATGTGGCTGGAGAGGGCATGGATCTTGCTTCAACGTGCAGCCCGGGAAGCGAGGTGCATGCTGTGGTCCTGGAACATATATTTTGGGGGTACAGGCTGTCAGTGAGAATTCCTGAAGTGGCAGTCCTGTTAAAATAATTTAAGAATGACTCTCTGTTCTTTACAAATCTTCAAGAACTGATGAGATCTTTCTTTTTGTTTGTGGACAGGCGCTCCATCTTCATCTTCAAAAGCAGCTGCTAACACTCAATGTCAATGTAATTATCAAAAAAATCAACGAGAAGCTAAGGAAAGTATTCTTAATCTACTGACAGATGAGTCTGAAAGCATGGCTACATCCAGCGCAGAAATGACATCCGAATTGAAAGATGTATTCAATGTGTTAAAGTGTAGTAAGCAAGCCAACTTGGAGGTTATGAAATGCAGTAGTAATTACATGGTACAATGTTTTCATGAATGAAATCAGAAGGTTGATCTCATTTTGAGGGGGATCAAACGTTCAGAAAGGAGTTTGTAACAGAGGTTCATGAATGTGAATGTACTGGGAGCAGCATTGAGAGTAGCCCACCCAAAAAAACCTCTCCAATCTCTTGCCAAGGAGAGCCAGGCCTCCTGCACCTGTAAGAGGAGAGCCCCAAGGCACTGCAGGGATTATGATGAGGAGGAGGGGGATGCTGATGTGACCTGGGGAGGGTGTAGGAGTGCTGCATCTTTTGGAGGAGCAGGTTCTCATGACTAGAGATTTCTGTGACCCTCCCCACCTTCAAGACTGGTGTGCTTCTCCCTCCTTCATGTACTGCCAACCCAGTATTCACAAAGCAGATAGTAGTTCAATGTACTGGGGGCTGCATGGGGTGTGTGTGACCCAGGTTATGCTCAAAATCTGTATCTCCCTTTTCTCTCTACCTACCTTTAGGAATTTTTTTTTTGAAATTTCTGATAGAAATAAAGTATTGCAAAAGGATTTTGAAAACTGTCCAGTTTTTTTATTTTCCGTATAAGAGGCTGAGTGAAAATCTTTTTGTGATGCTGGGTGGGGTGATACAGGGAGGCACTGATTATGTGAATCTCAAAGCTGGTGACAGCCAACTTTGGGCCAACATGACCAAGGCTAGTGTTTTGTGGCTAAGGGCACTTATCAAGTAGATCACCAGCCATTAGGCATTTACAAAGGCATTCAGGGACATACTGCCCCAGAAAGGACTCTATGCGTGGGTGGTGTGCACCCAGCATGCCCAGGTGCTGGCCAGCCACCCTGACACGATGTGTGTACATGTGCGTGTGTATGTGTGCAAACTGGGATGTTGTTGGTCTAAGTGGTGAAGCATACACAAGAGGGAGGGAAGGTGCTGTTGGCAAAACTGCACTGAAGCAATAGGGAGAGAAGAAGGCACATAGGCCAACACCAACCGGGAATGCTGAGAGGGAGCCCCCTGCCATGGGGAAAGCACCCGGGGAAACAGGCTAGGTATTTCAGTTCAGCACTGTTGCTATTGTAAATAGAGAGAGAAAGAGAGAGAGAGAGAGAGAGAGAGAGTGTATGTGTGTACATAAGCTGGGATGCCGTGGGTCCACAAGTGATGAAGCATAGGCAAAAGGGAGGGAGACAGTGCATGTAACCCACAAGTTAACCTTCCTGGTGGAAAAGAGCCAAGTCAGGCATGGGCCTAGAGTGACAATCTGGGCAGGGGACCTTTTTAAAACTGATAATAGCAGGTGTGTGTGTGTGTAAGTCTATATGTTAGAATAAATAAAAACCTGTTAGTCATGTGGTTAGGGGCTTAGAAGGACAGTGCAAGTTATGTTCCAAGTTATTGGAAAAAACTACACTGTAGCAGTAGTGAGAGGAGAGGGCACATCGGCCAGCACCAACCAGGAGTGCTGAGAGGGAGCCCCCCAGCCATGGGGAAAGCATAATTACTTGGGATAATTACCTGGTCTACAGGAAAAGATAAACAAAGAAAAAGGAACATTACATACATTACATCCTTGAAATGAGCTAATTAGGCATATTTTAATAAGTAGCTGTTTGGAATACCATTTGTAAGTTTTTAGCATTTTTAAATCTTGCACACTGCACTGCAGACTGGGGCATGTAGCACTGGCAGTTAGAGTAGGAGGAAGGAGGGAAGGCTGGAAGCAGAGCAAAAAGAGACAAAAAGATATTCATTGGTAATATATGAAACAGAAATATTAATTTTTAATGTATGAGGAGATTGTTTAAAATGCAAGCTTAGTTGCTCATGTATTCACACAAGGTCTTGTCCACAGCGAGTCAGGGAGAGGCTAATGGTGAATTCCCATAGGCTTTTTTTGTAGTCTAAAAGGAAATTAAGAGTATTGTATAGGCACCTGGCAGTGACATTGCTATCCTTTTTTCTGAAGATGGAAGTGGCATAAGGCAACTTTCCCAGGCTTGTGTTCTTCACTTCTGTCTGCTGTGCCTGATGGTAATAGCATAACATAAAGACTAGCATTTGCAAATTAGAAATAGGAGGGAGGGAGAAGTTGAGAACACAAGAATTTGTATTGTAAAACCACCATGCAGTCATTCCAGTCCTGAAATGGGGGTAGCCTTCCTGTATGCAAGGGGGGGGCAGGATGAGGTGGAGAAAGGCAGCTGAGCAGTGAGGAAGGGTATTGAGGAGGTTCCCCTCCAACCTCAAAAATTGCCTTGCCACTACAGGATGCTGTTGGATACGTATCACCTTCATTTAGGGCAATTAAACCTTATTTACATGAAAGATAAAGTAAACTGATGCAAGCCAGCCTCCCTCAGGGCACAGCCAAGTGTTTGTTCTCACTTACCTATGTGTGTAAAAGTCCCATTTGATTGTGGAACAGGTCAGCGTGTCCTCTTCCAAGTGTTGAAAGAAGCTACCTCATCCTGCATTGAAAGGCAATACTGCACACAACATGAGCAGCAAGCAGCAGGCTGCACTCTTATGAAAAGGGTGCTGTGTCACCCAGGAGCAAGCATCCCACAGGGCTGAGTCCTTGCACTTCTGGTGTGTTGCCATCTCTCATCCACCTTAAAAGTCTGCAGCATACGCACTCCAGTCTGTCACTGTTCCATGAAATTATAGGCTTGTAAGAGGCCAGACACCTCCCCCGCCCCCCCCACCTGCCTTGTTCTGGTGTAAAAAAAAACCCAAACAATCTGGCATCAACATGGTAAGCACATGAAGATTTCATGCCAAAGCATGCGTCTTTTTGCACAGAAAGGTTTGGTGCCAACAAAAAGCACCAGAGTGCCCCGTGCAACTTGGATGCAGGGAAAGTGAGGGGCACTGAGCTAGGGCAGGGTATTTGCCTTTTGGGACCCTGAAGCCAGTGGAGAGGCAATGCTTGGAACACACTTGGGGATAGCCTGAAGGGTACCCCACACCCAGCACCCCATGAAAACAGCATGCCACCTGAAGAATGCCCCCCCTTCACCCAGCCTTGGGAGGTGCTTGTGTATACTTGGGCATCCCTGTGGGGCTTTGCACGGAAACGTTTGGGATCAAAAAAACCCCGCCCAAGTGCCTCATGTTTGTGTACACTTGGGGTTAGCTTTGCATGGAAAGATTTTGTGCTTCAGTCCCCTGAGTGCCCCGTTCAACTTGCACCCAGGAAAAAACAGTGACAGAAGTGCTGTGACTGGGCATTTCTTGGCCTAAGGCTCCACCTGGCAGTAATGTAGGACTGAAAGGGCATGAGGGTAAAATTGTTCTGACATGCTCTCTAGCACTTTTTACTAGTCATAGCCCTTACTTACATGGTAAATCATGTCCATGTTACTTATTTAGCTGTCTTAAACTAAGAAATAAAAATTAAACCAGGAACATTTTTAGTGACTAAATGCTGAGTACGTGTACAAGAGCCCCGATAATGCAGCTCTTTACCCACCAAGAAGGTAACTCTAAAATAGAATGAAATCTGGAAGATGTTTTTGTACTACCACCCTCACCACTGTAATTTTTTGTTTTACCATAGGAAGGAAATTTAAAAAATAATGCTTACTTCTGAAATTATAGGATGAGTGTAGGTAGCATAATGTAATTTCTTCATCTTTAATTTAGCTCGGGCTGAACTTAATCCTCCATTGCAAAAATGTGACATGGGCTTCTCTAGGTGCTCAAGAAGTCATAGGCTTATTTATACATCTCAACGAAAAGAGGACACTTCAAACATCAGAGTACAAACAGCAAGGTGCTGGGATTACCTTTATTGCTGCATTACAGGGAAGTATAACTGAATGTCCAATATCACTTTCTCTAGATCTCAGGATTTCCTTGGAGATTTTATTTCGATGTGCTTGAACCTACTTGCCTCAAAAAATCTGACAAAGTGACAGTGACTGTTTAGATGGATTATATGGATAAATTGAATGAATTTGAAATGAATGAAATTGAATGAAATTGAATGAAGGGAATAAGAATATAACCTCAAAACTCTCCAACTGGGATGAAATAAATTTATAAAAATAGACAATGTCACCCCAATGAAATATTTTAAATGTTACACAGTCAGTCACTCTTAAAATATCTGCCATTGAAAGTAATAGATTTTATTTTCTTTAAAACTGTTGTGCAGGACAAGGATCAATAATGTTACTCTCCATTAAATTAAGACTGTTTTTTTTTTTACTTTCTTACTTTTTTAATTTTTTTCAGCATTACCCATAATTTCCTCACTTTGCTTTTGTTTTTTGTTTTTTTTTTCTCACAGGCTTCAGTAATTGACTGCCAACACCACAGCATTTAGGAAAGTTTTTCGCACTTGGCATCAAGAGACCAGAGTTCTTAAGCTCATTTCATTTGTGGCTCTTGAAAGCTTGCAGTCAAGTCATGTCTCTTCAGTATGAAGCTCCAAGGAATTGGACAGATAAAGCTCTAAAAGAAGAGGAAAGCTAAAAGAGAGTTAGCAAAAGCAAGAGGGACTAGACAAGCATACAAGCAACACAGAAACAGCAGACAGTGTAAGCTTCAAAGACGACAATGAGGAATCTCGTGGTAGACATAGAAATCAAAAGGAAAACAAAAGGTAACATTTTGGTGCTCACCTAACCTTCAAAAGCCAGCCTACAGAGGCACTAAAAAGAGGGCTTAAACCTATGTTTGCCTCTGAGATTTCATCTTATTTGAAAGGTATAGATTTAGATGAATGAGAATGTCCTTTCAAGACCTGGTCTCTACCTATCAATCAGGGTAAAAAAGGGGGTGGGGGTGGGGGGCAACCCTCATGTTTATTATGCATTCAGTAAAACATGTAACTAGATTTTTTTCTTTAAATGTTTCAATCAGCTTTCCCTGTCTGATGTGTCTATGCCACTGTCAGACACTCAGCTCTCTTTAATACAAAATGGCCCCTGGACACTAATCCTTTTCTCACACTATGCCCAAGATACCTGTCCTTTGGAATATTTAGCCTTTATGCATATTAACTGCCTTTCTGTTGTGGAAAATTAAACCTGTTCCTGTCATAACCCCACTATATTTTGAGTTATTTATTGGATGTCATTGTCATACCAAGTTGTGGACAGCAAGGTCTGGGGCCACTCGGAAATCAAGGCTCTCACCAGGGCTGGGATGGATACGCTGAATCTGAGTTTGAACTGGGTCAGGAAGCCAGGAGGTCAATCCAAAAGTTAAATTCTAGGACAACCCAAGTCACAGACATCAAACACAAAGTGAAGCCAGGGAGCAAGCCAGAGGGAGCAGGAAAGCAATATTGAGTCAAGTTGCACTGTTGCCTGGATTCTTCCTGTTACAAGGTCAGGGGTTTATATATAGGAAAATGGAGGGCAAGTGGGTCACTCCAGTGAGGAGGAATGGGCCTGTGGTTAGGTCCTAGTGGAAGCTTCACCCAGTTTTGACCAGCCTAGGTGCTTAGCTGTGGGGTGGCAAGCTGATATGAATAGTTATGTTGTGAGCCCAAGGCTCCAGGTCTGATGCTATGCATGTCCTCTTGTTTTTGTTGTACTGGTATGGCATGTGTAGTCTCTATGTATAGGTATAATCAAAATGTATTTACCTTTATTGTTATTATGTCTGCATGAATTGTGGAATTTGACATGCATGTAATTTTGATATGGCCCTGGGGCATATCCCTAGAGAGGACCCCTGAGGGAAGATGGGAGCATGGGTAGCTCCTTGTCTTAGTCATCTGGGCACCCCACAGCCCTCAGACTTGGGCATCATGGGGTGGGTGGCAGTGCAGCAGAGTGGTTGGCCTGAAGCAGAAAAGGGAGGTAGTAGGGTCTGGAACTGTGGCAGCAGGTGCTGCCAAGAGCCTGGGCTGTTCTGCCCTGGGGCTGGAGAAGCAGGCTGCCTATACCCAGCACCCAGCAGGCCATTGGCCCCAGGGGAGCAAGTGGGGATAGGGTGCTCAGCCAGCCTGGGCCAAGGCCTGCCAGACTGACTTTTCATGGTCCCTGGCCACCTATGCATGCCCAATCCCTAATCTGAGGCTGGACAGCATGTGGTCCCTGGTACAGAGTATTTTATCTCTGAAACATTGCAAACTCTTACAAACAGATTATGTCTCATAGCTCTACAGGGCCTGCAGCTATGCACAAGGAAGAGGCCACCCTTGGCAGCTGGGATACAGCCTCAGGGTCACTGCTGACCACAGCTGGGGCCCTGCAGATGATCTGGTTCCACCAGAGAACCCTGGACAGGACCCTCCTCCTTGACTACCTGGTCATAAGAACATCATCCCTGGGCCTTTCCTTTTGTCCCAGGTGCACGTGGGTGCAGATCCAGAGCTGCCTGCAGTGGGGCCAGGACCACATGCCAGTCCTCCCTACCTACGCTGGACAGTGCCTGCCAGAGGGGAAGCCACCTGTGCCAGGGAAGCACCAGCTGCCATTGATCCTGGGTAAGCACCCCACCTACTGCATTTGCCACAGCATGTGAACCCATGAGGAAGTGGCCAATGGCCAGGGTCTTGGCCACCTGTCCCTGTGTTCTGCCCCCTAGTTCCCCCACTCCATGGCCCCTTACCCCAGGACAGCACACAAAGGACATTGTACATAGTTTTCAGGGGGAAAAAGGTTTTATATTGTTGGTGGCTGGGGTCCTTGGTGGAGGGGCTGTTTGTTGGGTCGGGAGTGGGGAGGGGGCTTCTGGGGGAGTTCATGTGAGAGGGATAAAAACTTGTTCTTCTGAGATGCGTCTGCAGTGAGTGTGGTGCTGTGGGTGAGCAGGAGGGGTGGGGGTGGGGGGGTCCATAGGTGGCAATGCAGGCAGGCTAGAGCAGGAACTGTTGGAGGAGATGGTCAACCAGCATCTCCCACAGCCAGTGTCCTGGCCCCCACTGGTAGGTACATGACTCTCCTGCGGCTTTGGGAGAGGGAGGGGAAGGGGCACTGCAACCACCACAGATGGTGCTCCCACTGCCAAGCATCCTCCTTGTGCCATGCCTCCTCTGTCCAGGTCTCATGGAAGAGCTCCGCCCAGGCCTCACAGATGTTATGCAATCCACAGGGTGCAATGATGACCTGGGAGAAGTTGTCCTTTGTGAACTCAAGGGTGGTGGTGGGGGAACACCAGTGTCCCTTGAGGCAGCCAAAGTTGCACCCCACCAGGGCATGGGTCCAGCTCAGGCAGCTGTCAGAGTGGTCCTGGCAGGGGTCTAGGTGGTCAGCATAGGGCCACATGAGCCAAGGCAGAAGTGGGTAGGCACGGTACCTGATGAGCAGGGATGGGACACAGCTCCCAGCTGCAGGTCTAGCACCCTGAGCCACTGCGCACCAGGGCTGGGAGGCCAGAGTTCCAGAAGACATGGGCATCATAGGCACTGCTTGCCCAGCTAGTACTCATGTGTGTGAATGCCTCAGTGGTCTGTAATGGTCTGGAGCACCATGCAGTGAAAGCCCCTCTCTGGTGGTAGTAGGGGTAGTCTACATGGGGTGGACAGGAGGCAGGGATTTGGGTCCCTTTGAGGACCCAAATGCACTGAAGGAATCCCAGGGCTTGGAATCCTGCCATCACCACCAGGCTGTGACTTGGATGACTACACAGTCCAGTGGGTGGTGAATTGGCTAGAAGGTCGCACCCAGAGAGTTGTGGTGGATGAGTCAGTTTTGACCTGAAAGGGTGTGGGCAGTGGGGTCCTGCAGGACTTGGTCCTGGGACCGATACTCTTGAATATCTTCATCAGCGACTTGGACGAGGGAGTGAAATGTACTCTGTCCAAGTTTGCAGATGATACAAAGCTATGGGGAAAAGTGGACATGCCAGATGGCAGGGAACAGCTGAAAGCAGACCTGGACAGGTTGGACAAGTGGGCAGAAAACAACAGAATGCAGTTCAACAAGGAGAAATGCAAAGTGCTGCAC
>JAGPOW010000261.1:75298172-75313918 GCA_030014935.1 Caiman crocodilus | reverse complement strand
TTTTTTTTTGGTTCTATTTCCCTTAAATGTAACTGCTACAGAAAAAGCTTTTGATTTTGTTCTCTACATTGCCTTGTACTTACTACCAGATAGTTTTCCCTCAATGCATGATTTGCACTTTATCTGCATCAAGCTGTTTTAAACAATTTGAATAACTCATAGCTTAAGTGGATGCTCATTAACGAGTGTATTTGGCTAGATACTCAGCTGGTATAAAGAGTCAATCAATTTACATTGCAGAACTGGTATTATTTTGTTCAATTTTGCACTAATCTCCTAATATTAGGCTAATGTCAATATATTCAAAGCACTGCATTGGACACAAGCACAAATATTTCATATTTGCTTAAACTTATCCCAATTTTTTTGGTGTAGAAACTAGACTTGAAGTTTAACAGGATTAAATTTTGCTCATTGGATTTTCACTTTTTTATTTCTGGATGGATCAACTGGTGTCTGAGAACTCTTTTTCTTATAGTAATCTGTTATTTATGCTTTTGGATCCTGATACAAATCCCCTGAAATCAACAGAGAGAATCCTACTGATTTCAAGAGGCTTTGATTAAGTCCATAAACTAGACCCACTCTAGAGGCAGCAGAGGTAAACAAAAACAAACACATTTTTGCCAGCAAACAAGCAGAATTTATAACTTTTCTTGGCGGTTAAGAAAAGTAATTACAATGTAACAAAAGTGTGAACCAATATCTTTTATCTAGTTTTTTGAGGAAATGTACCTTTCAGAGGCTCTGGCATTAGACAGATGGAACCATATTTTATGCACTCACTTAGAAATCGGACACTGAAGGGTGTACACCAATGTTGCTTTAACTTTTTCCCCTGTGAATCAGATGAACGGCACAGGACTGATCTGCAGTCCAGATCCATCACAGGATTGGTGCATGAGTTCAGGCCCTGTGCTGCCTTGGCCTGGCCCCACAGTCCAGGATTCAGGTCCACATCACACTGGTTCCATGTGCCAAGATCCAGGCCCATGCCACCCTGCTCTACCCCTCACCCTAACACACAGGGGGGTGCATCTATACATGCAATTAAGTGCACAGTAGACTAATTTGCTGTGATATAAAGTGTCACAGTCTACACATGCAATGCTATTAAACCACAGCAAAATAATTTTCATAGCCACAGAATAATAGTGTCAGGGACAATACTGTTTTACTGAAGCAAAAGTAACTGTATTCATTGGTGATGTGTAGGGGATAGATGCAGATGCATGTGCACCCCCTAGAATTGGCAGTGCATTCCTGCAATTGGCTGCTGCCAATACTACCAGTGGTGCCTACAGTACCTGCAGGTAGTTGCCACTTGCCCTCCCCTCCTCCCCCTCCGCCTGCCGCCAATGCTGCTGGCAATGTTTATGGGTGGTCACCGGTTGCTGCTGGCTACTGCCGATGCTGCCAGTGACATCTGTGGGTGGTCACGAACCACTGGTTGGCACTTGCCACCCGTGCCCATTGATACTGCTGTGGCTGCCTGTGGGAACTCTCTTCTCACCACTGCCATGTCCCACCACCAATACCACAGCTGCCTGCAGGTGGTCGCTATGATCCTGCAGCCTCCAGGGGCACATGTCATTTATGACTGTATTTAAACACATGTGTAAATGCTGACCCAGGCATAAATTGCACCTGGCCAGCCCAGGCAGGAAGGGGCTAAATCCCTGCCTGTCACCTGGCTCCACTCTTTCTGCATTCTTGTGCCTCAGCCAGCTTTGACACCACACAATGCCACCACCTAGAGCCTGGGGATGACCCACTGAGCCTGCTGCCAGCCTCGGTTGCTCCATCTTGGCTCATGCTGCTGAGGATCCAGGTACACATATAGATGCTATGCCTGGGAGCTGTTAACTCCAGTGCAAACTGTGCCAGAATTCATCACACCTCACTAAGTGATAGTGTAGATGTGCCCAGGGTCACGCTATCCAAACCAGTAGACTGCCCATGCATACAGAAAGTTGGTAGCAGGGGAATGGAAATTGACACTGCCACTGCCCCCCCCCCAAATATTTGGATATGTGGGGAGACCAGAGGGCCAAATGGCACAGCTCTGTGGTCTGGATATGGCATATGGACTCAACACCCCTGACATAGATGTCTGTCAGATTTCTTCATTCGGAGTGATTCTGAAACAACACAAATGTTACTGGTGGGGAAGAGTGGGAGGAGGAAATAAAACCCTAATAAAGTATGCTGAGGATAAGACCAGAGAAGTTAAAATCCTCAATCTGGTTGAAACTCTTGAGGGATGCAGAATAGTTGGAGAAGTAAGCAACTTGTCACTCTGTTCCCACAAAACAATAAGTGCCAGCTGAAAGATGGACCATTAAAAGAAAACTTTGTGAGAGTTACTGGTCTTGAAGCAGTTGATAGTTTAATACTTTTCAGTTAAGTCAGCAGAGGGAACTATGAAACTAATACAGAAGAAATGCACATACTGATTATATGTATTAATGAAACAAGTGAACAATGTATTATAAGAGAGTATAAAAGAAAAGAAAATGGCTGAAGAATTTATTACTGAGCTGAGGACAAAGAGTACGTTGAGAGACCGACTGAGTCCTCATAAAAGACCAGCTTGCTACTGGAATGTGGGACAAAAATATTCAAAGAAACTGCTGGTGTACCAAGAATTATCCATTGACAAAACTATTAGAATTTGCCTAGCAAAGGAAGTTATATAGTCCAGATTGAAATTAATGAAGGGTAGACTGTGATCCAATTCTGTGAATATTGTAGAGAATCCAAAGTACAAGAAGAAAAGAGGCCTAAAACAGAAAGGCACACTGGGCATAAAGTCAGACTCCAAAAAATAGCAAATGGAACAAACAACACAGCCAAGATAATAGCTGGGATTTGGAAGGGAGGCAAGAATTACAGTGTTTGTGAACGCTGGCAGAGTATACATGGCATGGACAAAGAAGATGACAATAGAAGTGCTAGCTCAGACGCTCTCTTCAAGACAGTATGGATTACATTACAGCAGAATAAGAATAGACCATCAGTCTGAGCACAAATGGAATATTCATGAATTTTAAACTAGACACGGGTTACAAGTCAATATGATACTGAAAGAAAAACCACAGATGGTAGAATCTAAATTGGTATATCATATGGACTCAAAATGGTGAGCTGATATTCATTAATGGAGAATGTGAATTAAGTGTATTGGTTAATCACAAATTGGAAAAATAGAAAATTTTGCATGTGTACTTCAAGAGCGATGGAAAATAATTCTTGAATTAAAATCATGTGCTTTTAGCATGAGAGATCTTTAATCAGAGGAATAGGAGGCCAGGCTTGTGTCGCAGCCCATAACAAGTACTGAACACATGCAAATAGAGAAAGTGACTTTGGAGGTGTTTATGGATGTGCTTAGGTTAGAGTTAGCTGAAAATAAACATAAAACATTTATTCCCAATGTTGAAAGGGACATTGTAAACATCCCTCCAAGAAGACAGAGCCCCATTTTTAAGCTGCAAATGTATGATTTACAATTAACCAAATTGAGCACAAACCTGAGAGAGATTTAGTATTTGCTGATGCATTTTCAGAACATTTGATGGTGGAGCAAAATTCAGAGCTAAATTCTGTACCTGGCAATCTGATTTAAAAAAAAATGTCCAGTATCAGATAAAACATTTGGGATCATTCCCTATGCTGAAAATATAGCCAAATCAAGTAAAGCCCCTGTCTGGTGACACAGGAAAAATTATCCCTCCCTTCCTCCCTAGCATCACAGAGGCATAGAGTTATTTACATTGATTAGGTAAAAATGCACTTGCCCTAGACTGAGAACAAAGTCTTCAGGAAGATCCTGTAGCTATATAGGCGATTGTGTATATCAGATCTTTTTCCAGTAGAGACGATATACCTGACATCAGGTCTAACAATAAGCCACAGCTTAGCTGGCATGAGTTTATACAATTTGCAGTGAAGTAAGGGATTAGGCATGTTATTGTTAGTCCCCATTATTTGCAATCTAACAGGTGGCAGGAAAAGAGTGTCACAATAAAAAAGTGCTTATTGGAAAGATTGTGAAGTCAGACACTGCTCTGTATTTAGCACTTTTAAATTACAGAATGGCACCAGTGAAACATGGTTGTCATCTGTTGACACTTTGTTCAAGAGGAAACTCAAAATAAGAATGACTGCGCTCTTAGCCACAGATGTCAAAATCATGAAGAACTTGCAAATAGATACAGGGACATAAGGAAAAACAATAAAACACAGGATAAGATCAGAGATCTTGGGAGCTATGTACTATCACTCCAGGAAAATGATTTCGTGAGAATGGAAAACAGTGGGTTTAAACAGCAGTGCTATCACAGGCAGAAGGTCCATAATCATGTGAGATTTTTGTTACAAACGGATACTTCCTAATCCCAAAGGGAGACAGGATCTCATACAGGCTAGGTCCGAAGGGGGCCTTAGGATATGGCATAATCAGAACAGACAGATTTACCACTGCCTGACAAAAATGTTTGTAATGTCTCCAGGGAGGCCAAGGAGGAACTAGTCTTGGAGAGACTCTGACATAAGGCAAGTTGGAATTGGTTGTGTTGTGCAGATGCAATGCCGCTCAGTTTGAATTAAGACCCTGAATGCAAGCAGACCACTAATAGACTCTTTAGCTGTGAATGATTTCTGAACAGAACAGTTTTTATTCAGTCTTGGATTTAGCAGAACTCCTTCGAATTCTATGAAAGTTTTGCCCACAGGGATTTCATTAGTTTTCAACTTACCATGCAACTTAAAAAAGAAGAACCCTCTAAAATACCCAAAATATGTGAGAAGAATTTGTATAATGTGTTATGATGTATTTGGTTTGGCAGAAGTGCCTGGCTGAATCTTAACATTTTTCTCTTTGGGGTGAGATCAGACAAATTCCCAGCAGTTTGGATGTTTACTTGAAAATGTTTGGCTGTAAGTATTGTGGGGAAAAGGCCTCTCTCTTTTGTGTTACTATATATTTTGATTCTAGGCTTGTTGGAAAGATGACTAGAATACACAGAATCATGATGTGTAAGCAGACTTAATAATTTAAAAAAATGAAACAAAAACCCAATAACAAACAAGCAAACAAAACCCCTTAAACAATAGAGCTGGTTTTAGATCACATTTAGGCTTGTGATATGGCTTTGCCAAGTGAGAACTTTGTTTCATTCCTACATTTCTCTATACACCTATTACTTTCTATACAAACATCATCATTACCAGTACTCTTTTTTTGATGCTCAAGATTCCAAATGATCATTGGCGCTAGCCAAAATTTGACTTCGTAAACACAAGATCCTATCGTGGTCAATTGTATGCCATTTATATAGAGCTTCCTATGTTTTGGGGTCTGTTTTTTTTCATGTTTTTGGAAGCCAATGAGAATTAAGAACAGAAACAGTAGGAATACAAAGGAGCTACAATGCAAAATGCAATACCCCCACAAACAAATCAGAAGCACTCTGTGAAGAAAAAGGAACTTATTCAGTAGTTCAGATGTCTATTTGGTATAAAAACAGTGATTTCCATTTCCAAATGTAAGGTTGCAGATTCTATTTGGGTGTAAAATCAGGACTGACAAATGTACTAAAACCTCAAGCCTACCCTACTTTAATATCTGGTTGTGAAAAGTTGAATGAGAAACAAACAGATTGTATCTTAAGTAATACCCAGAGGTAACTGTTTTATAATTCTGTCATTGGCAGTATCAAGCTATTAGATACAAGCTGCTGTAGAAATATTGACTTTGGTATGAGAAAGTGGGTGGACAGCACCTCTCCCTGCCTATGTTGTGTCTTCTCAGAGTTCCCTGTTCACTTTCTTAATGGTGTAACCTTGAGAGGCAGTGATAACTGACATCAAGCCGGTATAGCCTCCCCTGCGCCAAATCAGATTTTTTTTCAGTTTGACTTTACCATGCTCCATTGAGTTTCAGTAAACAAGTCTGTTTATGAGCCTGGCAAACTGGAGAGCACTTTCAAACTGAGCTCAAATGAATTTCAGCCCATTTCGGCTTGCAGTATACCAGGATTTTCATACTATTCCCATTCATAATCCACAAACCACCTAACTTTTAATTAACAAGATGCCATTTTCCAGAATCATTGCTATTTGTATTCCAGGATACTTTGCCAGGATAACAACAATTGCTGTTTCCTTGATGCCACCTCTTTTCACTGTTTCTCTTTAATACACTGCTGTCATGTGTTCTTGCTGCCTTCCTTATATTTCTCGTACCTTGTTCTCTGAGTACTGCCCCTGTTTTTCACCTGTAGTTTATAGCTTCCACTGCTGCCTTCATCTTCCTCTCCTAGGTGTCTCTGTTTTTCACCTACATTGCTTGCAACATCCTGCATCATTCTTCTTCAGCCCTCAGCTTCCTTATCCCTTTATTTGCAACAGCAGCTTGCAGATTCTGAAATTGTATTCTTCTATGAGTACATAGCTCAAGGCTGGGCAGTTTAAACATTGATGTCTGAACACACACTTCCACTGATTTCACTAGGGTAGGTTGTATGTTGAGTATAAAGATTATAGATGCAGGGAATCCAGAAGGGACACAAAAAGCTTTAGTGACAGCAGGAAGAATACGAAAGGGTCCTCTCCTTCCTTCGCCATTTATCCACCTTTTCACACATCCTACCAAACAAATAGATTAATGTGTTTATAGAGAAGCTTCTGCCACAACCCCACTGAAGCTCCCTTGTGATCCTATTGGCATTGTAACTTCTATGGTGAGAAACTATGCTGTATATAACAGCTAAAAGAACTACAACCAGATATTGTATTTGGTATCTTCATTTTCCCACAGAAAACTCTTATAGGGAAAGAATCGGTGAAGGAAGCAATTTGAACTAAATCTATTCACATACTACATTTCTCATGTTTATTCCTTTTTCAACATCAATCACCATACTTAAATGTGCTCATTATTTTCAGTTGCTGCATTACCAGTGGGAGAGCAAAGATAGGAGGGCAGGAATCCCATTCTTTTACATGCAGAACAGAACACTAGGAACCCCCACTTGATACCTCCTCCTAACTAGACATTAAGCTATTGATGACTACTCATTGAGCATGATGATCAAGTCAGCTATGTATCCACTTTACAATACATTTGTCTAGTCTGCATATCCTTAGCTTGGTAATGAGTAAGTCATGGGAGACAGCGTCAAAAACCTTGCTAAAGTCAAGGTATTATCACATCCATTGCTCTCCCCCTGTCCACAAAAGGGATGATTCACCTTATTGCAGTAGGAAATCAGACTGGACAGGCATGACTTGCTTCTGGTAGATCTATTCTGACTGTTCCTGATCACTTTGTTGTCTTCTTGGTGTTTTAAAATAGATTCCTTGAGGATCTTCTCCCTGATCTTCCCTGGATTTGAGGTCGATATGATTGATTTGTAGTTTTCCTGTTCTTTTGTCTTCCCTTTCTTAAAGATGGGTGCTATATTTGCCTGTTTTCCAATTATCTGGGATTTGACAAACATCCATGAGTTCTCAAAGAGAATGACTAAAGGCTCTGAAATTACCTTATTCAATTCCTTCAGTACCCAAGGGGGTGTTTCATCCAGCTCTGCTAATTTCAAGGCATTTGTTTTCTTTAAGTAATCCCTAACTTGCTCTTCTACTACTCTGGGTTGTTTGTTTCTTTCCCTACCTTTACTGCTAACTATACTTATCATCTAGTAGCTGATCCTGTTTATTAAAACTGAAGTAAGAAAGGCATTAAATAGTTTAGCCTTTTCTGTATCATATGCAACTAAATTGCCTTCTGTATTCCATAAGGGACCTATGGAGTCTTTGTTTTTTCTCTTACTTTTGACATACTTGTTGAATCCCATTTTTTTTTCTTTTTATGTCCCTTGCCATTTGCATCTCAAATCATGCCTTGGCCTTCCTAATTTTCTCCTTGCATTCTCTTATACTCTTCGCTAGTATTATGACCAGGTTTCCACTTTTTATAGGATTCTTTTTGGGGGTCTTAAGATTGCTATCTAGCCAGGTTGGCCTCTGTTATACTTCCCATTCTTTCATCATATTGGAATAGCTTGCACCCTTAAAAGAGCCTACTTACCTAGACTCCTTTTCTCTTCAGAGATGCCTTCAAGGGGATCCTACCCACCAACAATTCATGATCCTTTCCTCACAAACTGCAGCTGTCATGTAGGTGAAAAGTTTCCATTTACTGCTGGGGGAATGGGAACTAGACCGTGAGTCAGCAACACTCAGGAGAATGTTACAGGATCACAAGAGGATATGTTAGATGAATTATGTGGCAGTTCTTACTTTTATATTCCATTATGAAAGGGCACCATTTAGGCTATCATCAAATACACAAATAGAAGAAGGGGCTGACCTATCTGTCACACTTGTAAGACTATCTACTGAAGTCAATGAATATTGATTATGACACCATTGAAGACACTGACCCATGAAATGTCACCTGGTCCAAGAAATTAAGACTAATCTCTTATGAGCACTCATTATTATATGGTATCAGAGGTAAACTAAAATAATTAAGTAAATTAAGCTATCAGAAGCCCTTAGTTTATAAAGTAGTAGGGAAGAGAAAAAATAGATGCAGCATTTCCAAATTTCCCTGAAAGCATGTAGTACTACCAACCAGGTGAGACCATTGACCTACATAATAAACCTATGCCATGTGAAGTTGGATGGTAACAAATAAGACTGACTGAAAACCAAATTCATTGTATTGTGAATAATAACCAGGTCAAAGGAAGAATCTTATGAGAAATGGATTTGACCTTGCAAAGAATAAAGTTTATTTGAAGGGCCAGTGATGACTCTGCCTTATAAAAGGAATCACTAGCCAGAGTGAAAGTAGGGAAATGCCAAGACACATTAGTACCAAGGCAGATACAGACTACAACAATCAGATTTGTTTGTGGTAAGTGTAGGGCTATAAATATAAAGTAAAGGCTTCCTAAAGAGAATATGGAAATAGAATAAGCAGTCATTTGGCAAAAATGTGATGATTCTCATCACAAATAAAAGAGATGTGTAAAAATAAAATATCTCTGGGAATATATATCTGCAAAATAAACCAATAAAGGCAATGCAGAAATAAACCCCTTTAACAGATGCCCTGACACAGGTATAGAAACAAGACTTCTTAATAGAATAGTCTACCCTAGCAAAATTAAGCATATTGCTAAATAAATACTGGCACTGAAAGACACATAGCAGCAAAACAACTACTTATAAGCCAAATAAACTCAAAACAAAGCTGGCTTGATTTTCATATAGGATCCCAGCGGGCCTAATTGGAGTGGCACTCTCCAAGGGCTTAGACCATCTGCAGGTGATTTAGAGTCTTCCTAAATTTATAAAAAGCCTCAATATAGGGCAGAAATTAAGGCTTTTTTAAAATATCAAGATGCAGCAGCAGCAGCAGTAATAGTAATAGTATTGCTGCTTTTTCTTTTATAGAGTTCTGCTTAGAATGTTATTCCTTAGAAATATTTTATTTTATTTGTCATAGTTTCACCCAAAATATTTCACCCAAAATATGCTTATGATATTTTACTTGATGAAGCCCTAGTATGGAAAGGCATTTTCCAAATATTTATGATGAATAAATTAATTAGTTTAATGCTGATGCATTTAAAAGCAGGTTCTATTTTGTACTGTTTAGGAATTCTATTCCCCACATCTTCATGAAATATGTACATTAGCTCTGATCAGATTTTTAGCCTTAAGATTGCATAATTATAAAGTGTTTAAAAACAAAAGAAATTCACCAATGCTGAAAATGAAAACTAGGCTTATTTCATATTTCATATAACATGCACAGATGGGCCTGAGTAGCAAAGCTAGGCTAGGACAGCTCTGTAGGAGAGAACTCCTTAATTAGGTTTTGAAATTATTGTTATTTTTGAAGGTTAAAGAAAAGCTAAGTTTACCACTTTTTGCTGTGAGAATTCAGGCAGTTAACTTCAATATTTATTGTGGGATTGGATATTTGTAGAAATCAAAATAAATGTGGAAGTAATCAGATCAATACCCATTGATTTCAGAAGGACCATGATATTTCCTTTTCAAAATGAAAAATATGGGGGGAAGGAGGGAAGAGGTGACAAATATATGCAGTAGTCTTTTGCAGGTTCAGGTATTCTGAAAATAGGGTGGAATGATCAGTATTATAAGGAACATCAAAAACTTCCCTCTCCCCATTTATTTCAAAGACATTTTCTGTGGCTGTTAGTTTAATAAAGTATATTGAACTACTAAAGGGATCAGTGACTATGAAAAGGTGCATTACCTCTCACAACCCTAGAGGCTTAGGTCCCAGAAATTTGTAAATCTGTTTGAAGCATTATCATTAGCTACCAGTTGTGTACATTCAGGAATCTGTAATGATCGCACTGCACAGACAGTTTTCTATTTCTTGTTTTTTTAGCACAGGATCATGTTTGATCTTATAAAAAAGCTGGTTTCCAGTTCCATAAGCTATATGTGCAGTACATATGCATATGCAAAAATAGCATGTTAGCTATATATATATATACCATGTCTGCTGAGTATGCACAATGCAGAAAGGTTTAAATCAGAAGGCAACAGAGCAGCTAGAATGTGTTTGGAATAATGAGGATGTGAATAATGTAATGAATTCACATTTTTATCAGTGTTTTATTCTGATATGCTAAAATATTGAAGGGTACTGAGAAAATCTGATGCAGAATATTAAATCTCTTATGTCCCATTTCATGAAGTTATTTAAATATGTCTCCTACATATAAGTACACTTCAATAAAATGTTAGAGGTTATCTTGTTTACTATGGGAACATTGTGGCACAATACTTCATAGAAAATAAAAACCTCCAAAATAAACATGGAATGGAAACATAAATCTATGTCTTTCTACCTATCTAAAGAAGGGGCACCAGCGTAATGATATAAAGTGCTTGTGTTTTATCACTGGCAAAAAAAAGAAAAAAAGAGAGAGTTAAAAACAACTTGGGATCATACAGGTTCAATAAAGAGTATTCAAAAGTAGCAGAAGGGATATTGATTAGAATAAAGTTGGTCTCTGAACCTAGAAGTTTGGGGTTAAAGAACATGAATTGGAGAACATATCTAATGAGTTGTTAGTTCGTGTTCTGTGACAGACTGAAATTTCTCAGAAAAAAAGAAATATTTCTTACCAAACCTGTAATTTTTTTAATATCCTGAGCTGACCCATCAGTCTATATGTGATGTGAGGTCATAAACTGTAAGGCTCAAATAGATATTCTTTACATAACTAATTCAGTATTGGTTTCCATGTTGCACATTGATGAAATGGAAAGTGCAATTATACCATTAACCTAATGGCGACTTCTATTCTAGCTTGATATTTATGACTTTTGTCTGACAGAACAAATACATTTTTGTGTAGCTTCCAGGCTAGTGGAATTTAAAACAAACCCCTCCCTCAAAGTTGTAGTTAAGTCAATGAATAGAGTAAACCACTCGATATAATTTAATCATGTGTTCTACATGCATGCAGCATGCCTGTAAGGGAAAAAAAGTCCTGACTAATGCTGGATTAGAAAATAGCTTACTGAAGTTCTCTATATCCAGTCATACCATATAAGTGTTCTCATGATCAGTAGAGACATTTATTGCCCCTATGACTAAAAGCAGAGGATTAAGTGAGATCTATTTAACCACAGATCCACAGTATCTGAACCATTCAAAGCTGATAAGTAAGTCTAATGGCAAAAATATCATCAGTGATTCCAAATTTTGCTCCTGGCTCTTGGCCTCAAAGAATGGCACAATGGCTAAGATTTCTCGACTTGGTAACTGGCAAAGGATCCCAAGTCCTCTGTGAAGGTTAATTGTCCATATCTATTCTTTATGAACTTCCCTTGCAGTATCCAAAAAAAAAGGATGTCCCTGGAGACAAATCAGAGAAAGCAACATGGCGGTGGAGAACTTCGTAGTAACTAAGTAGAGCTTGAGACAAATACTCAGCCTAGGAAGATCACCATATAGCAGCAGAAGGGTTAATAAAGAACATAACAAGGGATTATGACATTTGGAGCTGGGTAGTATGATTTCGTGCTACAGCTGCCATTTGGAAATCTTGATATCTGAGAGCAGTGCTGGAATTAGAGAACTTTGGTACCTTTCATAGCACAACCATGGTGAGAACAGACTTTTCAAAATTCAAAGATTCTTCTGTAACACATGTGGATGTGTTGAATCTGCATGTGTGAATCTTAAGTTACTTTCTGTTGAATACGCTGTCAATGCATGTATAGTAGGGCTGTGTGAAATTTTGCCGGCTATTTCGATTCTTCAGTGTTTCGACTCATTTCAAGCTTGTACAGCAAAATCATATCAAAACAAAGGGCTTCTAAACAGCCTCGAAACAAAACAAGGCTAGTCAAAACATTTTGAAAGTTTCAAAAGGTTTCAAAATAGCCAGCAGCTAGGTTGTGGGAGACACGGGAGAACCAGAGCTACAGCACTAGATTGAGCAGAGAAAGGAAGTCAGCCCAGCTGGGGAAAGAAAGTCAGATCCAGTCCCCAGACCAATCTAACACTGGGGAGGGGACCTGAGCAATTGAGCTCAGTTCCCTTCCCCAGCTCCCCAGTCCCAGGTAGCAGCACCAGGCTTCTCTCCCTCATCTGGCTGGCAGACTGGGGGCCTGCAGCCCTGGGAAGATTAGCACAGCCCCCACAGTCATCCTGGGATTGCAGGCCTCCATCTGCCTGCCAGATGAGAGAGGCTGTTTTGAGGTTCCCCATTATAGCGAATGGGCAAAACATCAAAACAGCGTCAAAAACAGTGTCAGAAACATCCTCACTGTTTTGACAGAGTGAAATGGAACAGCTGTTTCAAATCAAAATGGAATTTGAAACTAAACACTGTTCCATCAAAACCTTGAAACTCAAGTTGAAATGGAACAGTGCCAGTTCTCACAGCCCTACTATATAGTTTTTGTTCCTTTACATATATTCTGGGCCTGCCATGCAGTTACCACTCTTTCCCACACTTGTGGCTGGAGTTACTTATTTGTGAATGCCTTGGACAAATATAATATCTGCCTTCCCCTTCCAAAATTCCTCCCATTTCCAGTGTCCAAAATCTCAACTTTCAGATTCCCTTGTCCCTTTTGGCTTAAATCATTTCCTTTGAAAAGTCCCATCTATATAATCAACAGAAGCTTATGAATACAAGGACCAGTTTTACTGAGAGTTAGTGCTGTTTAGTTGTCTATGTTTTATTTCCCTACTTTCTAAATATGGAGCTAACAATCTTTAACTCAAAATGGAAATTTCCATGTTAAAACCTGTTCAAGAGAGAGTATATCTTTCAAGTGGACAGAACAGGGCAGGTATTAATAATGGGATCAATATTACATCATTAATTGTGGGGTTTTTTAGATCCTGTCTAAATGAGTATTGAGCAGAAATTATTGCTTGATGCCTCTCTTTTTACTTATGTGAAGTGAGGTTCCAGCCCAGTTGGTCTTATCTTGGTGACAAAAGCCACCATCACTGCTTGCAAACTTGTTAGCAGCAAACACTCAGACTGTCTTTGTACATTTAGGGCACATCTATGTGTCATCCTATGGTGACATAGTGATGTGTTATGTCTCTTTATGGCATGCTACGGTGATGTAGCGATCACGCGGGTCAACACATAGCCACAGTGGCAAAATTTACCATGTGCCACCCACAGGGTGCAGTAACTCCCCATGCTGTGTTGCACTGTATTACTTCCTTTTACTGGAAGTCCTTTTAGAGTGATATGCAGATGCACCCTTATGGAAAGAGGTTGCAGGATGTTATGAAGCACAAGGCTGAGAACAATAGTGTGTTATATATATTCTGTGGAAAAATAAAAGTCATCGAGCTAAAACATAGACAGTCTGGTATCATTTACTAGGACAATACTATGGTATAAAATGAACAGAAATAGGATGGAGATCCTCATTGTATTGAGAGAGAGAGAGTGTTTTTCAATTATTTAAATCGTAAGTTAGCTGAACACATCAAAGATAGTAAAGGAAATTTCCTCTGTTAAGTAATTGTCATTCAAGGCCCACTTTTATACAAGGAATGGTATGTTTTGTATAAGATGATTTGTCTTGTCTACAAACAGTACCATTCCATAGATACTGTATTTTTTAAAGTGTATATGATAGGTAGATCCTTAAGAACAGTATATGTATTTTGTATTAAAAAGGTTTTCTGTCCAAGGACAACTAGAATTGGCAATTACGAGTCACTTCAGAGGAGATTAATGGGATTAAATTGCCCTCCTATTATTTATGTTATCGATTTAATGTGATTTATATCAACATAAAAGAAGATGCTTTAAAAGCTACTTCAACAATGTTAGAGCCCAGAATTCCAAAGTATTGAGAAGCTAGATTTTAAGTAAAAAGGAATTATTCTATTTTTCCCCTAGATAGATAGTGTCTTTAAAATTTGTATTATTTATGGCTTACAACACCCTAGAAAGTATTAGTGTATGGAGAGAAGTGATAGCACATAAAATGTTTCTCTGTACTCTTAGTCTTTAATTACAAGGTTTTAATTTTTCATCATACCATGCAGATTGCTCCACTATAGAGAAACCTAATGTTGGTAAGCAACTGGCAAAAGAATGACTGGACAAAACAACTGAATAACACATGCCATCTATTACCTATGTTATGTTTTACTAGTATCTTCACAATTATTTTCTTTTTAGGGATATAGAGCTGAATCATAATTCTTTCACTCATCCAATAATTGCAAAACTAGCTCATTGCATATAAAGAAAAGGTATTTATAAAATTATCTGTATTATAAAAGATTAGGTTAACAGTTTTATGACAATCTAAGTAACTTTGGTGTCCAAATCCTACTGATACTCATGACACATTGCTGAGGGTTGGTTTCTAAAAGGAACCTGGGCATCCCACTGTGCATAATTGCAGAACCTAACTTTTAAACAGCCTCTGTGGAATCTAGGAATGTGAATTAGTTGCTTAAGCTCCATACATAAGCATATGGAGGAGCATTGGGCACTTCAGAATGGGATTCACAAAAGCATACTGAGCTGGAAGTCACCAGGAACTAGCAAACAGGGAAGTACAAAGGATGTTTGTTAAAATGGTATATTTAAAATCCTCCTGAGCTCTTGAGCTTACTCAGGGCTGTAGGGAGACATTACTTCTATGATGGATTCCTACCCCTGAAACTTCTTCTGAAGGTAGACACCTCTGCCCTTTCTTTCAAAAATAGAACAGCATTGCTATCTTTTGAAATATGGTAGGAGTTTGTAGTGATGCTTCCTTATTATGAAATAGCTCAGTAGTTAGATCATTCATTTCAGAGTGCACTTGTCAGCTGGGTCCACAGGAAAGTCATAAAGATCATGGGACAACTAATTTATTAATTTTGATGGTTTGGAATGAGTTCTAAGAAGACTGAGGCATTTTGAGCCATGTAGAGATAGACAATTTACACACCTAAAAAGCTTTAATGATGAAAATTTGAGAAAGATTAAGTGCCAGATGAAGTACGGATTTTCAGGACTGCAATTCTAGACACAGGTGCCTAAATATTCCATAAGTCTGATTTTGCATCTGACTCTTGTCGCACCTGCGGAGCCTTAATTCCAACAGGCCCCTAGGGCGAGAACGAACGGACTCTAACTAATTTATTTTTCCCGCACTAGGCTTTGATTTCCCTTTTATTGGCTGCTAGACAGATCAGATAT
>JAGPOW010000261.1:75258581-75290328 GCA_030014935.1 Caiman crocodilus | reverse complement strand
GTTTCATTAGCATACTTTCTCTCCACCTAGGGGTGTGTTTTTTAGTATTATAATGAGCCCTAATGAGCCCTTTCACCTATTTTCCAGTGTATTTCGCTGGTTGTCTTCGAAGCCCCCTGCCTAGTACAGCTGTCTCCTTCTTATCATTGCAGATGGGCATAATTCACAAAACAGTCTTCCAGTCTCGCCTTGTATCCTGTCTAGGGAGGATGGCTCGAGGCCATTTATCATACCTTTAGGAGAATGGCTCGAGGTTATTCACAACACAGCCAAGAGTTCATCTTACATCTTTTGGGATAACGGATAATGTTGCTAAGAGAAGAGATTGTCAGTTTTCAAGCAACAAGAAAATTCCTACTGGACTATTGAAAATATGCCTGAAAATGCAAAACTAGGCTTCTCACATATAAACAGGCCAATGAGAAAAAGTGTATCTAGAATCTATTGCTGACCTGTACAATTGAGGAAGGCCCTTCTCAGGTAGTAACTCACTCTTCTGAACCTCAGGCTTTTGATGAAAATGTTAAGGTGAGGGAAGGAGCAGGGAAAGAAGAATGGAGTTATAGGCTAGTACCAAATAAAAGCAGAAGGCAAGGAACATAGAAATAGCATCAACGGGGAACAACATGAGCAACAGATTAAATCAATAGTTGTCATATTTCTTGTTCAAATATTTCTTAATTTAAAAATGAATAAGAGAGGGAAAGGGGTGCATTAATGTGCACAAAAATGATTAAAGCTAACTCTGAAAAATAAACCAAAAGTAAAGGATGTCGATAGTGAAACTAATGTTTTGTACTTAAAAGATTCAATTATGCCTGGAGCGGTAGGAGGGAAATAGACTTAATTATTGTATTTCAAGGAGCACATGCTTTTCCTTACCTTATTCCTTGATTATTTTTTTTATTCTTTTATATTTCTCATAAATAGACAGCAAAATATAAACAAAAAAAAAGCTTAGCCAAATGTCACCTGCAAACAATGGGTGTATACTTTTAAAGGGAAAGATTTAATATTTCATAATCAGCATTTCATTATTTAAGAGGAAATGTACAGAAGGCAATTAAAATGCTACCCTCACTCTTATGTCGTGGATTTAGAAGCAAGTATTCAATACTTGATCAACCTGTATAAAATAAAAAATGAAGGTGAAAAATCAGAGAGAGAGAGAAAAAAATACGTTAGACGTAAAAAGGAGAGGGAGAGAGATAATAGGAAGATGAGAGGGTGCCAAATAAATATCTACTAGACAGAATTATGAGTACCTTTAGTGTAATATGACTAAGGGACTTGACAGGATGGAAATATAATTCAAAATATTTCAGGATTGAGCAAAGAAATTGAAGATACATCTAGCTTTATAATTCAGAAATTGCTATTGTTTGGAGATGCTAGATTGGTTTTCCATTGTGAAGCTGTGGTCCTTTTTTAAATTAAGAGATATGAGGACACTTTGCTTCACATAAAGCTGTATCAATGCTAAGAGTCAGAGTTTCAGAACAAAGTAGCTTAAATGTTTTCAGGATGTGGAGTTTATGATTTTCCACAAGAAAATCAACTGTTTGAAAGCCCGCTGACCTTTGTTGTTCAATAATCTAGCAGAGTGAATTAGATGTACATTGAAAATCATGTGAAAATAAAGTAAATGTAATGCTGTGACACAGTTGTTAAAACCAATAGAACAAAATTGTCCCCTATTCTTCTTTTTCCAGAAATTCTTTTGCTGACTGAATTCTTTTTCAACACATTCAAAGAACTTCTGAGAACTGATTAATGTTCCTAGTATTGTCTGCAGCATGTTAAGTCTTGCTTTAGAGGGAAGCAATGTTAGGTTGGTATATTACATACGCTGTTGATTGCTATCTGTGGTCACTGCATTCCCTCCAGGTACCGCAAGTACTCAACAAAACAGTTATCTTGTGTGCATAAATAGACCATATCACATTGTTTTGATTCTTAAGTCTGCAGTGGTAACTGATGAAAGTTGCAGTGCATTTTCAATAACTCTTGAGAACAGATGTTCAAAGAACTGACTTCTACCTTTTTTGTTATGTGAATACCCAAGAACTAACAGCAAAATTCTGATATTTGGCATTCGTGGAGATTTCAAATGAATTGAAAATAAAGGTATCTCATAATGATGTCTTCCAGAATTGGTAGATGGGGAAGACCTTTCTAAGGCAGTACCTCATCATAAGACTACATCTCCAGACAGAAGTCACATAATTCAGATAAATTCTTACCATGATAACATTTGTTTTCAACGAGAGTTCACTGACCTGCCAAGTATTGGTGGTTTTTGTTTCAGAGAATCTTTAAACGAAATAATTCAAAGGCAGAATCAGAGATATGATAAACTGAAAGTTCAGCTCTGGATGTACATTTTAATTGCTGACCATGAAAACTCAAGGGACCATGTAAACTCAAGGGACCATGAAAACATGAGCAGAGGCATACATTTGCAGCAGCACAAATAGTAGCAGCACAAATTTGTGCCACTACTTTGTGTCACAGTGTACGCCCCTGCCCGGGCTTTTTGCAGTGGAACAGATTGTCCTGCTGCTCCAACTGCTGCAGGGGTGGGGTGGCTGGCTGGGACACAGGGTGAGGCTAGCTGGCAGGCAGCCCCTGAACTGATGCACCTTGTACCCCAGTCAGCCGGGGAGAGGCATATGGAGATGGGGAGCAGGCAGCCCAGGGCTCTCTGCTTTCTTGTCTCTGTGTGCTGTGGAGTTCCTGCGCTGAGGCATTCTGTACCCCAACCAGCCATTCACCAGCTGACTGGGGCACTCAACCCAGGGGCTCCACAGGATGCAGGGACAAGGAAGTAGGCAACCTTTGGTTGTCTGCTCCCTCATCTCTGTGTTTGGCCTGGCACACACTACTTTGGTATGCTTTGTGCTGGTTTTTTTGTCAAGGTTTTTTTTTTCACTAGTGGGACTGGCACTGCAAATTAGCTGTGTTGCACATGATGTAACATGCAATGTGTGCTCTTTGTGGCATCACAAACCACATGTGCCCACATGTCTGAATCCAGCCAAGATGTTTCAAAACAAGGTGTAGTCATAGCCCATTACAAACATTTCAAAAGTCAGATGAAATTTAGATAGAAGACCAGATTTACAGTTTTAATTGTCATCCCAATATTTGAAGGAACAGGAGAAACAGATTCTGAAGTTCAACTCAATCACTTTTAGTGAAATAATTCCCACACATGTACAGAACCTGGAGCAGGAAGTCTTTTCTCTAGCAATGTTGATCAATCCTTCCATATTTTCACAAGGTAAATAGGAGCTGTTGATAATGATAGATAAAGCATTGTTATGGTTTAGAATACAGAAAAGATGGATGAAAAACCAAGGAGACATAAATCGGCTTGATATATAAGAAAGTCAAAAATAGGGTGACTCAAAGTTCTTTACTGAGACAAGCTTAATTCAAAACAGCATATTTACCTATAACTGGAACTGGGAGAGAGTAAAGTACCACCATTTGCAGATAAACCAAGACTACTTAGGATAGTAAAAAGAACATTGTAATTTTTTATCGGCTTTTCCAAATCCAGGTAAATGGGCAGTGAGGTATGAATGTACACAGGAAGGAATTCTCTGATATTTGCATATGGTTTACTGGCTCCAAATCAAAACTTAAATTGTAAGGAAAAAGACCCCTGTTAGTTGTACATCTAAATTGTTAGTTGACAGTCTAAATTTATTTTAGGAGGCATACGGAATAGGGTAAAAAAAAATCCTTAAAAATAATTCAATACCATTGTATAAATTAAGGCTTTTACCTGTAATATTGGCCTCAGTCCTATGGTTTGCATGAATTGTGCAACAGGGATGCTACCCTCATTGTGCCTACAAGATGTAGTAATTTATGTGTTTTTATGCCGTCCAGGAGTCAGCGGAGCATAAACTGCTACTCTGTTTTTCCCTTAACAAATCCTTTATGCACACTCTACTCCAGACAAAATAATTATTAGAACAGCTTTATAGTACCTTTTTCCATAAGAGAGGTTGAAAGAGGTACAGGAATTGCTAATATCTAGCCCATTTTAGAGGTTGAACTAAATTGCCTCCTCAGGCCTCTTCTAATGCTAATTTTCTAAGATGGTTTTCTATGGTTTTCTCTAGGTCATAGATGACCTGTGTAGTGCCAGAATTTCACCTCTAGCATAAGAGTTATGAATCAGAAATGAAATGGGGGTGTATTCTTAAAAGGGAGACAAATGTGCTTGGAGACATGGAGGGATAGGGGGAAGAGAGCAACTGAAATGAGTTTGGGTATTGTAAAACTGATTGAAGATGCAAGTAAAGGATGTGATTAAGGTACATAAAAACAATGAATAGTAGAAAGCATATAGTCTGCATGTCCCAATTTACCCTCATTCACAGTTAGGTTTGGCAGAATTCAATTTTTATTTTTTAATCATTTGGACCTCTAAAAAACAATTTTAGCTGTCGAAGCATTTGTTTTTTGTTATTTTCAAGCATTTATTTCAATTTTTATCTATATAAACCTTCAGGGTTGCGCTGAATTGGGGTGTTTTCCAATGTTTATCTATTTAAAATTTCATGTTTGGGTGGAATTAGGGGTGAGAGGGTCAGACAATTTAGTAAGAGGAGGGCAGAGCATCCTCAGAACCCTGGGACCATAGGGAGAGGTGACAGCCACTCTCAGCCAGCCAGGCCGGCCCCGGCAGGACCCTGCTGCCACTGGATCCGAGCCTCCAATTCTCTTCCCCTCTGGGCTTTGGGTAGGGGTTTGTTTCAATAGTTTGTTATCCTCCTTCCACCCATTTCCCATACCTGGAAAAGAGCAGCTAATAGCCTGACTGATGAGTCATTAGGCTGCCCATTATTTTTCTCTTTAATCTCTCTATCCCCTGTCCCTGTCTCTTTCTCCACTGTCCAGTCACAGGGGTAAGGGTTCCTATTACAGACCCTTTTCTGTAAATTTTGATTATTACAAATGGGAACATTTTTCCATCTGTCTGTGAGTGTGAGGTGAAATCACCATTTATCTGTTTATTGATAAAAATCTAATCCTGCCAAGCCTTTTTGTAATACAAGGACAAGAGAATAGTCCATGATACAAAAAGGGAGTGATGAAAAGGCATATATTTATTGACATATAATTAACTATTGGATTTTTTTTCCGCATTATTTCAAAGCAAAGGGTTAATAGGTTTTAAAAGATAATAGGGATAGCCACAGTAAAATGAAGAAACTAGACACCAGTTTATGCTGTAAGACTTAAAGAACCTTCCTCTGTAGGCAGGATATGCTATTACTGTACAGTAACAAGTTTCTTTCTCTCAAGTCTTAGAGACAAATATTGGATTAGAGGGACAACTAGTAATGTATCTGTTTGGTAGTTCTTGCATTAAATCCTAATAAATTCTTGAATTGGGAAAAAAAAAAGAACCCTGATAATATGAAGGGGGAATGGTACACAGTTATTTCTACAGCGTTTATTATTACTCACCTGTGCCTGCTTTCCATTGTAACTATTGACCTCTAAAACTTCAAAAACTTAGATCAAGTTCCATGGCGGGGGGAGGGGGAAGGAATCTCTGGTGCCACATACAGTATTTGGAAAAGTACACTCTGCATAGACATAAAATTTACTTTATATGAAAATGATTTATTTTACTAGAAGCATCCTTTTCAGAAGGAATTAGATTCATCAATAAATTTGAAATAGTAATGTGATCAATTTAGATACACCTCAGACTAACAGAGGCTGACTATCATGGCACAGCCTCAAATCTGGGGCCTTAGCCTGGCACTATTGCCACTTTATGATTAGTTACCCAGGCTGGTTAAGGCTGGTCTGAAACCTCCCTCTACCCACTCCCTGTCACAAGAGTGACCGGCAGGGGTCTGTCAACCCTTTTCCCCCATAAACCCTCTTGACCCATAACAAGAAGTATCTGGGCGACAGGACTCAACTTCACTCTAAACTGTTTTGCCATTCTCTCTGACTTTCTCTTTTACTTTGCTATCAGCCCGATCTTCCAGCTTCTTGATTCAACTCACTTCTAGATCCCACTTGCATTTTGACCTTATTGCTCCTGGACCTGGTTTGTCTTCAGATTACATTCACCCTTCCTGACTGGTCAGCAGCTCAACCTCTGAGCAATCCCAGACCAGCCCCCCTCAACTCCCAATGTGGTACTGACAACCGTTACCATTTGAAGGATATTTAGCTGCTCATAAAAAGTGGCTTTAGTTTTTTTTTCCTCCTAGATTCTGATTCATAAAAGCACAACACTACTTAAGTATGACCTGAAAAATATGGAACTTCAATGTATGATTCATTCCTGAACGGAAGGCTTTGTAGATAAGGTTACACCAGTGTATTGTTGTTAGTCATTTGCTCCACTGTCCTCAATCATTTGTCTAAGGTTGTTAGTCCAGCACTTTTCATGAACAGCAATCAAATTAAACATGAAAATTGCACATTAAATATTTACAATCATGTATTCAAAAGTAATGTATATGAGAATCAGGAAATCCAGGGTAAAATATTCACAATGATCGCATTATTCAAGGAATCTTGCCCTTTTTTATTCTAAGTTATCCTTTAACTCACTTTTGGGTTTGTTAGCAATACTTAGATCTATAGTCGTGTCGATTCACATTGTGAATTGACAATATTTCACATTGTAAATTATTTCTAACTATTTGTTGTGAATATTTCTTCTGGAATTCACTTTTTAAAATTTGATATCTACTGGGTACATCTACATGAGACACTTTACTATGCAGTAGCGTAGTTAACTAAAAAGTAAGTATGCATATCTACACATGCACATGATTACTGCGCAGCAAACCTAGCTAATTGTGAACAAGTCTGCCACCTGCAAATGCAACTAGCAAATTTTACTTGTGAATAACTTACTGCACAGTAGCGCTCATGTAGATGCTTGACTGGGAGCAAATCTGCCAGCCACCAGGGGATGAGCGATTGCTCCCTGCCCCTGGGAGTTGCCTGCTGCTGGGTTGGGTTCCACCAACAAAGCCCAGGTGAGGACTATGTCCCCCTGCCATGGTAGCAGGGAGCTCCAAGGTCTCTGCTCCAAGATGGCAGTTGAGGAGTTGTCATTAGAAGCTCTCTGTTGGTGTGGGCTAGAGAGCCTGTTCCCTGCTCAGCTCTGCAGTCACAGAGCTGGGTGGAGAATAGGCTGGGAAGTCTGTTTTGCACTCAGCTTTATGATCATGGATATGGATGGGGAACAGGATCTTCCAGTGGTCTTAACCAAGACATCAGCAATTATATATTTGATTGCAATATTCACAAGTCTTCTCATGTTTTTTACAAAAATCACATAGTAGTCTTTCTGTTCTTTCAGGCATGTAATTAAACACACAACATGAAATGCTCATTGCAAATTTTACAGTGGAATATGTAAAATATACAAATATGTTATGCTCCAATGGAGAAATTGAAACTATGCTTCAGGATTTAAGAAAATAACAATATCTCAATGAAACGTGAAAGAGAGATTCACAAACAAACTGAAGAACCAGGATTCCTTCCTAAAGATTATATAGGTATCGGCATTTTTTAGAAAAGAATTGTGTATATACAGGGGTTGATATACAGGGGGTGTAGTGGCACAATTGCACCTTCCCTTTCAGTCAATAACATCATGGGCGCATCCACACATGCAAGCACGTGCAACTGGAGCAGCTCAAAAAGAAGCGGTGCAAATTTGAACGAGGGCTTTTTGCCTCAGCACACGTGCTCGGACATGCACTTTATTATGGAGCAAATTATGCCATTTGGGGCAAAATAACCTTGCCTGGCTACTTCTGGATCTGCAGCCAGGGGAAACTAGAGCCTGGGGCCAGCACCTGTGCTGGCCCCAGCAATAAAAAAACCTATCCTGGCCAGCAGCTCAGGGTTACTTGACCTCAGAAGCTTCTAGGGCCCAGGCACTTGGTATCTGGGGACACTAGCCCCTTGTGTCAGCTAGACTGCTGAAGCAGCATCCCAAATTCACCTTTTAAAATACCCCCAAATCCACATTCTTCCACAATTAGAACAAAAGAGAGAGAGAGAGGGCAATTGACAAGATGGGCAATGTTTTATTGTTATGATTAAAAAGTTAAAGAAATTTGGAAGCCTTTCAGTGTCTCTAGCATCACAATAAAATAAATCCTAAATATCTATATGTTTAATGTTTGATTTGGGTTTCCTTATCACATAGTGGGTGTGTGATGGGGGGGATGTGGGGTTTGCAGGAGGGAGTGGGAAGGGGGGTGGAGGGAAGTGGTGAGATGTGAGTCACTGTGTGGGTAGCTGTAGGGGACTGTGGGTGTGGCGACTGCTTAGAAGGGTGGATCCCCTGCATGAATGCCTCATGCCTCCAGTGGCTAATGTGGCATGGTGGTGCTGGTGGCACTGGGAGTGTGGTAAGTGGGAAGTTCCCACAGATGCCACCAGCACTATCAGTAGCAGGGGGAGGGGTGGGGAGCAGCAAACACCCACATACTCCACCAGCAGTGACAGCAGAGGGCAGCAGTGATCACTGACTGCCCACAGACACCACTGGCAGCAGGGGGTGGCAAGTAGTAACTGCCAACAGGCACCTTTTTTGAGGAGGTGCACTGCCATATTCAGGGAAAGCATGTGCACCACCTATGAATCATCAATCATCCCCTGCCTTGCACAGGGCAGATCCCTCCCACACCACATGGACTACCCTGCTTGCAGGGTCCCAGGCCCCCTCAGAGGCTACAGCTACCCCTCCCTTCCCCAGCTGGGTTTCAGCCCCCTGCTCATTCCCCTGCTTTTCTGTAGCCTTTGGTGGCTTGAAATGAGCAAGAGAAGAGAATAGGAGAATGAACAGGAGGCTCATTCCTCCTGCTCCCTGTTCATTCCCCTGCTCCTCACTCATTCCCCCTGCCCTCTGTTTATTCCCTCCATCTCCTGTTCATCCCCCCCACCCTCCATTCATTTACCCAGCTCCCCACTTGCTGTCCCAGGCCCCCACACTCACCAGCAATAGCGGAGGATAAGCAGGAGGCTGGAGGGAGCAGGGGAAGTCTCCAGTTTATCTCCAGGGGCTTGTCTCTAGCACCCTGCTATCTCCAGCCCCCTGCTCTTTCCTCTGCTTGTCTCTATCCTTGGGAAGTTGGAAACAGCAGGTGAACGAGCAGGGGGCTGGAGACAGCCCTGGAGACATTGCCCTGCTGTCTCCAGCGCTCTGCTCCTTCCCCTGCTCTCCTGAGGCTGGTACTGCTGGTGAGTGTGGCACTACGGGCTAAGAGAGCCACCACAGAGCTAGGGGAACAACCTGGGTTTGGGAAGAAGGAATGGGTGTGGGAGGCAAGTTGGGGATGGCCCCTCCCCCCCTCCTCTAGTCCCCAACCCCCAGCTTACCTGGAAAAAGCCAGGTCCAGGTCCCTGCAGCTAGCACCGTTGCCTGTCCAGCACAGGATTCAGAACCGGGGAAAAGGCCAATCATATAAATGCTCTGGACTAAGCCTCTGGTTGCCTCAGGGAATCATCTGGGATCATGCCCTGACCTGTTTTTTTCTGCGGGTTTTTGTTTGACCTCTGGATATCCAGGGATCTAATTTTCTCCCTGTGCTGCAAGTTTGTAGTGCGGGGAACATTTTTTCATTCCTGCATTCACCTTTTGCCCTGTCTCAAAGGGGTTTCAGATGGGGCAAGAGCCACATGTGTGCTCATCTGGACGTGCCCCATGGGCATGTCAACACATGCAAGCACATGCGCTTGCAGTAGCTCAAATAGAAATGGTGCAAATATGAGCTGGGGCTTTTTTGCCTCAGTGCACATGCTTGGACATGCACATTGTTGTGGAGAAAATTGTGCCACTTGGGGCAAATAACTCTGCCTGGCTCCTTCTGCATTTGTAGCCAGGGGGAGCTAGAGCTCAGGGCCAGCATCTGTGCTGTCCCCAACAGTATAAAAAACACCCTGTCCTGGCCCCAGAAGTACAAAAAGCTGCCCTGGCAAATAGCTCAGGGCTACTCACTTTGAGGAGCTTCTGGGGCCCAGTCAATTGGTACCTGGGGACACTACCCCTTGTGCTAGCTGGACTGCTGAAGCAGCCCTGAGAGTTCCCTGCACCCTCTACCCACTGCAGCAGTCTGGCAGTGGGGGCTGCTGCTCCATCTGGGCAGTTATCACCTGGAAGATGTTCCAGGTGCGGTCCTACTTTGAACTGTCAAAGCATGTCCTCCTGGCCTCATTTGGCCAGGAGGTCAGCCACAGCCATCTGAGTCCAAGGTGCCAGCTCTGAGAAGCCAGGGTTCTGCCATTTGCCTCCCTTGCAGGATTTCTGGTGTTTCCTGTTGGAAAACTGAAAAATCCCTGATAAAAAAATTCCCAAAGTCACTCTGTAAAATACCCCCAAATCCATGTTCCTCCACAATTAAAACAAAAGACTATTATAAAGAGAGAGAGTGAGACAGACAGCAATCAGTTGGGCAATGTTTTATTGATATATCTACAGTTTTAAAACAATGTGGAAGCTTACCAGTGTCTCTATCATAATAATAAAGTGAACGCTAAGTCCATATTTCATGAAATCATAAATACATGAATATATATTTTGCTGCCCTCCAACAGGAGATACGGCCCCCACATAAGGGTTACGCCCCATCAACAGGAGTTACAGCTCCTACACAGGAGTTACAGCCCAGGAACAGAGGCTATGGCTCCCACACAGGGGTTAGAGCCCCCCAACAGGGACTATGGCTCTCACACAGGGGCTATGGCCCCCCAACAGGAGTATGGACCCCAACAGGAGCTACGGCCCCCTAACAGGGGCTATAGCCCCCACAAAAGGTCTATGTCCCCCCAACAGGAGCCAAATGGCCCCTACATGGGCTACCATCTCCCCTGCAATGCCCACATGCCCCTCCCCAGCTCCCTGATTGCTGCCCCACCTGGCCCCATACCCTGCCAGCTGCTGCATGCCCACTGATGGTTGTCCCTCCACTTCCCCAGACCTTCCCAGTGGCTGCCCCACCCAGCTCCATCCCTCACTTGCACCCCCAGGCCCCCGTGGCTGCCCCTCCAACCCCAGGCTGCTGCTTCTGCAGCATGGTCTGCCTGCCCAGGGCTGAGAGCTGAAAACAAGGAGTGCAGTCATACCTGCAGTGCCCACTGCTGCTTTTAAAGCTCCTTTGCAAAATCATGGATCCACCCTAGTATACATATATACAAACACATTCTAAACTACTTGTATAATAACCTTAGAATGATATAATCATAGAAAATTAAGATTAGAAGGGAGTTCAGGAGGTCACCTAGTCCAACCTTCTGCTCAAAACAGGACAATCTCCAACTACATCATCCCAGCGGGGCTTTGTTGAGCCAGGCCTTAAAAGCCTCCAAGGATGGAGATTCTACCACTTCTCTAGGTAACCTGTTCCAGTGCTTCATCACCCTTCTAGTGAGAAACTTTTTCCTAATATCCAACCTAAACTTTCCTTGCTGCACTTTGAGACCATTGCTCCTTGTTCTGTCATCTACCACCACTGAGAATGGCTTTTTTTTCTACTGTGCTTCATGTTTCTCCTTTCTTATGCACACTTTGTTTTATTTTTAAATTAATTACTTCAGTACTTCAGATATCATTTTTATATGACTGTGAAGGGAAATAATTGCAATAACTGTTCACCATCCAATGGCCTCTATCAAATATGACAGGTAACCTTTATTGATAAAACAGAGAATGCCCAGGGAAATCAAAGGATTTTAAAAACAAACTAAATATTGTACCTAATGTTGTAGACTTCATTCATTCATTCATTCAGTTTTTAGTATCGGTCAAAATAATTCAATATGACTTACAAAAAAACTCCCACAAGTACATTATAATAATACACTAATAATTTGTGTGAGCTGTTTATATTTTGAAGTAGGACAGTGATTTTACCCAGGGGAGAGAAAGTAATTGTGTTTTAATCAGCTGAAAATCTTTAAAGTTTATTATTTAAACAAAGTTATAAAATAAAATAAGAACTAGAAATTGATTGAAATGGATAGTCTGGATAGGCAGACACTCATGATCTCTGCAGAGGGCCAGATATGAATCCTCAGGAAAAATGTTTGAAAACTCTTGTACCATTGTTGCTTCTGCTACTGCTAATAAAATCTAATACATACCTGTTGAACACGGGGTTTTTTTCATCAATAAATCATTATATCCATTTTAAATCATCAGCCATTCCTCAGAAATCTACTGATATCCCAAAAGAAACTCTTACAGCATCTCTCTACCTTCTGACCCTACACGTTTCTTTTTTGTACCTTTTTCCAAGATTTCTCTGAACTTTTAACTGGGGAGCCAGGGACTGAGATACAGTTGAGCATGTTATGGAAGAAGGCACACATGTTACTTCCTTTCAGTCTGGAAACCTCTCCCTGGGTACATCTATGTGCATAATGAATGTGCCTGAAGTTTTTGCATGGAAAATTCAGGCATATTAAACTGTGCCTCACTGTGCATCTGAACATGTTCCCATTAGGAGAAGTTCAGTCTAGAGCTGCTTCTGCTCTGCTCTACCCACCTGCTCCAGACTCCCCTTGGTGCCATCCCTGGGCTGAGAAAGGGTCTTTGGGTTGGTCCCAATCTCTATGAAGTAGAGGAGAGTTGTCCCAGCTGCTGGACAGCTGCGGGTCAGCCCCATGGAAACTGAGACCCACCGACATTTTTACACATGTATGTGCCTCAGCACTGGGCACTTTGAAAAGCTCCTGGTGCTGTGATGCATACAGTTGTAGAAGTGACAAATTCGCATCAGCATGTAAAAAATGGCAGTGATCTGCTTTTGAACTAAAACACATTGAAGGCATTTTAGTTCAAAAGTGCACTGCCACCATTTTATTTATGCTGACACACATTTCATTGCTTATACAACTGCAAGCATGTCAGTTCACGTGCAGAGTTGACTCGGTTAATCGAGTCAGTGTACCAGAACTCTGATGCATTGCAGTGTGAAAAAATATATGTATAAATGCCCCATGTGGCTGGCAAAGCAGTATCCCACTGAGCTGGACCAGCTCTCCCCACTCCCTGAGACCTCCTGCTGCCTAGGCTAACTAGGAGCAATTTGTTCCAGGTCAGCATCTACACGTGCACTTCAGTGTATTGGTTTAATGTGCTGATTTCTAATACCTGTATCTACAAGTACTAGAAAATGGCACATTAGACTAATCTACTGTGCAGTAATTGCTGCACATGTGTAGATGATGGTGCTTTCCTGGACATTAAATGAGTCTAATGAACAGTAAAGCATCTTGTGTAAATGCACCCCCTGACTAACAAACTCCTCCCATGAATACAAGCCTGAATGGGGCCTGTGATGGTTATGAATACAGAGGTACAGAATAGAATCCAAGTAGGAGGTAGATTATAGACAGAACTGGGTAAAGAACAGTATTTTTTCTGGATGGTACTGCAGCACTCAAAAGAGGATTTAGATCCAAAATGAGAAGAGGGATTTAGTCAATCAGCATCTTTGACTTTGAAATGGAGAGATAAAAGCATAGTCCAGATGACTCCCTCACTATTGAAAGCACTGGTACCAGAAGCTTACCTGATGGGCAATAGGGGTGGAGGTAAAGCGTTAACCAGTGTAACACCAGTAAATAGATATTGGCCTTCGTCATGGGACAGGAGGCACAACTGAATTTTCTGAGGCGGGCTGCAATTTTCTAACAATGCTAAATATAGTTTCTCTTAGTGCTTGTAAAAAATCACATTGTTAGTATTTCCAGTCATCTTTCTGCTAATCCACTTGACTGCACGTTAACTGCTTGATGTAGTGTACTCCAACTGATATGTATCCAAGATAATTACCAAGATGAATCATTTCTAAGTTAATGGATTTGAAATCTCAAGACAAACTCCAATTTACATTATCTTATATTATTACTCAATGTGTTCTGCCATTGTTCCATTGCTAGTTTTAAAAAAAAAATATTCCCATTCAATACAAATGGATCTGTATCAATAGTAGCAGGTAGATGATTAGAAAATGAATCAAATGGAGTATGGTATACAAGGAGTCTGTCTCCTTTCTTTCTTGTGTATGCTTCTTTGAAGAGTCAAAGACAGTATGTACCGTACCATATATGAGCCATTCCTAACACTAGTAAAACTAATATAAGAATTTTAAGTAAAACAGCTCTCAGCACTGAAAAAAGCAGAGATATGTCAAATTGATTATTTGGAACTGGCTTCAGATGCCATCAAGATTAAAGTTAGAGGTTTAGAATGTAAAAGATTGTAACTGGGTTTGAACACAAAAAACCCAAACTAGCAGACATCTCAGGATCACAACTCTTTTCTAACAGCCACCTGCCTTCTACTCATTACCTTCTGTGCACTTCACACATGGATTGTGTAGCCCACAGGAGGCTGAGAAAGGTGAAAAAAGAAGCACTGTAATATCTTTGAGATCTATCACATGGATCAACTCATCAAGTGCCATGGTTGGGAGGACTATTTTCATTCAGAGTATCACCATGCAGTTATATGCAATATGCATTATGTTATTGTCAAGTGGTTACTCTAAAAGGATATATAGACTACTTAGAATAAAGGTAGTTGTCTCATTGGTCTTTACAATTTAAATGTGCGGGTAAGAAGAATTTGGCAGAGCTACAACTGTCCTATGCTTTCAACCTAGTTATACAGTTTCTGAAACTTGACTTACTAATGCATATATACATATAAATATATGTCCTCTATACTTTAAAAGTTGTCTCTTTTTAAATGCAAAAAAGAAAACACTTGTATTGTCTGAGCTACTATTGCTGCTGCTCCTCTTCCTGCTGCTAACCATTGCTCACCATGAGCTTTTACATTTAGGAGATACAGTGTGAAGTACTTCTACATTCAAGTTTATTAGTTGTCCCCCAATGAATAACTCTGTAGGAGCAAGATTATAACACCTTCTTTTCTTTGTACACATATTTCAAGTTGGTCATTGAAACATTCAAAGCCCACAATTTGTAAGACCCCCTGATTTTCAGAAAGGTTTTCGTATCAAAGCTCTCATTTTCTAAAAAGCTAGGTTTCTAATCCTATATATCACAAAGATAGTTCCAAATGATATCTTTGCAAATGTCTGTAGTGCTGCAACAAGGGCAGTAACAGTAGCACTCCACCAATACTGATGGTAAGAGGAACTGTTATAATATATGCAAGCAGAATTATTCCAGGCAACTCGGTGAAATAGAAAAAAGGCAAAGACAGTGTTTCAGTTTCAAAACCCATTCTGCTCTGCTGTCACTATTTGGAAGTCAGCCACTATTACCTCTGGGCCAATAAGGGTGACAACTGTACTCATATGCTCCATACTTTTTTATGTTCCTGACCATGGCTAACAAACAAATGTTTGTAGTCTCTTTGGTTGAGCATATATTCACACAAGATAAACTATAATGTCACCAGTAGCCATCAAACCAGTTCTTCAGCAAATTTGTAGTGAAAACTTTTTCAAATCAAATGTTAAGTAATTAAATGATTCCTAAATCTGGCTCTTTTTTGTACACCATAAGCCCTTTCTATCAGTTGTTGGACATATTTGTGCCTGCTCCTATTTAATTTTACTCTCCCAACTGGCTGATGCTCAAGGGTATAACTGTCATTTTTGGCACTAACACAGTTCATGATTCTACTTAATGTGCAGTGTGAACATGCAAGCTTCCATATAGCTGATGCAATAGCGTCCATGTGCAATAGCAATAGGCTGTGCACTAGTCAGGTGTGCAGCTCTGTTCTGATATATGTGAATGTAATTCACAAAATGCTACCTGGAAAAAATCCATGAGTGCCTAGTGTAAGGAGGAGCGAGCCTAACCCCCCCACAGCACGTTTAGCCCAATTGCTCAGAGATCAGGAAGTGGAAGATCCAGGTATGAGTTCCCTTCTCACTCAGAATGCAGTTGAACTTCCCAACTTCCCAGCACAGTGCTCTAACCACCAAGATACGGGTTAGATGATATTCAGCCCAGCCCTCTTGAAGCTGCAACACCATGCCATTCCTTAGTAGTAAGGACTGTGCATCTGGATCAGTTACTCTGCACCAAAGGCAGCACTGGCTCCTGCCATACTTTTGCATGCACCCCTGCCTTATCCTATCAATGCGACAACCAGACCTACTGCCCAAGTCATCCCCACCCTCAGCTATACTATGTTCCATTTTGTAAAATGGATGGAAATCAGTGGGAAAGTTCCTTGCCCCCTTGACAGTAAAGATCTAGGCTAGAATCCAGGGTTGACTCTCTTCCATAGCAATCTCACTGAGCTATGTACCCTCTAACATGTTCTTTTATTCTTTGCCCCACATCTCTCTTCCTTTTTTTTTTGCCCATGAGTCCATTTTTATTTTTGCCAGACAACAATTTTGGGATTTATGCTTAGGTACACGTATACCTAGCTGCTTATCTGCTGCCTGGCCAGAACTCAGCCTCCTGTAATGCTTAGTATCTGTATGGATACTTACATGTCCCCATTGCTCAGGCAGGGGGATAGCAAACTCTGCATAAATGCCAAAAGTGACAGCCATGTAGCAGGAAATGGCCATTTGGGCCAGGTACAGACACTACACTTTTACCAGTATAAGTGCTTGGAAACCAGCCTATACACATAACAGAGCAGAAGTTCAGCACACAAAACTGATTCATACCCGCAACAGAAAAGTTCAGCACGCATATTGTCATAACATAGTTTAAAAATGGTGGAATCAGGTTTAAGATTTGTGCCCCATCTGCAAAGGGTGAATGTATGTTCAGTTCACTACTGATCTAAACTGCACCACTTACGGAAAGCTGTGTAACTTAGACCAATTCTACCTCAGGCTTTTTGAATGTCTGTACCTAGCCTTTGATACATAAAGTGAAATAGATTCTGTCTTATTCCCAACTGTATGTTTAAAATCACTAGCTGAATTCCAGCCACAGGGACAGGAAAATATGTATGGAATCCCACAAATGAAACTGGGCTCTCAGAACTGTATCAGGTTGATACACATTTTACTTAAAGGGGTCAGTTCAAGTAATAGTGTCATCTCACTGTTTGTCTCCAAAAAATTATTGCTAGCTCTTCTTTTATTGGTTATGTATTTTCCATTTAGCAACCAATTGATTTTCTTTCTTTGTTTCTTTTAGAAGCAAGGTCAACATGACTAGCCTTCCTTATAGCTTAATTTGTATCATCAATGATTGCATTTCTTATGTCAACATACAATGGAGTTTTGTTAACTTGTGTTCCTTCTGTTGGTGGCATGGTACATAAAG
Organism: Caiman crocodilus; assembly: GCA_030014935.1. Taxonomy (NCBI): domain Eukaryota; kingdom Metazoa; phylum Chordata; order Crocodylia; family Alligatoridae; genus Caiman; species Caiman crocodilus. The sequence continues at coordinate 75,273,030 of JAGPOW010000261.1, read as the reverse complement.
CCTCTTTAGCAGCAGAATAACATGCATGGGAGGGAGTCATTAGTGTAGAAAACATATCAAGGGAAAGGTAGTTCCTTTAAGGGAAAGGCAATTAAAATCAATGATGATTCTAAAATGACTGAAACCTTGGATGTCCTTTTGAACCTACCCTTTAAAAAAGGCATATACATAATGCAGTTTTTTCTGCACACAAAATCATTTGTTGATATAGATATACTAGTGATGGTACTGCTTAAATTAGATCTCTAAAAGAATAAGTCATACAGGAAAAGGACTCTCTTGCCAGTATAATTTTTTTCCAGTAGGGCTTTTGCGCACATGCTATGTTATTTAGCTATGTGATTTTTTTTTTCACCCTTCTATCAGACATAGTTATGCTGGTAAACAGTCTTGTTAAGGATCTGGATGGGAAAGGCTGACTGTTCTGAAAACACTGTGTTTGAAGGGTGAAAACATCAATGAAGAATATTTTGGGGGGCACTGTGGATTGTGAACATGCTGTAATTAGAAGCACAAAGATAAAACATAACAAAGAGCAAGCTGATTTAAAAAAAATGAAGTTGCTATGAAATCTTGGAACTCCTTCTATGTCATCTTCTCAAGGAAGTAGTGACTGAGATCATAAAATTGCAAATTCCATATAGTTATAATGTTTTGACAGAACTACGTAGTGCTACATTCAATTAGCTCATGTACTAAATCATCTCCCAGAAGACATGGAGTTCTCAGTCAACAATGTCCAGGCCTTGCAGGAACATTTCCTTGTCCCTGCCTCAAGGTTTATAAAACCTTTGGCTAATAAATGTGCCTTTATAATTTTATCTGTACATAACAACGTTATTATTATAGTACAATTCTTCAATAACAGACTTCTCACCTAGTACTTATTTGAAATAGAGCTATCGTATTAGAATTGCAATATTTGCATATTTGCAAACCTGCAGGTTGCAAATAAATTTGCTTTTAAAAGATTTCTAGCTGCAGGCTACAAATTGTTTGAATCATCAGTTGTCTTCCTTGAGTTTCGGTAGTTTTGTCTATCTTTTTTCTTCCTTAAATAATTGTCTTCCTTTCCTTTTTGGTGTATCTGAAGGCAAGATACTTTCATCTTCCCAATTCTGTCTCTTCTCTGTTTTACTGTCAGTGAATATCCTTCATGTGACACTTTCAATTTGAGAAATCTGTCTGCACAGCTTTTGAATTCCATTTAAAACTGGGGAACTGTATGTGTAGCTAAAATAAAAATTCCATTGTGGGTGAAAGTATTCTTTGCCTTTGCTGCTGCTTGCCTTTACCTCTGCATAGCACTGAAGTTGCAAGGGGTGGTAATAAAATCTGTGCCCTGGAAATGTTGACAGAGAGGCCAAAGAAAGATAATTCTGTACCCTAACAAGACCAAGGGAAAGTTAAAATGTATTGAATGCAAACACAACCAAGCATTACTACAATCACATTGTTGCCACCACCATTTTTTTTTGCCTGTACGTACCATCAAACCTTAGCTTGCAATCTGAGTCTTGCCACTTTCTCTCACATGCTTTTAGTCTTTCCTTCTATAAATCCATTATGTACTTTTTAGTCTCTTTCAAGTATTTTTTAGTCTCTAGCTGGCTTAACTCGGCTTTGTTGTAGCATCTCTAGTGTCTTCTCTTTATCTCTCATGTATTGCTGTTTTCCTCCCTCATATTTTGACTCACTTCTCTCAAACAACATAACACTTGCTGAGCAATATTGCTGGCAAAGCCTGAGGCCTCTTATTCTCTTTTAATTCTTTTTTCAGGAAAGTGCACTTCTGCAAGTGCAGTTTCTAATAGCCATGGCTCCTCGGCATGATCTTTTTGTATCTTGTCTGTATGTCTGTCTCGTGGACAGGATGGATGGCCTTTCCTTTTCCTGTTAAAGCTCTGTGTGTCATCTCTGAAAGACACTATGACACAATGTTTTGTTCTTTTTATACATTCATATGTATTTCCAAATGCCAGGGAAACATTATCCTTCTAAGTGAAAACATAACCTTCTGAAAGTTTTATGAAATCTAGTCTTACCTTTTTTTTAGGCTTTGTCCTTCTGGGACTAAAGTTTTGTTTGCCTCTAGCATTCAGGCTGTACTCTAGTTATCCATGTTCCATATTTAGATAGCTCTGAGACACTGTGACTTCCATATGTAATTCATCAGCTCAGATTGTGTCCAGCACAAATTCCAATTTACTAGACATGTTCTGAGAAACTTGTTTGATGAACTAAGATGTTCAGTTTCATCTTCATATCACAATATAAGATATCATGCCCAACATAGTTCCAACTGACATGGTCTGGCATAAAAAATTGGGCCACAGTGTCGCTTAAGTTATTCTTGTCTATGGCAGACATTCAGGGAAGTTAGGGGTAGGTTAAATTGAGATTAAAATGGCCATGTGAGTTAAGATAAATCAGAATGGGGTGATTAGTGGGTGGGGCTTGGGCAGATAGGGAAGCAAACAGGTTCAGGAGAAATAAGGGGGTCCCCAGGTGGGATCGGGGGGGGGGCAAGCAGGTCCAAGAAAGGGATCAAGGAGGTAGGTAGCATATACAGGAGGGATTGGGGACAAGTGGGGGGATCAAGGAGATTGGGGGAACAAGTAGAGTCTGCAGAAGGGATCAGATCAGGGGGCAGAAGGGGTTGGTGGGAGGATTTAGGACCTCATCGGACCTAATCTAATTAGACTACCTTGGAGGTACATTTAACTTAGTTCACATTAGCCATTTTTGGACTGATCTAACTGTTTGAACATCTGTACAGTTTGCATTTGGATGAACTTAACTAGGGATCTAAGTGCAAGGTCTGCACCTGGGTGAACTAAATTAGATCAGGTGGCCATTTTTAACATGGTCTAACTTCCTCCTAACCTCCCTGAACATCTGTATGCATCCTATCTGTAGACGAATGTTTCATGCACCACCATCTGTTTGGAGAGTGGTCAGTCATGATTCTAACATTTTTTAAAGGGGACTTTCATCTATGATAGCATCTCTTTCAGATAGTATATCATAAAATTCATTTAAATTGTTAGCCACATAGCATAGCTGAAGTAGTTTGGACTTCCTATTTAAAGTTTTAAAAATAGATCTTTATAATCTGCTCTTCCATTTCTGTCATCACTGAGCTTTAGCTTCCTGGTTATTAAGTACTAAGAATTCACTCCATTTTCTCTCTAGCAACAGATACTTATGGGTAGCAAGTTTCCTCAAATTACACTCTTTTTACATAGTTCAGCAAATTTCTACCTATAAGCATAGCTAATACAGATTGTCTTGCTTTTTGGGTAATTCAAATGTCTTATCTAAAGATATCAGCTGCAAGACAGAATGACTTAGTTGCAGCAGAGCAGATTGTCGTGTTTAAAACTTTCACAAAGAAAAAAGAAAAAATGTTTAATTTTGCCATGAATACATGGATTAAATCCTATGTGGGCATGTCTACACATGATATTAATTCAAGGTAGGTGAAAATACTGCATAGTAAGCCAACTGGGGAGCATATATGCAGTAGCTAGGGGGAGATCCAGGCTCCCCCTGGGTGCTAGCCCAGGGACTGGCAGGGAGTATGAGGCTGGTCTTCAGTTGTCTCCTGGCCCCATACACATTGGAAGGGGTCTGGATGTGCATGGGACAGGAGAGCTGCTGCTGCAGAGCTATCCTGCCCCATGCAAATGGGGACAAGCGCTGTGCCCAGTGGGGCTTCCCCATACAGCCCAGGCCTGGCTAGGACCTTCCCCTCCCCTGCAGCTGTTTCCCAGGCCCCTACTGCAATCAGGTGACCAGCGGTAGGAGGCTGGAAAGAATCCCCTTTCTCCACCAACTGTTTCCCAGCTCTGTGCCCCAATTGGGTAATTGGGGCAGGGGACTGAGAAACAGCTGTGGGGAAATGAGAATCTTCCCATCTCTCTGCTCTAATCAGCTGATCAGGGCACTGGGCTGGGAAACAGCTGTGGGGGAGGGGCAAGTCCCAACCCCCTACCCCAATCTGCTGGTAGGGCAGCTAGCAGTGAGATCCTAGCTGAGCAAGTATTCTTGGCTTAGCCAGGGGCAGCCAGGAGCAAGTAGCAGTGAACCCCCAGCTGGGTGGGGATTCCCTGCTCAGCCAGGATCTGGCTGCTAGCTGCCCTGCCAGTAGCTCCCCACTCCCAGTTCTACTCAGCTCCCTACTCCTGTGGGGAACCAGGAGCCCCCAGCACCAGGACAGGGGAGCAGAGAAGGACCCAATCCCTGCACTTATCAACTGAGCAGTGCCAGGACTGGCCTCCTTTCTGGTGTGGCTGAAGTGGAGAAAAGCTGCTTCTGGTCAGCATCTACAGGAGCCCCACTGCGCAGCTAATTTAGTACCTTAATACAAGTACTAACTAACTGCTCAATTAGTTTAGTACCTGTAAATACAGGTACTAACTAACTGTGCAGTGGACTAATTTACTGCACAGTAGTTTATTATCGTATTTATTTAGTGATGTTTTATTGTGCAGTTGATTAGCCTACTACGCAGTAAAGCATCTTATGTAGACATACCCAGATTGTATTTAATGCAGAATCATGTACTTATCAGAGGATATTGTATTTGCCTCAAACTATTTGTTTTCTGTCACTTCATTTTTTAGTACAACTCCCACCAAAAATCACACAAATGTAAACTCTATCTAGTTGGCTTTACCATAACAGGTTGTTCTTTAGAACAATCTTAATTAGGAAAGTAATAGTTTAACAATCTCTAAATTCTTATTACCTAATGTAAAACATTTTTGGTTGTGGTAAAACTGAGGTGAATTGTTAATGAATAAGTAAACAGTTTTAACCTAAAAGATCTTTCTCTCTCTCTGTTCACCCGTCTTCATTTTATTTCACAGAAACTTTATGCATCTCAAGACAAAAAAGCCTGAAGCTTTTATTAGAAAATATGGAAGCATGCATTTATACCAGTTCTCCCAGGTGGGAATTTCAATACTATCTATTGACTTATGGCTGTATTTTAAATGCTAATGAACCCCTGTGGCCTGAAAAATATAAAACATGTTTTTCATTAAAAAATATCTATGAAATCTGAATTTCTCAATAATTAAATAAATAAAAATACCAAATAAAACAATTGCTTTAGAATAATAGTGGATATAAGAGATTGGCAACCACCATTAGAAAAGAGCAAAGTATTCTGTTGTAATAACAGTGCACTAATTCTATTATACTAGAGTTTGGGAAAGTTACAGTAGAAAACAGTAGCATGTTTGTGAAGTGGTCAGCTATGCAAAGTTGAGGTAAAAACTGAGACCTAATATAAAGGGAAGTCAGAAGCATCATTTACAGTTTGCTATAATAGGACATTAGTTTGCTATAATACAGAGATGTAGCATTGGCAGGCATGAACCATGATGCCGATGCTACTGCATACTAGCATGGAGTAAAAACCATGCAGCGTCAGGACTGTGCAGTCATTTAGTACTTGCTTACAATCAAATTTAGTTCGATCAAAATACAAAAATATTGTATTCAGGAGGGTATTGGGTTGTACAGTAAATTTGGCATATACATTTGGCATCTTTACCTGCTTCCTGCCCCTTCAAATCATTCCTACTTATGCGTTGCAGCACAACTGGTCAGACCCTCCAAGCGGAAGAGTCTTTTGAAATTAGGGGCTGTCTTCTATACAGTATCTAATGGGTTCTATAGCCTAGCTATTGTACAATATGACAGGGCATAGACAGACATATGGTTACACCATTTTAAAGGGGGTTTGTAGCTTATGAGTACATATCAGCATATATTAGTTAAACCAATAGAACTGTTTCTGTTAGACCCCGACTCCATGTGACACCTAATGACTAGGGAGACAATGGGTCGATGCATACATTGCTCATCAACAGCTTTATTCACAATAGAGACAGCTTCAGGCCAGCTCCAATAAACCATGGAGCTGCCACAAACATTCATTCTTTCCATATTTATGCACCCTTGTTTATGCTCATTAACATTTATCCCATTTAATATGACCTTTGTCCCTCTATGTTCCACCCTTATTCCTTCCCATCTTAAGCTGTGCCTCTGTTTACGGTTTATTTCATGAGCATGGAATTACCTATGCATTTCACTTATTTACATGTCCTTTTGCTATGAGCACATTCCTAAGACCCTGACCCCTGCTTCTCTCAGTCACTTGCGATCTCTTGCTGATTTGCTCACCATCTCCAAGGTCTTACTTCTGCTTTATCTCCTAATGATATCTGGTGGTCCGCATCCTGTTTTTTCTCACACAGTGAGCTATATATCTTACAACAGTACTATATTGTTAGAAAAATGCTTGCCTAGGTGTCTTGCAATGGTACTTTTAACATACCATTCTGTCTTGTGGTTAGCTACTTGCTAGGCCACAGGTTATAGCCTTTTATTCAGCTGCAAATCCAATGCTCCCTAAGATCCAAATACTGTCACCCTAACAGTTTCATCTGTCTGTTTTACCCTGAAGTACATTTTTGCAACCATTTCCCATGAATGAATATATTATTATGGTTTAGCTTTACTTAATGAGAGATAGGAGTAGATAGACAAAACATTTAAATTGGAGTTAGCAGTACCTCATTAAATCACCCTCCTCTCCAAAATGGCAGAACTTTATGTGCTCAGATCTTATTCTAATTATTGGTTTTGGAGTAGTTTTTCCTTCCTACTTATCTGCTGAACAGACTGAGTTAGTCAGAAAAGCCAGGATAATCACTTGTCTTCAGCCTTACTTATTAGGAGGTGCTGTACCTGCATACCATCCAGGTGTTTCCACAGACAAAGCATTTGCCATTACAAAGACAGTTACCATTGCTATTTAACCAAACATCTATGCCTAAAGTGTAGGGAAGACTAAACAAATAATAGATGGAAAGATTAGATCAGTACAAGTTCTACTTACCTCTTTACCCATTGTTTGTTTATGTCTTTGTCTTTAATTTCTGAGAAGTATATATACACTTTTTTTTTTACATTAGCTTGGTAAAAAATCAACTGTCAGTAGATTGTGTGCAGCTAGTTCTATTATGCTGGAGGTTGGGGCAGTTACAATAGAATACTGTAGTTTGTATAATCTGGGGAAGCAATCAACTGTATAAAGCTGAAATGAAAACAGCACTAACATAAGGGAAGTCAGAGGCATCACAGGACAGTTCTATAGTAACTTTTCTGGTAAGGTTTTAGAAATGACTAAGATGTGTGTCTGATACATAGTATAACACAGAGAACAAATATGACAAGTTTTGGGGTTTTTTTCCCCCTAATCTTAGGCCAGTACCAAAACCTATATGAATAAATATTGGAAGCTTTACATTAATTTCAGTATTCTCCTCATTGGACCCTGAGGGAGAAATGAACAAAGAGGTATATGTGAACTGAGAAAGTAAGTAATAATAATATGTAAGAACATGGACAAAGGTCAAAACAAAACCAGGCAAAGTAACTTGGTGGACAGTTAAATGTAACATAATATCCTAGAGTTACAAATATGAGATATACCGAAAGGAGCAGGGATTATATTAACCAGATCAGTGTGACTCTGCAATTAATAAGGCTTAGAAAAATTACATATTAACAATAGACTTTGTATACTAGATCAATTTTAGTTGCTACACTCGGGTTATTTCCATACGTGAAGCAAATATATATAGCCAGGCACTGCCACATATTTACCCATCTAATCGCTAATTAGGCACTTGAACATGCGGGTAACTGGAGTATAAAAAGTTCCACACTTTTGACACTATATGTCAGAATTAAATTTTGAGTATTTGAACATTTGCATATATTTATTGACATGTTACTTGACACACAATCAATTCAAGACTTCTGGAGGGCTCAGCTGCTTAGAAGTTATGCATGTATTAATTATTCAACAATTTATTTACAGATTTTTTGTCGGATTTAAAAACATGTCTGTAGATGGATGAAATAGATCCCTCTCTGGTCAGATCCTGCAAGCTGTTGAATTCTCAAAGGGAATACTTTGAACACTTTCACCTTGTACCAAAATCAATGGAATCCCCTTATAAACACAATGAGCACATTTGGAGGATCAAGCTCATAAAGCTTACCATCTACTTCATAGCAGATCATATTTTCAAAAAGCTCCACATACTATTCTGGATGCTTCAGGTTTTAGATCAATAGATTTTCCTAAGTTTTTGCACATGAAAAAACACCTTGCCTGTGCACTCTGTTTTTGAGTGCATTGATCAGAGAGTCAAAAGCCAAACTCTGATTTTCATATGTACTTTGTGAACAGAGATCTAAGGACTGAGGAATGCAAAAACTTATCCATAGTTTTTAGACATCACTTTTAAAAATGTGATCCAATATAGAGTAGTAACGTTGCCTTTTCTGAGTACTGCATTATTTTAGCTCAGCTAAAATTTGAAATTAATAACCTATGACCTCTTTTCATGCTTGTTGCATACAGATTCTTTAACGAGACATTCTTAGCTCAGCCGAAGGAAAGTTCCCTTCTTGTTAGTTGTGTACATGCAAAAAAAGAATCAGGAAGACACCCCAATATTCTAGTCAATTAATGTTGCTATTGACTAATATTTTTTCACCTCGGAAATGTGTTTCCCTCAAAAGCTGGATGCTAGTCATATGTTGAGGTGGTTATGTGTCTGGTTGAGTGTGATACTAGAAAAATGCAGAAAGAGTAAAAGTGCATCAAAAAAAATGCTGCTGTGACAACAAAGGTGTAGGCTTGTAACAAGTATACTTTGCATGCTTTGATAAATTGCCCAGCTGTAACAGCTGCGCTAGAGAAGTTGCTGGTAGAAAGAGGTGGCTGATATTTTTAACAGGTCAGCACAAACATATTTGCCTTCTACTCTGTTTGTGACAAACAGATTATTAACAACCATTTTAGAATGTGCTGAATAAGTTCTAATATGATGAAGAGTAAAAGGCCAAATATAGACTACTGAAAGCTAGTTTATCTCTTGTAATTTTAAGAATAAATCAAAATGAATCCTTCACATTTGCCTGCTTCCTAGATTAGTACCTTCCAAGAACAGAATGGCGTGTATTTTTTAACTATTTTGATCTCACCAATTTCTGAACAAGTTACTCAAAAGCTTCTATCTCAAATATGTCAAGGGCTACTTTCTCATTAGACAGCTATGACATGAATTAGATTCCAGAATAAGGGTGTGATTTATTTAGAACTACCTTAATCTCGACATTGTGCCTGTCTACTTGTCTTCATCTATCAACCTTTTTTCTTCTTATCTTTATTTGGAGCTCCTGGCCATAAATTTAATGACCATCAGCAGTATGGAATTTGATCATTAAGCTGTGAATCTTTACCTCTCAAATGTGAATGACTTTTAAAAATTTTTCCCAATTGTAACATGTATTCTACTGTAGAATGATGACATTTGGAAACTGAACAGGATTTTTTTTCAGCCACGCTACACTAGGGCTTATGTATTTTTACCTCTTAAAAATGTCTTTAAACCAAGAGTTTTGATCTACTGGAACAGAGAGCAAGAAAGGTGAAAAAAAGTGAATGCAAGAGAAAGTTTGTGCTAAAAGGGACTTAATTATTTTTGGGATAATGGAATATCATGTTTTTTAAAATTCAGCTACTTTTACATTATGTCCACCAAAAAGGTATACCTGGCTCTCTCTTTCTGACAAAAATGTCTGTGTATATTCAGTGTAACTTTCTGCATCAGGAAGAATAAGTCAATTTATTGCCAGCTGATATTGATTTGTTTTCTTTATCATTGTGGCATCTCTAGCAGCTCTGTAGTTAAGTGGCTTTCAGGAGTGCTGGTTCAACAATTTATTTTAAAAATTTTATTTTTGATTAGTCAGTCATTCACAAACTAATCCTAATGTGTTGAACATGTACTTACTGTAAGTAAATATTCAGTGAACAGTTTAGACGAATAATTTTCAAGCCATCATTTATTCACAAAGTAGTCATCTACTTGTCTATGATTCCATTTGAGTTGAATGCTTTAAATGGTTTAACTGTATTCCAACTAAAGTTAATTGGAGTTCTAGTACTGACTTCAATAAAAGCAGAATTAACCTACATCGAGTTCTTCTTAATATTTTCATCCTATAGCACCTGGTATTTAATTGGACACCTAAAGCACCAGCATAGTTTCTCTTCCTGGTTGGATGAGTAAACCTTTTTAGAGTGGTGAATGGTGAATAATAAACTGCTATTAATGAATAATGCATTTTTATAATTTTCTGAATGGTGTCAACTACTGTTTGATTTTTGAGCTCAATGACTTACTTAGCTTTCAGTGCTTTGGTAACATAAAGTGACATTTTAAAGTGGGAATACATTTACACACTCTTCAAAGCTTCTTTACAATCTCAGAGTGATATAAGGGCACCTTAGTATAAATAAGAATTGGGTCCAGTGGTCTATCACTTTTATAAACTCATTTTTAGTCACAATTTCATTATCTGAACAAAATGATCTATGAGAATTTTGCTCTAAAGGATGAAGAGTATTCTGCTTCCTTCAAACAGTGCAGCATTGACAGGTCTTCAGCTTTCTTTCCAAATACAAAGCTTCAGACCTCAAAGGGCCAAAAGTTAATGCAACAAGATTGTAAGATTTTTATATTGTATACATAAGGTTAAACCTTCAGTTCATTATGAAGATACATAAAGCAGAAGTAGCTGGTTTAAATGAATAGCTTTAATTCTTTTTACATGGAGGTATTCTGTAGGGCAGTGATTCTCAACCCATGGGTCGCAACCCAGAAGTGGGTCACAAGAATATATGAAATGGCCATGAACAAACTTTAAAAATAGATTCTCCTTTATAAGAGAAAAATATGAGAAACTACCTTTTTCCTTGCAGGTTTCCTTTAAGGGATTGCTTGCCCCCCACCCCCCTCCCCAGCCCCCCGCATACATCACACCCTACTACACAAACCCACCTTCTGCCCCATACACTGGTGGGCTAGAGCCTGGGGGTAGGTGATAGTGGGTTAGGAGTGGGAGGCACTGTGTTGGGACTGTTCATTGATGATTACAAATGGGCCCTGGTGCCAGAAAGGTTGACAATTATTGCTCTAGGGAACTTGAAATGCCAAAGTTTGTCCTACACAATTCTCATCTCATAATCCCTAGTTCTAGCTACTGAATGAATCCTTTATGAGGTTGCTGCAACTGGACTCAACTTAGAATGTGAAGAGTTATGAAGAGAGATGTGCTGCCCTCTCCCTGTGCTAAAATCAAGGGAATGTAAAGGTGATTTGTAGTATAGTACTGTGGTCCTCCCCAACTTGCTATGTCTTGAATCCTCTGCCAGTTAGACCCAACTGCACCTGAGCATCAGCTCTTAGAGGCATAATACTACTTCTGCACTATAGTTAAAATGTGGCCTGGAAAGTAAAGTGAGCTGCTGGTACTGGAATCAGATTAATGATTGTGACATTATGCAAAGAAAACCTTTTCCAGTTCACATGGCTAAGTGGCACATAACATCCACATAACTGCAGTTTTGGTCACTTGGCACATTATACAGTTCAGCTTTGGGCACATAAGTGTACACGTGCCAATGAAGCATACTAAGTAGGTTTGTATGTTGACTTGGCAGCTGTGCAGGGAAACAGACATTTTGCCCTAGTAAATGCAATGACAAAAGTGGAGGAGAGGTCAGAGAAGGAGCAAAGAGAAATTGCCCCCTGAGCCTTTCATTTAATATTTGTTTCATAAAGTGGGAAGGTCTCTGCTTTATTGGGAGAAAAGTTCACAGCTACAACCAAGGGAAAGGCCCCATCCAGGGCAGTATCATTGAGCCAGACACCTTGCTCTCTTCCTCTTAGCCTCACATATCTCCTTCTCTTGGCTACTGAGAGGCCAGGGCTGGAGAAGGATCTGGATAATACCTCACTTAAAGCTGTTTGCTGGAGCATTTTTTTGAACTGAAAATTGTTTTACCCATGGAATGCTTTGATCCTCAGCAGATGCAAAGATCACTTTGTCCTAGCACCTTTTTTAAAAAAATACTAATGTGTTACTATGATTGAAATTTCTTTAAATAAACAAAGATAATGACAGATTTGAAAAACACTGTCGGCTCTGAAAAAATTGTATTCTGACTGGGCAAAGTAGCACAATAGCTCGGGACTATATTTTACTAAGATTTTTTGTATTCATTCTCCATAATGCTTTTTTATACATAGGTTTTTCTCCTTATCATTGTCTAAAAATCAACAGACATTCATAATTAAGAAGGATAAGAACATTAAGCAAGGTAAGTCTTCTCTAGCACAGTGTTTTTCAACCCATGGGTCATGACCCAAAAGTGGGTCGCAAGAATATTAGAAAGGATCACAAGCAAGTTCAAAAAAAATTCAGGAAAGCATGGGTTTCCCTTTGCAGGCTGGCAGCATTCCAACCTGCAAGGAGCTGCTTGGGGCAATTGGATTTGTTGGGTGCACATGTCCATGCACACACACATGACCATCATGCAGCCAGGCAGGGTCATGGAAGCAGCCCCAGCATCTAGATGCAGGAAAGCAGGAAATTCTATGGGGACTGGTATTGGAGATCCGGGGTGCGTGCGCGTGCGTGCGTGCATGCGTGTGTGTGTGTGAGTGGGGTACCTGCTGGCACTAGGAAAAGGTGGTCAGGTGCCAGTGCTGTGTAAGGGCAGGGAAGAAGGTGCCTGCTCCTGTGTGGGGAAGAAGGTGCCTGCCCCTTCAGCAGGGGAAAGGAGAAGGGGTTCTTCAGGGGCAGCAGACAGCTGCATGGCTGGGCTGGTGGCAAAGGGGTCAGTGCCCATACTCACAGGGGTGGGATGCCTGGGAGATGCTTCTTGGGAGGTGGGATGGGCCATGACTAGGCTGCCTGGCATGGCACAGGAGCCACAGCCCAGAGCTGGGACAAGGATGCCACAGGCTTCCCCTCCTCCTCCCTCCAGATCATGCTGAGGCCAAACTCACTTTGCTGCTGCTCACATAAGCCAGAGCCACTGCAGCCACCACTTTCCAGCCCAAGTGGGATGGAGGCATTTGGAGGCCCTGTCTGGTAGGGCAGGGGGCTGTGGGTTGGAAGTGAGGGGCAGCATGTACTTGGGGGGACAGGGGATTATGGGTCAGGAATGAGGGTACTGGCAGGGAACATTACCTCTAAGGTGTAGCAATCTGTGAGCGCACCACTTTGGTCCATGAGCACACCACTTTGGTCCATTCCCAAATTGGTTCCACCTCCCTTTTTCTACATACGCCAAGGTAATGCCTGCATTCAGGAGCATAAGATTAGAAGGGGCCTGCTGGGAAATCCCAGGCGGGGGCCCTACACATGCTGGCAAAAAACTGTGTAAAGGGGTCCACAACATCCACTCCAGCCCTTTGCACACTGTAGATCCAAGGCACCCCTGCCCCTAAACCCCACTGTGGGCCACAGGATGGGAGGAGGACACACAACAGGAGCACTGAGACCTTTGCCATGGCAATGGCAGAGCAAGATGTTTTCAAACAGATCTAGACAGCTGACCATGTCCCATGCTAGAGACAGGCAAAACTCCCACAGTCCTTGCACCTGGCAGGTGTCTCAATGCCTCTGAGGGCACCAGCACCCCCTCTCCCAGCCCATCTCCAACCTCTGGCTGTGGTCGATGTCCAGGACTCAATGCTGAGAGGGGCAGTCTCTTCCTTGCTCCTTCAGGTGATCAGCAGAAGCCCTGAAGCCTGGGACTATGACCCACAAATCTCCTCTCAGAAGGCAGGTTCTCCATTCCTCCAATCGCCCCAGGCTGGGGAGACGCATGGCATCAGGGCTCAGGGAGAAGCTCACCCAAAGGGGCTGGGGATGCCAGAATGATGAGAAGTGAGGAGTGGGGTGGAGGAGTGAGGAGCAGAGCGGAGTGGCCTCCGTGCAGCCGAGCAGTAATGTATCACTAGTAAGTGTCCTATGCTGGCCCTGGTGCCTCTACTGCACTCCACACTCAAAGTTTATAGGAAGCTGCCGCCCAGCTCCTCTCCAGGCAGGTACATGGCATTAAAAAGTTACTGCGCAGCAAGATTTATTATTGTGTGTGGCTGTGTATGCACACAACTTAGAGGGAACCTTGCTGGCAGGGCCAGGGGTCTATGGTTCAAGAATCAAGTGCACCAGCAGGACCAGGGGGCTGTGGTTCAGGGGTAAGGGGCACTGGCAGGGCCAGTGGGGCTGTGACTTGGGAGTGAGGGGCACAAGTAGGTCTGTAGGCTGTGGGTCAGGACTGACCATCGTTGTATACAAATGGGTCTTGGTACAAAAAAGGTTGAGAAACACTGCTTTAGCACACACATAGCTAATAGATTAAATAAGTTTATTGTTAATGCTAACTTCAGCTTCAAATGCCCAACGTTAATCAATCTATTCCCTTTCTTTAATCTTTATGTTGAAACATTTTTTGCTACAAAATCAGGGCTTCTCTCATTCTATTTGCACT
>JAGPOW010000261.1:75225574-75240226 GCA_030014935.1 Caiman crocodilus | reverse complement strand
AATGGCCCATGATAAATGGATAAATAATTGGATCTAAGGGTTCTCCTTCATCTGTATTATTTTAGTGCAGCTCTTTATTCTGTACTACTTCTCCTGATCTGCTCCACTGGAAAAGACTAAAAATTTTGGTCCCTTATACGTAGCTTAGTTATCAGTCATTGGAAATTTGGTACCTTAAGTGTCTTGCACACCAAAATACAAAACATGCAGTTAGGAAGAATGAATGGTTTTGACTGATGAGACTAGTTGATCCATTCCTTTTTAAATTTATATTGTTTTCTTTGTATATATTTTTTGATTTTACAGATCAATTTTCTAATTCAAGATTTTCCAGGGGCTACAATCTAATAAAGTGACATTCTTTATTCAAGGTCTCTCATTCCTTTATCTGTGTTTACTTTTTGTTGTTGGGCTACGAGAGTGTTAACTACTATCCAGTCAGAAAATATGATTCAAATCAGTTGTTCCTTTGTGACTAATTCATCTGAACCTGTAATTTGCACTGAGAGGTTGCAGTGCCACAGAGTTAACAGATATTTCTATGTATTGTCTAATGTGCACACAGTAAGTAGTCTGAAATCTGAGAGAAAAGGGGTAATTTATCTTTAACAGAGCATGGTTACAGCTATATTTGAGAGAGTCTAAAAGGTTACAGAGCTATAAACTAATTTGCTATTGTACTGACAGAGTTCTTTAAAAAGATTTTTTCCCCCAGTGAAAAATGTTCCCTTTTGAAAAGAAGCTCACTGACAAGTTTCCAATTTTCAAAAGTGTTCAGTACCCACAACTGGGGGCAAATTTTCAAAGAAGTTCAGCTCCTTTTTAGGTACTTATTCTGAATTGGAGAGTGGTCAGATTTTTAAAAGCGCTCAGCATCCAGCAGCTCCCACTGAGAACAATGAGGACTGATGGATACTAAATGATTTTGAAAATCTGACCACTTCCTGAAAGTGACAACATGGAAATGTTGAATTTTTAGCTCTTCAGAACACCTGGCTTTAAATTTTGATGTTTTGAAGAAAGAAGTATGTGTTTATGGGGAGGAAGGGGTTGGGTTTTTTAAAGTTTTTTTTCATTTCATTTCAAAATTTCAGGGCGTCCTTACAAATGTTCTGGGGCATTGGAGGGAGCACTTCAATTAAAGTGTCTCCAAGAGCCTCTCTCCTTAAAGTGCCCACAGCATCCCTGTACTTCAAAATGTTCCTTTAACTAAACCTCATTGAATGAGCTTTAGTTAAAGCACCCCTGCCACCATTTTGCAGCACAGGGATGTTGATACATGAGACATGGAGGCTGGCTGCAGCATGCTAATTGGCATGTGCAGACTGGATGAATCAAGTCTGCTCCAATGTGCTAAAATTACAGCACATTGAAGTAGCCTCTCCACACAGGTACCCTCAGAACACAGAAGAAAATAGGCATGAACAATGGAAAGAAAACAAGTTATCCAGCTATTTTACTGCCTTCAAGTTCAGTTTGAGGGTTTAAAAAGAATTGAAACTGCTGGGTGAGGTAAAAGGATTCTAACAGGGGGCCTTCCCGGTGCTGATTAGGAATTGGTCCACCCACCTGTTCCTGGGCTAACCACTCACCTCTCTCTCCTGCTATGCATTGTTATTCAATAACTGGTGCCTTAATTAGGCAGGGGGCTGCCCATTCCCAGCCCCGATGCCAGGGGGCACTATCTGCAGCTCTGAACCTCCCCTACACCACAGCCCATGCCTTGCAGATGGCATCCCCATGATGTAATCATAACCTACACTAGAACTGGTGCTTCAGGGTCTCACAGGGACTCTCCCTTCCTCCCTGGAGCAGCAGGTCATTGTGCTTAACCTTTAGGTCTTTCTTTTGACTCACACTGAGCCTCCTTGCAGCAGAGGACTTACCGGGGTCAGGACTCGCCCCTAACTCTCTGTCTGAGCCCCCCCCCCTCCCCCAGCCTCTAGCCCAACTATGGCCTCAAGCATCTGAAAACATACCTTGACCTACTTCTCACACCTGGGGTTCCTACTTTGCCCACTCTAGGACCTTTACGCTGCACCACCAGGACCAAGAGCCTCCTGCTCCTACCTGCTACATGTTCCAGGCAGCTCAGCCAGGTAATGTTTCTGCCTGGGCTGGCAGCAGCAAACTGCATGCTTCATATGCCTACTGCTCAAAATGTCTGCCCTCATCAGGCACTGGGCTGCTGCCTGTTTCCTGCCCTTAAAGTGGCAGGTACCCAAAGGTGCACTGCCATAAGGATTTTCCAAGATGGTTTTCCCCTCTGCTGCTCATAATTTGTATGAAGATTACTAGATAACAGATGGCTTTGTGTTCTATGTGCCTATGTGAATAATCACATTAGAATAAAACAGCTTACTTATGAAAGTGCTTGCTTGATTGCTGCCTTTGTTTCTACCCTTCTCTACATCCCTTCACATGCAGTTTCTTTCCTTATGGACTGATTGCATAAGCATCTAGACCAGTGGATCCTGACCATTTTTTGCTGCGACCCACTTCTGGAAGCAACAGGTGGCGGCAGCAGCACCTTGGGGGCAACAGCAGGGGAGCTCCTGGCACACAGTGCAGCTCATCTTTTGTGTGCAGCGCCACCAGCATTGCCCCTGTGACCCTCATTTGGGTTGTGACCTGAGGTTGGGAACCTCTGATCTAGATATATCTTTACTTTTGGAAACAAGTACATTCACTTTATACTTGAAATGTTCTGTTGTAAAGTCACTTGTGTTTATGTTTGCTCAGACCATTACATTGTAAGCTCTTTAAGACTCTGGGACCACTGCACTGAAGTACTTCCTGTCCACTCAATCCTACTCCAGGTCTGGTCATTTCTGGAAGTGAGGCAATATAGCTGCCTTAGAACTGGCCTGAGTGCCTAGAAGAATGTGTCCCTAACCAGAACTAAGAGAACACAAATACTACCTTATGTTTTGTAGTTAGCACCCATTTCAAAGATTAGATTACCAACTCAGGAATTTTACATCAGATATAGAAGTTGGAATATTCTATGCTAATTTCTCCAAGTTTTTAACTTAGGTTGGATCTTTATATAAAGAACAAAAATGCTAATAAAGATTCCTACAATATATAAAAGAAATGACAGACAATACAATCCCATGTATGGTGTATAATGTGTTATTGTAAAGTTTGTGGAGGGAAAAAAAATGGAGCATTTCAATTTGAATGACAACTGGCTACATTGGGATAAAGGTTACTGGTCTGAAGTAAAGCCAAAATAAAATCTGCTAAGTCAGTCTCAAAGGATTTTTAGAGTTTTCAAATTATACCAGTGGCGTGCTCAAAATCTTGCTCTGAACTAACTGAAGTTATTAACTCAGATATTTTATTAGGCAAATTTGATCCATGATACAAATTTGATCCATGATGAGGTTGAAATACAAGTTACGTCTCTGAGTTTTCTGATGCATTTGTGCTAGTGACTTAAGTGAGTGGCCACATCAGCTTACTTGACTAAGACCATGTACAAGTATTACATTTCTACCAGGAAAAATTGCCACTCTTCTAGTTGAATGTGCCAGTTTACAGGTATTCATTCAGTTTCTTGCACAGGAAACTTGCCCCATTTGCAACAAAAGATCTTCTGCCTTGACACCTGGAAGATATCCTCTGTGGTGGAGTTTTACCCTTGCTAGAATGAATGCCTGAACATTTGATTTCTCTGTGCTTGGGAGCAGCAAAAGCTTCTCCCACTTCCTCCCCAGTTTGGGGACTCAGCTAGAATGGTTGTACATTTCTGCTCTTAGGAAGATTTCCACAGTTGTAAATTTCCCAGTAATTTGCAGCAATAATTTGTCCATGGTTTGGCTTCAGTCAGACACTCTTTGAACCGCTGGCCCCTGTGGCAGGGTGCAAGAAGCAGCAGACACAGAAAACAACTTTTCCATTTGATTCCAGAACAGGACTCCCATATCTGGAAAATTCTCTGCTGGCCCATAAATAAAAATCCTCGTATTAAAAAGGATCTTTATGGAAGAAATATGCTTACACAGCAGTATTATAATTGGTTGTGTTTCTTTCTATCTTGTTCAGTGACTAATTGTTCTATATTGCCCTTTTTTCTTTTGTTTCCAAAAGTGACTAGCAAATCCTACTCCTTCCTTGAGCTAAGTATACTATGGGTATGTACAAGCCTTACGTTTAGATTGACCTAACCAGGGTTACTGGTAGGTTAATCTAAATGCCTATTCATGCAAGTGTTTGGAGGGTTTAAATCAGCCAAAAAATGGTATACCCTATTTAAGTTAATGCACTTCAGGAGGTGCACTAACTTAGATCAAAAAAGGGTTAACTCAATCTAGGAAGCAGCTAACATGATCTTAGAAATGCCCTCATGTATTCACAGCACAGGTCCAGGGATGGGAAAGGACTGCTGCTCACCCAAGCACTGAGGCTGTGATATTATTAACCCCCTGACCCTGGCCAGGATATTTTTAGCCCCCCAACCTCCATGAAGCCACCAATGACTCCTCTGAGGATTCACTAGCTTTTCTCCTACCCCAAGTTATTTACCTTGGGCTTCCCACACCACTCACAGCAGCAGCAGTGAATACCTCCATATACTGCTCCAATTTAGGCTTAGACATCTTAAAATAAGCTGCCTAAACTTAAACTGGGTCCTATGAATCTTTGTTCTCAGCCAGAGGGTGCAAAGGTGACTTGAAATTCATTCCTTCTGTCCCATGGCCATTGTTCTGTTTCATGTAAAACTAGTCCCTTAAAGCAAATTAGGGAATATAAGAACTGTTCTAATTTGCACAGCTAATATCCCCTCTTTCCTGAAGCAATAGAAGAGTGTTAGAGTGTCTTAGAGGCTTCTGAATCCTAAACATGTACCTTATTTATTCAGATGTTGTGCCATCAAACACATCTTGGCCCTATTGAATTAGCTAGTGCATAAACACTGACAAATTGGAAATCTGTGCCCCACAGAAATTACAGGCTATAATTGATGATGGAATCCGTGAACTTTTTTTTTTTTTTTTTTACCAGGGACACATCATACCAAGGAGCCTCCACAAAGTAGTTTCATGGCCCAAAATGTAAAATTAAAAAGAAGATTTAAGGAATCCTGGTCCATCATAGAAGTAGAAACTAGAAAGCCCAGGGCTACCATTTTTAATCCCCAATAAGTAAATAAAACTGGTAACCCTATGTCAAGATTCATATGAAATGTAAGCTAAAATGGTGACCACTAGAACTCTCAAAGAGAAATGATGAGGCATTATTTAAAAAAGAATACGTCCTGCAAGCCAACAAAAGATGCAAACAAGTGTTTGCAGCACCCAGTCTAGGCTTAGGCTATTTAATTTAGCCAGTTAAACCTAGATCAGGAGCAGGGCAGGCAGCTTTTTGCCTGTGTAGGGAGCAGTGCAGGAAGCCTAAGGAAAGTAACATGAAAGTAAATTGAAATGTAGGAGGGGCTGGAGGGATTTGAAGATGCTGCAGGATCCAAGGTCAGAAAGAAGGGGGACTGTCTGGTCACAGGGGGAAAGATCAGGAAACTAAAAATACTCTTGTCAATGTAGGCAGGGAGTAGGAACAGCACAGCCTTGGGGTTGGGGCTGGTGTTGGGCTGGGATGAGTGGCTAGCCTTTCCTAGCCCCTGGGCTGTGCTGCAGATGTGTGCAGGTGCTCACTAGATTCAGTTAACCCTCTCCTGATCTAAGTTGGTACACCTCTTGATTTAACTTAGATTAGGCACATCATGTTTTGGACAACGTAACCCTCCAAACAACTGCACAAGTGGGCATGTAATCTAACCTGATCAGGTTGATCTAAATGTAATGCTTGTATATACCCAAAACTGTAGTGAATTGGATCAAAGAAGATGAAATCAAATAATTGCCTGAGGATTTTTAAAAGGTGGCATAGAACAACTACTGGTCAGCCAAAATGGAACAGAAGCATAGGAAATAATGCAAAGTCTTCCATTGTGCTGAAGGCTTGGGAAAATATTATTTTAATTTCACAACACCTGTAAAAGAAAATGAGAACAAATGTTATACAGAAAATATTTGACAAGAAATTCAGTACTATATAACACAATTTGAGTTTTAGATGATGTACAATAACATTTCAGTAACTCACTCCTTGTGGTATAATTTAAGATGCACAGATGTTTGTTCTTATTGTATTGAGCTCTGTGATTCTCTAAAAGCTTACAAGACTTCCAACTAGTCTAATGAATAAAGCGCATATTGATACCATCAGCTTAGAACATGTGTGGCACTTGAGCTAAAAGTTACTATATTTAGCACCATGTCATCAGGGGGTGGTTTAATAGAAGGCAAGTATTTCTGTTCTCCATTCCATCCTCAGTCTTCTGGAGAATTAGGGCCAGGTTCATAAGGTTCATATATAAACATTACATTTTTCTAGATTTAATCCAGACTATAGCCATCACTATATACACATGGAAGTCTGTAGTCCAAATTAAAATTGGCTCCATTCTGAATGAACTAATCCTTATTGAATGAGGATTAAAGGTAATCCAGACTGGGGTAGTCAGAATTAGGCAATTTTAACTGTACTTATTAAAATGTATATACAGTGTTACTTTTAGGAAAAACAGTCCTTAGAAACTCAGATAAGTATTTTTTAGGAATGCAAATAAGCATTGCAAATACCAATTCTCTCAGGGGTGTAGGTTGTAGCCATGTTGGTCTCAGGACATAGGCAGACAAGGTTCTTTGGGTGAATGTGATTATCTCTAATTAGACCAACTTAAATAGTTGGGGAAAAAATTTGGCAAGCTTTTGGATTTAAAAACCCTTCATCAAGCTGTGGACATCTTTACCATTCATTCTATCCAGGAAGAACCCATACCAACTGCAAAGAAGCCAGATGCTGGGCTGGTGTGTGTGCAAGACAGGAAGTGAGTGAAGATATAAACTGAGGAGTCAATGGGTGAGCGACAAGCTGGGTGGCAGGGAGAAGGGGGATGAATGAAGCAGTTAAATAGTGGAGAGGTACCTGGGCAGCCGGATGTCAGGCAGGTTATATGTCATAAATCCAATGTCCATATTTAGTCCATGATTTTTTGTATCCAGGAGGTTGATGAAGTGAAGTTCATAGGCTCGTCTCTAAGAAGTGTTGTATAAATTCCCTTTGAGGATTAGAACTGAGAGATTGGAGAGAGAGTGGTTTTCTTGTGAGAAATGTGCCCCCCATGGGTAATTGGGTATTTCTGTCTTTCACAGATTTCCTGTGTCTGTTCATTCTGGTGCACAGTTGTTGTTTGGTCTCTCAGTCCTCTCAATGGAAACTCAGTTGGGTTTTTGCAACACAAAAGAGGCTATGGGGCACAAAGTAATACCTTTACAAAATCGAAAGTGTCTTACCCTGATTAAGTATTAGTATCCTGACTAAGCCCCCCCAGCCCTGCCCAAGCACACAGGATATTGGTCGTGAAAAAGGAGGAAAATCCCATTGATTTCCTATTAACCCTTAATTAAAACTGAAATCTGATTCAAACTGTGTGTTGTGAATCAGTTAATATGGGTTAGAAAATGGTGAGCACATCTGCAAATGGCCTAAGAGACTTTATGTCTCTGATCAAATAGTTTGGCTTTCTGGCTGTTTTGTTTCCCTGGAGTGGCACAAGGTAGCTGCAGCCTATTGTTGAGTTTCCCTTGATTTAATTGACCTTAAAGTGTAAGACCCATCCCTTTTTCTCATACTATTCTCTGGGTATTAGGAGACAAATAGTGGGATAGTGTTGTTATTTAGTTTATTTTGGCAACACAAGTTTTGGATGGAGTTTTTTAAGCTGATTAGGTGATTAAGTCCCATGACTTCCTTTTAACCCTGATTTTACAAGATTTAAAAATAAAAACCTTGGACTTTTAGTCTTTAAAATATTTATGGATTTTATTCCATTTGTACATGAACCTGAGATTCTATAACTGAGTACATTTGGTGCTATAAACTCCACCTTTGGAGTTTAATTCACCTTGATTAATATCGTCCTACACAGTCTCATTTCTTGCATTGGGTCTACTGAAATAAGATCATTTTCAAAGTAGCAGAATTAGGGCTCATATAAATAGGTTACAGTGCATATATTAACAGTACAAATATTAGCTATAGAGTGCAAACAACCAGAACTAGAATACTAAAGACTTCACATGTCCATGTAAATGTAAGACAGCCTATCAAGGCCATTGTCAATTGATCTTTCCCTGCTTTTATATAAGAGTTTTGTACTTTGCCTTTTTTGTAGCAATCAATCTTATACAATATTTTCCCCTAAAGCCCCTAAGCAACACATATGGCAGGACATTGTATATGTGCATATAATTCAAAATGGTCATATTATTAAACACATTAAGTTCAGGAAAGTCTTGAAAATATGGCAAAGGAAAGAAAAATAATTTTCCATAAAATATTTAAAAATCACTACTGTGGCCTTTTAAAGATTATTGTTGCATTTTCAAAAAAAATGCATATGCAAATCCTGAATAATAATCCTCCCTTAGGATGAAACAAACAAAAAAAGATGGTTACACTATTAATAATTTATTTATACTTATCTAACTTTATTTTTTCATCTTTTCTCACTGATTGTGATGAGACATATCAGAGATTAATGTAGTTTGTTTTCCCCTCCAAAAGAAAGAGGCATCAAACGAACATTGGCAGCACCAAAGAACAAAGAAATAATTAACTGCAGCTATGCCTGACGTTTTTCAGTTGAAATATTGCTGCTGTTATTTTGGTAGGAGAGACATGTTTTTAGCACTACTATATATTGTATCAGGATACAAATGTTTGAAAGCTATCTTTCTTACCTTTGGTGACACAAAAGATTTAATTTGTCTCTTGCCATGTTTTAACTTACTCTATATCTGCTAGAGAGTTATAATACTTAACCATAAACTATACTATTTAACTATAAACTGAATGACTGTCCACTTTCCTTCCAGGTTCTAATAAAAGCTGCAATCTTTAATTAAAAAAAACAAAAAAACTAATGCATGGGACACTGTTCTGAATCTAATAATTGCCATTTTAAATTGCCAAATCATCAACTGTGGGGTAGGTGGATGAGTGTAATCTGTAAAAGAATATTCAGCATGGACCTCAAAGAAAGTTATATTACAACCGAATTTAAAAAATGAGCATATGAAGAAGAGTTAGCATATTAGCATTTAAATTTAATGGAAGTGTTAATTTGCACAAAGCCATTCAGGTAAATAAGTGTTTGTAGAATTGGACCCACAAATATAATTTCCATATTGATATAGCTAATATCAGACTGGACATGAACTGCAGCTTACATACAACTGCTGTGCCAGTGTGTTCCTGTCCCAGTTTGTCTTTATTAGGCAAAGAGTGACTGAAAAACATTGCAGATTTTTTTACCTGATGAAGTGTTTCAGCATCTTTATAGGATTACTGATACAGCCATATTCAGATGGGTGGAAAGATGCTTCAGTGAAAAGGGAAAACTGACTGGAACATTTTGGATTTTGATATTTAATTAGGTAAATCTTACATTAGTTTCTATAGTATTATTTTATATGAAAACTGAAGATGCAACTTGCTTTCTAAAATCTATATTGCAAGTAAAATATCCTTTCCCTTTGGGCCTTTCTTTCTGAAGTTTATTCAGCTTGCAAAACTCATTTAGCGCTGTTTCATTTTAAGCTTTATTATCCCTTTGCCATTCAGATGAAATCAGAGTTCTCAAAGTGACATGATGAAAATTGCCCTACATTTCCATAAGACACAATTTCTGGAAAGACAATGTGGCCATCAACTGTACTAAAATTTAGATTTAGAGATATAAAAACAACTTTTTTTCAGTGGTCCTCAGAAATTTAAGCTTATTTTAGTATCCAAATTCCTGCTAGAATTGTAAGCTTTACACTATTGCAATTTTACATTCCTTTATGTAGATAAAAAATTAAATTTGTGGTATGAATAAAAAAATGGCTGATTATATTGGTGGATTCTTATATTGCTCTGCTTTAATTACTATATAATATAAAAAATACCTTTTACTTTTATGTAGTACTCTATATGTGACATAAGATCACAGAGTTGGTAATCTAATCTTTGAAATGAGTGCTTACTACAAAATATAAGGTAGTATTTGTGTTCTATTAGTTCCTACAGTACGGTGGAAACTGCATTAAAAAATAAGAGCCCTTACATTCCCACTTTGCTGCACCTGATAACAGTATATTAATAAAGTTAAATCCTACATACTGGCAAGCATGTGTCTGTTGTGGTATCTCAAAGCAGTTTGAGATGCCACAGGAGACATGCCACAAACTAAAAATTGTTCCCCACAGTGCATATTTGCAGCATGGATTCTAAGGTTGATACCAAGTAATCCCGGTATCAAAAGAAAACACACCGGAAAAAAGTGGCGCAGGACACACTCCTGGAGCATGCCCTAAAGCAACTGGAGGCTGAGTTCCCCAAAGAGACAATCTAGCATCTGGCCAAAGCATCTCTATGCCTGCCAGGTGCTGCTGCTGCTGCATGCTGGAGGAAATAGAACCAGGGCATGACTGGCAGCAGTGGCTCAGAGATGGCTGGGACCTAGGCTCTGTCCCTGGTAAGCAGGGACATGGGGGTGGGGAGACTGGGGGGTGGGGGAAGACTGTGGGAAGGGCAGGTTCCCCCATGGCACACAGCCACCACTGTCAGTGGCAGCAGCCAGTGACAGGCCTGTGAGGTGCTCATGTCCCACTGCAGGCAGAGCCCCCAACAGCGTGCCGCACCACCTGAGACCCAGGGGCTACACGTAGCACACAGAGCCAACCCAGCCCACTAGTGTGGGCCTTCAGGCAGGACTGAGCCAGCTCCTGTTACCACCAGGGCTAGCTCCTGCCTTCATGTGCCAACCTGGACAAGCCCCCTTTCCCACCCTAGAGCAGTCTGGGCAAGGGAGACTGGCCTGGAAGGGAAGGGAGTTGCTCAGCCCAGTCTCTGAGCCCTAGTTAGGGGCTTCCCATGGAAGGCATAGGGATTTCTGGGGCCTGGGCATAGGTATAGGGAGCAGAACAGCAAGGGCTGGCACTGCTCAGAGCCACAAAGCAGCAGGTGGAACAGTTGTAGCTGTACCTGTGTCCTGGAGCAGGGAGGAAGCTGCTACCAGGAGGGGGCAGGCAGGGGCTGCTGGTCAGGAGTGAGAGGCACTGGCAGGGTGTGTTGGGAGTGAGGGGCAAGAGCATGGACAGGGGCAGGCATATCAGTGCTACTCAGTGCCACAAAGCAGCTTTATATCCAGCAGCAGCTTTTCCTAAATCCTGGTGATCAAAGGGGTCATGGGCAGCTCTGATTTTTTTTAATGATAAACCAAAAACAAATTCCAAAGAGTGTAGATATTTTTAATTTATTTTATTATGATGATAGAGGCACGTGGTAGGCTAACAAATCACTTTAAAATGGTAAATATGTCAATAAAGCATTGTCTCTCTCTCTCTCTCTCTCTATCTATCTTTTTATATATATAGTGGTGTTTCATTTTAATTGTGGAAGAACGTGAATTCTGGGTATTTTAATGAGAGAATGTGTGTGTGGCAGGGGATTTCCAGAGAATTTGCCATTTTTAAACAGGGAACACTTGGATCCCTGCTGGTGAGGCAAGTGGTGGGACCTCAGCAGAGGAGTCTGCCCAGGGCCAGCGGTAGGTACCCAGTTAGATGGCAGATGAGGTCGTTGACCTCCTGGCAATTTGGGGCCTGGAGGACCCCAATGCTTTAACAGTTCAAAGTGAGCCACCACAATGAGCAAACAGTCCAGGTGGCACAAGGGGCTAGTATCTTCAGATACCAACTGGCTGTGCCTCAGAAGCTCCTGTCTATTTGTAACACTCATACTGTGGTCCCTAAGGTCCACTTGGCTAACTAGTAACCCTGTGTTGGGCTAATGAGTGAGTGGTACAACTGAATTTTTGGGACAACTAATGAAAAGACCAGGATATGAGTGTCACGTGGATCAAAGGATCAAAACATGAAAATAACTGTGCCTGAGGTGGGCACCAAGCAAAACCCCCCAGGCTGCCCCGACTGGTCCTCAGAGGCATCCAAGGAGCCGGTGGTCACTACCCACTGGTGCTGTGCCCAGAAACATGCATGAACAAGTGAGAAGAAAGTGGCCCCAGTCTCCAGGCACCTTCCCAGCCAAAGCCTCCTTCCTGGTTGAGTACAGGGCCCACTTTGCCAGGGCCAGGAGGCAGTTGACCAGGAGGTCCAGAGATTTAGTGGGGCCATGGATGGGGTGACCAAAAACAAAAAGTTGTGGGGGTGAAATTCAACCAGAACCTCAGGAGGTGGTTCTGGAGGTGGAGATGGAAGGTCTGCAGCCTGGCGCACTAGACACCCATGTGCACGAGAGTCTCTCTCTGCCTGCAGAAGGGGCGGAAGACTGGGGTGTCTGTGACGCTTACTGCATACACCCCCGTGGTGATGGATTCATGCAGGAGCCACCTGCTAAGGTCTCAAGTGCCTTGAAGGATGAGGTTGGAGTACAGACACAGCCACTGGAGTGCCACAGCAATGCCTTCACCAAGCAGGTCCCAATACTTGGTGTCTGGGTGGGATGCAAGGGTGGCATGTTGGATAGTGTGGCGCATGAGCATGTACAGGTGACAGCAATGGATAGTGGAAAAGCAAACCAGTCTGGTGTCCTCCAGCCAGCATAGGTGGTAGAGTGGGGAGTGCTTCAAGGCTGGGTGAGACGCCAGCAACACGATGAACCCCCAGTAGACTAAAGGACACGGGGTCAGAAACTGCCACTGCATAGGACCTGGTCAACGAAGACAAGGGCATCAGGAGGTAGGACAGATTTCACCTCCTGGACCAGACAGCAGGTCATACTTGTTGTGGGTAGGCCCATGTGCTGGCCCAGCACAGCAGGGCCCATCCACTCCTACCTATTGTAGTCTAGGAGGTCTCCAACACATGTGACATCAGCCAGGATCCACCTCTGTCACAACCAGGGCACCTCTGCTATTGGCATCTCAGCTGGGAGCTCCAGAGGAGCTCGATGAGCAGGTCAGCACCCTGGGCAATGGTCGCATGGGACCTGGAGGCAGAGACCTGGAGGAGGTCCTGGTAAAAATCTGGCAGCCCTTGCAGGTCCTGCAGGAAGAAGCCCCACAGGCCAAGGAGGTGCCAGTCATATTGGAGCCCCCAGAAATGGCAGAGGAAGGCATGCCCCAGGTGGCCCCAAGCCACATGGCTACCATGACCATATAGCAGTTGTTACAGGGCCTGAAGGTGGAAAGTCAGGACCTGGCTGCGGAGGAGAACCAGGCCCTGGCTGCCCTCCCACAAGGGGAGGCTTAGGACCTCCACAGTGACCCGGTGCCGTCCTTCCCAGAGAAACACCAGTATCCATCTCTGGAGCCCTGCCAGAACCTCAGGGGGCATAGTCAGAGTGTGTAAGCAGTGTCAGAGCATGGAAAGGACCAGTTGGTTCAGCACCAGCACTCTCCCATACAGGGAGAGACACCTCAGGAGCCTTGCCCATGCCCAGAGCCACCCCACCACCCTTGCCTCCAGCTGGTGCCAGTTCTCTGGCTGGGAGGGGGCTGTGGGGGACAGGTAGACCCTCAAATAGAGCAGAGAGCCCATGCTCCAGTGGATCCCACAGAGTGCAGGTAGGAATGAGCTCACCTGTCACCTGTCACTCAGTGTCAGGCCAAAGGTCTTCACCCAGTTGACCTGGGCAGAGGAGGCTACTGAGTACAATGCCTGGCAGGCCTCCACCTGCACCAGGTCACCTGAGTCCTAGACCATGAGGAGTATGTCAGTCTACACTGACAGGACCAGCAACACCACCAGCTCCTGGAGCATCAACCCACCACCCACCTCCACAGGAGGATGAGGAAGAGCTCCAGGGCGAAGGCATACACCTGGCCTGACAGCGGGCAGCCTTGACACACGCCTCTCATGAATAGTATGAGCTCCGTCAGGGTCCAGTTGAGTTTGACCAAACACTCTGCAGAGGTGTACAACACCTGGAGAGCCTGCACAAAGCAGGGCCTGAAGCCAAAAGCCCGCAGCATGCTTGTGAGGTACCCATGATCCACTCTGTCAAATGCCTTCTCCTGATCCAAGGACAGGAAGGCAAAAGTCAGGACCTCCCAGTGTGCTAGCTCCAGGAGGTCCCAAACCAGATATAGGTTATCAAAGATAAGCGACTTTACAATAGAGTATCTCAAGTATAAAGTTAATGTCTTGGGTTTGGGTTGTAGCCGTGTTGGTCTACAACCCAAACCCCTGCAACATGGAAGATATTGAACTAGGCTGTCTGAAATGGAAACTGTACAACATGAAAAAGAAAGAAGCCAAACTCAACAGTGACATATTTTCTAAGCCTTTGCAAGAAACACAACATCATCCCCCCAAGGACTAAACATCTACAATCCCCTGATTATTACACACAACTCCAAATATGCTTCACAGCTATGCAGAAGAACTTCAGAGAAAATTAGAAATCATCTTCACCTACTCTGCTCCAACTCAGGAAGGAAATCGCCATACACTACAGCAATTTAAAAGACAGAAATCTATGCATGTTCCCTGACAATATACAGTGGATACAAAGAGACTATGAAAAACTTTCTACAGCATTCATCCTACATAAAAAGAAGAAATGGAACAAATTACT
>JAGPOW010000261.1:75213826-75225474 GCA_030014935.1 Caiman crocodilus | reverse complement strand
CCAACCCACAAATATTATCAATCTCTCCACACACACACTTACCAAAACTGAAAAATCTGTCCTTTCTAAAGGCCTAAATTTCTGTCCAGAAAAACACCCAAATAAAATACTTCAATGTGGAAAACTAGAAGAATTCTTCTGACTCCTGTACCTCAAAGAATATTTCCACAACCAAACTGAACTCACTCCCAATAGCAACTCATCCTCTGACAACATTCAGGAAAGGATCAATGCCAAAAAGCCCCAAAAAACATCAGATTGGACACCTTGCAGTGGACGAAACACTAACCTTGACCGCTACATTGACTGCTTCAGGGAAAGAATGAACAGTGAAATAATCAACAACGCACGCCACCACAACAACCTCTCTCTACCAGAGAAAAAAGCCATAGAATCTCTAAGATCTAACCACCAAATAGTAATAAAACCAGAAGATAGAGGAGGAGCCATAGTCATCCTAAACCATGAAGATTACATAAAGGAAGCCAAGAGACAGCTCTCTGACACCACCTACTACAAAGATCCTACTCCCCTTTTCACCAAAAAACTCAACAATACCATCAAATCATTTTCATCAGAACTACAAGAAAAACTACAGACCTTGATCCCCCCTGACTACCTAACCCAGGGACTTTTTACATGCTCCCTAAAATCCACAAGCAAGGGAACCCTGGCATCTTATCATATCCAACCACGGGACCCTAACTGAGGAAATATCAGGTTTTGTTAAATCAATCCTAAAACCACTTGTCACCCACAGAGCAAGTTTTGTACAAGACACTACAGACTTTCTACGGAAACCTGAAAACATAGACCACCTTCCCAGCAACACACTCCTAGCCACCATGGATGTTACCAGTCTATATACCAACATCTCACACCAGGATGGCATCCAAGCCTGCCTTACATATCTACAGAAACAAGATTACAACTCAGAATACAGACTCAAAGATATTACTGACCTTATACACTTCATCCTCACACACAACAATTTCACTTTTAATAATCAACACTTCTTCCAGATCATGGGAACAGCTATGGGCACTAAAATGGCCCCACAGTATGCCAACCGTTCTATGAGTCACCTGGAAGAAGACTTCCTTAAGAACTGCACCATCAAACCCTTACTATACTTAAGATACATCGAGGACATCTTCATCATTTGGACTTCATCTTCAGTCTCTGGTTGAGTGTCACCAGAAATTCAACAGTCACCCTCCCTCCATCTGACTTTCTTTAGAATACTCCAGCACCAACATCTCCTTTTTAGACACAATGATTAGTATCCAGAAGGGTAAAATACAGACCACAATATACAAGAAACCCACAGATCAACATACATATTTGCACAGAACCAGGAATCACCCTAAACACACCAAAAAAGCTGTGCTATACAGCCAAGCCCTCAGATACCACCGCATTTGTACTGAAGAGAACACCTGGGATTGCCACCTCACCAATCTAAAAACGGCTTTCACCCAGCAAGGACACTCCTCCAGGGAAGTAGATCACACTTTTGAAAGAGCCACCCAGATACCATATGAAGAACTGCTGCGGTACAGAAGAAAAACACCCACAAATCGCACACCGCTGGTTATGACATATCATCCATCCCTTGAACCTGTATGGAAAATCCTCAAAAAATTGCAACCCATATTAGAAAGAGACTCTATTCTTAAATAATCTTCCCAGAGCCACCCATCCTAGCCTTCAGACAAGCACCGAACCTCACCAACCTCATCACCAGAAGCAAACTTCCTCAAGCCCAGAACACACCGAAAGGATCCAGACCGTGCCAAGGCAAGAAATGCAAAACCTGCCAACACATCTCCATCACCCCCACTATTACTACACCCCACAACAAAGCCATCAGTATCCCTGGATCTTATAGCTGCACCTCCAGAAACGTAATATACCTCATCCAGTGCACCAAATACCCTGATGGAAGATACGTAGGAGAGACCAAACAACAACTGTGCACCAGAATGAATGAACACCGGAAATCCATCAAAGACAGAGATACCCAATTACCGGTGGGGGCACATTTCTCACAGGAGGGCCACTCTCTCTCCAGTCTCTCAGTCCTGATCCTCAAGGGAAACTTACACAACACTTCACAGAGACGAGCCTATGAGCTCCATTTTATCAACCTGCTGGATACTAGAGATCATGGACTAAACATAGACATTGGATTTTTGATACATTATAATTTGCCTGGCAACTGGCTCCCCAGCCCAGCCCCTGGCTTCTTTACCTTTCATTCCATCCAGGAAGAGCGCACACCAGCTGCTGAAGCTTCCTTAGCCTGACAAAGGGATTTTGAACCCGAAAGCTTGCTTAATAACTATTCTCCAACTATTTGGGTTGGTCTAATAAAAGATATCAAATTCACCCAAGGAACTTTGTCTGTCAAGTTAATGTCTTTGCTTTCAAAAGTAAATATATGCCTAGATGCTTACAAAATCTACCCATAAGGAAATAAACTACATATGAAAGAATGAAAAGGAGGATCGAAACAAAGGCAGCAGTCAAGCAAGCACTTTTATAAGCAAGCCATTTTGTTCTAATGGGATTATTCACGTGGAACACAAAGCCACTTGTTGTCTAGCGAGCTTAACGTTTCTCCTGGGTTTCAGGTTTGCTGTTATCTACACAAGCTGAAAATGGCACCAAGAGACCTAACTGGGATCCAAAGATTGCCTCTGCCCACAATTCACCTGGCCACATCTTTTTGGCTTATTTGTGCCACCTTTGCTGTAGTGCAGCAGGAAAACAGTAAAGCCTCCAAAGTAAAACTTGAACTGCCAAGAGAGTGCTCAGTTGGCAGTGAAACTAAAAATAAAATTCCTTTGTAGTGCTAGTGTCTTAGAATAGTTTTTGTTTGAGGGACAGGACTTGGTCCTCTTGTGATAAATGTCTGCAGTGTTTCCATCCTTTTCATAGCTATAATATATCATTTAAATATATCCTGCATATTTAGTTTTATTTTTTATTTAAAAACATATATTTCTGCCCTATTCACCTGTGCCTCAATATACTCAAGACTAGCTGGTTAATTTATAAGAATGGTGAAAAAAGTAGATATTGTTGGTGTTCATTATGAAAAAAAAAGACTTTTAAAGAAGTTTTTTCAAAATGCTTTCAAAAAAATATTGGTAATAAGTTCATTCTCCTAACCTAGCATACCAAATTAGGGGGTATTTTTCTTCCCATCTGATGTCTCATTGAAGCTTTTGCAGTTTTGAGAATATTAGTAAGAATATACTCTTCAAGTAGAGCAGGATTTTTTTTAACAAAGCCACATGCCATTTCGTTACTACTGTTTGCGGTAAAGATTAGTTTTGACCTGTTGCTCATCTTGACAAGTTTATTATAAAAGTACTGAATTTGTTTGAGCCACACTTTTCTTTATTTTCAAAGTTAGGCATATCTTTTTATTTGAAAATACATTTTTCTGAAAAAAAATAAACTAGAGGGTTTTTTTAAATAATTGGTGGTTTGAGATTTTCAGTTTACAAAAATCTGAGATATACTTTCCAACCCTCTTTGAGACAGATTTTTGCACTCTCAACAATTTGTACAAGATTGGAAACACAATTCATACCCACTTTAGCGTCTAAGACAAGTATATTAAATTGAAAACAGGCTTCTGCAGCTGCACAGAGTTGTCTGTGACGTTAGGACACAAGAGTAGATCAGACTATCCTGTTTTAAACAGGATATACGATATGATTTTACTAACATAAAGGAGACAACCTATTTGTAGCCCACTGCCATTTTGCAGTCTGTACTGCAATGTAGTCTCAAAGGGAGGGAGTAACACCCCTGTTCTCCAAAATATATGTTTAAATTCCTGTTTCCAAAATCATTTTCTTCAACAGTTTGAGCTGCTTAGAAAAAGGGGAGAATAAATGTATTGGTATAATCCACTGAGGAGTGGAGATGCTTAATGGAAAGGGAACAGTTAAACACATCATGGAACTTGAGTTACAGGTCTAATATTATCAGGTTTTATTTTTTTAAGTTATCATCTAAGCATAAACTGTAAACAGAGCCTTTAAGTTGTTTTCTATACTTCATCAGATGCTGTAGCAAACCGTCACTCATATTATAAAATTCCTGACAGGTTTTCACAATGTTCTTGTTACAGTATATTAAACTGGCAGCTAATCCTTCTGAGCTGCACTGTGGTTTACAGATGACATGAATGCTAGGCCTACTAAAATTCATACACAAAAAGAATACAAATTAGAGTTCTGGTATCACACAGTTCCAAGTTTCACAGCTGCAAATCCAATTGTGCTTGTTTTAACATGACCGTTGATTCTCCGTAAAAAGACCATCTGTGATATTTCTGATCTGCTGTGGACATATAAATAAATTCTCCACCATCATGCAAACAAACATAACTTACATCAGTGCAGAACTAAATTTACAATCTACTCCAGTTCTGCTGCCACCATTGTCAAATAACTTAATCTTTTGTAGCAAGCTTCAATCCTGTGTCAACAACTTCCAAACTGACTTTTTACATTGCAGGGCTCACTGGCCAACAAAGCCAGTCTTTCCAACTGAGCAAAGTCAGTCATGGCCAACAAAGCAAAGTCCTTATAACAAATTTTTCCCTTCTGCTTACTCACCTCTGCTGAAGTGCATTTTTACAATATTCTTGAACAAGTTGGTTGAAAAGTATTAAAGTCTTTCTCCTCTGGGTGTAGATGATAGCAGCTGCCAAGCAGGCCTTCTGCTAGTATCTCTTCCGTCTTGTGGAGAGAGGCATATCCAAAATTTCTTGTTTGGTGAGAAGGAGATGGGAAATTTTGATCTGTTCTATGCTATGCTGCAAGGCTTCTGGTCCCAGGGTCTTAAACAAATTGTTACCTGGATCTTTCTTCCATGGACACTGTTTGTGAGCCAAGGGTTACATTTTTCTCCCAGGATCTGCCTCTGACATTCCCTACACATTAATCTTTTCCAAAACTTCTCGGGGGGGGGGGAATTGACTTCCCAAATTTTCTTTCTGGCTTTGAAGGATAATTTATACCACCCTGCTTTCCAGAGTGCATAAAAGCATAACTCACCTGCACATTAGCATGCTGCACCCCAAGTCTGTGCTGCAACATACAGATAAAGGATTGCAGAGCCAGCAGGTAGTTCAGGGAATCTGAGACAGATGAATAACTGACATCTAACAGCTCATCTGTACATCTGATAGATTATGAAACAAGCTAAGAAATCACA
Organism: Caiman crocodilus; assembly: GCA_030014935.1. NCBI lineage: Eukaryota > Metazoa > Chordata > Crocodylia > Alligatoridae > Caiman > Caiman crocodilus. The sequence goes on along the minus strand of JAGPOW010000261.1, from coordinate 75,220,233 downwards.
CTGCCCTCCTGAATCTCTATGGAAATGCACTGTTCACTTGGGTTTGGGTGACAATTGAGCAGTCATGCAACTCTGAAAGAAAGCATCTCTTAGGCTTATTGGGTAGTCAGTTTCTTTGTCATGTCTATGCTGTGTGACTTCCTCACATGCTTCACCTCACATCTGTTCTGATGTGGTGGGAATAGTGGTTTCCTTAGCAAAGAGAAAAATACATGTTGAAATCCACTCATTAGTATGTGGGCTGGTTGCTTCCACTGTAGTACAAACCCAACCTTAAAATGATGTTGGTGATCCCAAGGGACTGAGAGTCTTAAACGCACTCCCCCTCCCGATCTAATTGCTTTTCTTCTAACTTTTCTTGCCAGGGTTTCTGCAGGCTTATGTAGAAGTTCTTTCCCTTGTTATGTAGATGTTCTTTCTCTTGTCTAGTTTCATGATATACTGTGTCTGCCCTTCTCATTACCTCACATAGTCACTGTCATTTCAGTATGAGTTTTCTGTCTGAACCATGGAAGAAAAGTGCTGTTGTACTGTCGTAGGGATTTAGCTAGGATTTCTGAGCCAGATGTCTCAGATTTTGATGTACTTCCTCATCTAGAGGTCCTACTGGAATATGCTGGTTATGTGAGAGGGGAAATAGATCCTGTCCTAATGAACAAACCAAGAAGGTTAAACTGAAATGAGTTCCTTCAATAAGCCAGCAGCTTTGAAATATGGAGCCATTTCTTTGTCACTGGTATTTGTTACTTGCCAGTTTGTTACAGCTATTGCATAATTTGTTACAAAGATGTGATTTTTCTTTTCTTTTTTTAATAGGAACATTCCTTTTGGTATGATGGAACACAGACATCGTCGTAGTAGGAAAAGGATGTTTGGTAGCTCTTCAGTATATCTGAATATCAGAAAAGGAAGAAAGAGCATAGGTTTCTACTTCAGAGAAAATATTCAACCTGTACCATCTGAATAACAACTTTGAATTCCATGTAATCAATATGTTGATAAAAGAGTTCTATTTCATGGAAAATGATCAGATTTCAGTGTAGTTAAGACAGTCACAGAACAGTGTTCTTGGATACTTGTGGTGTGGGGGGAGAAGCTAGAATTTAAACCAATGTCCTCAATGTTATCAGTGCCAATTTGTGTGTCAGGCCCTTGCACATGTTTGTGATTGGTGTTTTCAGTCCTCTCCATGTGAAAACAGACAAAATGAGGCAACTTTGACTGTAATGGCAAACTACTGACTTTGCAAGATCTGCAGGTGAAACCATCTTCAGCTCTAGAGCCGCAGTAATTATTACAGTAGGAGAACACTGTGGAACAATGAATGACTGGCTTTGTGATGTGTAAGACATTGGAGGAACGATAAAGTAGCAGATAGTAAGCAATCGTCTAACATGGGCTTATTAAAGTATAAATTATAGCCAGAAATGTTTTTGAAACAGATGTTTGTACTTCAGATGCAAATTAAATATTTAAGAGAAGTAGCCAAAAATATATTACCTTTTTATCTTTGGGTATATACTGTACAGCATAATAATGTATGTACCATAAGGCTGCATGCCAAGAAGATGCAACTGCAGTAGTACAGGGTTGTCAGATTCAGAATAAACTGAACTGTTTACAGATTCTCTCTTAAAAATTACATATTTCTCTTGCTCAGCATACTCTTTGGGTGAAACTTAGTACCCTGCATTTTCCATATTAACTCATCATTCTAAACTCAGTGTTTATCAAGTATGAAGGCAGACTAATCTATACAATGAGTCCATATGGGAAAAGCACATGGCCTGGAGGAATTGTCCTTCATTCCCCAGTCTATAGGCCACAGCCATTATTCCAGCATACCTCCATTATTAAGAGCTAGTCATGACTTTATAATTGTAATACTTATAGGGCACATCTACATGTACATTTAAGCATGACTACATTTAATGAGTATTAAGCTAACACACATTAAGCAATTTTTTGCAGGTGTCTACATGTTCAGGAATTTGGAAATACGTTAATCCCAAACCCCTGGATTTGGCACTGAAGTTAGTCCCAAGACCCTGCAGCCCTGCCATGTGCCCCTGTAGCCACCAGGGGGAGCTCCAGCCTCCAGCCACATAGTTGCCAGCGCTTGGCAGCCAAGTTGAAGCTGAAGCCAGCTGCCAGCCATCTGGGAATCCCTGATCCCTGGCCAACCCATTCCATGCCCAAGATCTGTGTGCCCAGTGCAGGGGCAGCATGAGGCGTCACCCCCGCATGCCCACCCTGCCTCCCCATACCAGGACTGTTCCAGCCCCTGCCCCTGCCCCTGCCAGTGGTGCGCAGCCCCCCTGCTGCTTCAGCCAGGCCCCTGCCAGTGATGGCCAGCAACCCGTGCTCCTACTGGCCATAGTGCTGACCTTGTTGACCCCAGCAGCACCCTCTCCCCTTCCAGGCCCCAGGACAGCTACACACCTACCAGCAGGTGCTAGGGCACTGCCTGCAGAAGGCCCTGCCAGACCCCCTCTTCCTGCACTTCCCACTCCAACCTACATGCCCTGCCACCCACACACCCTTCCCCCTGCCCACCCTGAGCACCACTCTCAGGACATGCACATGGGTAAAACAGAAAACTTTATTAACTTCACAACATCCACCCCCATCCCTCCCTGCCCCTGTCAACAAACAGAACCCCCTCTGCTTCCCCCCTCAACCAACAGAGCCCTTCCATCACCATCCCCATCCCACCAAAAAAAAAAAACCAAACCACAACTGGGAAACTATATACAAGGGGAAAACTATATATAAGGGGAAAAATATTTACTATATTTTGGGTTCAAGCCCAGAGTGGGGGACCTAAGGGGCAGGGCCCCAGGGCAGGTTCCTAGTACCTCAACCCATAGATATTCCCTGGAGCTGGGCTCAGGCTAGCCCCCTAGTGTCAGACTAGACCCAGCACTAAAGTTAGTCTCAGGTAATGTCTACGTGGGCATTAGTGCACAATAACTAATCATGCATAAATATGATACCTGAATTAGCAGGTCTCAAATTTAAGCACAGTGTACACGTAGTTTGTACATATAGATTTCATAGACATTAGGGCTGGAAGGGATCTCATGAGATCATCGGGTCCACCCCCCTGCCCAAGAGACAGGAAGTCAGCCGAGGTCAGATCACCTCAGCAAGATGAGCATTCAAGTGTTTTTCTTTAAGCTATCCAGAGTAGGTGCTTACATCACTTCTGGGGGAAGTCTATCCCAGACTCTGGAGACTTGGACAGTAAAGACGTTTTTCCTTATGTCAAGTCTAAAATGGCCTTTCAGCAGTTTGTGACCGCTAGATTGTGTCTTCATTTGGGGTGCCCAGGAATATTCTCCCAGTTCCTGATGCGCACCCCTTATGTATTTATAGGCTTCCACCAAGTCACACCTGAGTCTTTGCTTCTCCAGGCTGAAGAGTCCCATGTCTCTCAGCCTCTCACCATAAAGCATGCTCTCATGATCTTTAATCATGCATGTGGCTCTCCTCTGGACTCTCTTTTAAAAGTGCCCAGAGCTGTGACACATGCAGTTGTATAAGCAGCAAAATGCACATCAGCACTAAGACAATGGAGGTGGTATGCTTTTAAACTAAAACATATCACAGATGTTTTAGTTGAAAGGTGCACTGACATCATTTTCTGTGTGCTAACCCACACTTTGCCACTTGTATAACTGCAAACAACACAGACCAGGGCACATCAGCTCACATGTGGAGCAGATCCGATTAACTTGAGTTTGCTTCAATGTGCCGGGTCCCCGACAAATCCCAGCATCAAAATGTATGTGTACAAATGCCCAATTAATGTAATTAATTCACATTAAGGGAAAATTACAACATTTTTTTAAGGCTATGAGAAATTGATAAATTAACTGTTGCCAGTTTAGCCAGAAACCTTAGAATAATTCATTAATATTACGATCATTTTATCTTATTGATCTTGAGACTATGAAGTATCTTAATAAAAGATCTGAAAGCTTTTATTATATTTGTTTATTCCATTACAGGTTTATGTTTTGATACCTGAAAACAGTGATGTCCAATTTCCAAGAGACCAGGGGCGACATGCCCTATGGACTGCACCAGGGAGAATCATGGCCCTTTTCATGCAGCATACCTAAAGGACATGCTCTTCTCCACTCCTGTACTGCCAATCTGTGACCCCCCACACACAGCTAACCCACAATCTGCCACAACACTACACTGTGTGCTCACAGCCCTCCCCCAACCACTATACTGTGCACCCATGACCCCTCCCAACAGTTGTATCATGTGCCCACATGGGTACCCCTGTTCTGCACTGTGTGCCCAAAGCCCCTCCTGATTTCTTTTTTCCCCTGCTGTACTCTGCTCAGCATCCTATGTTTCCCCCTGGGGCAGAAGCAGAAAGGAGAAGCTGGTGGAAGGAGGGAGACCCTGCAGCAAGAGCAATAGAGGGAACAATGGTTAGGTGAGAGCCAAGCTCAATTTAGTTCTTCATGGGCTCTATGAGGCCTGCAGGCCACCAGTTGGACATCCCTAGATTAAAATATTTAGGTATTGCTTTGATGTCTTTTTCTTGACTATCTTCAGTCTTTCTCAAATTTCTCTGAGTAATTTCAGCTTACCAAGATATTCATAGAAATTTAGAGAGAAAAAGCTTAGTCATATAGTCAGTCCATCCTCCTGCCAATGCTTATCTATTGTGCATTTGCCGTTCATTCTTCCTGCCCACTGTTCATTCCCCTGCTCCCCACTTATTCCTCCACTCCTGTTCATTCCCCCAGCTCCCCACTTGCTCTCCCAGCAAGAGGCTGAGGACTGTCCCTGGAGACCTTCTCCTGCTGTCTCCTGCCCCCTGCTGCTTCCCCTGTTTGTCTCCAGCCTCAGGACACTGGAGACAATCAGGGGAAGGAGAAGGGGACTAGAGACAGCCCTGGAGGCATTCCCCAGGTGTCCCTGATCTCCCAAGGCTGGAGACAAGCCAGGGAAGAAGCAGGAGGCTGGAGGCAGCAGGGGAATGTCCCAAGAGCTGTCCCCAGCCCCCTGCTTCTTCCCCTGCTTATCTCCAGCCTCCCAAGGTCAGAGACAAGCAGGGGAAGTAGCAGGGGGCTGGAAACAGCAGTGGAATGTCTCCAAGAGCAGCCTCCAGCTTCCTGCTCCTTCTCGAGGCTGGAGACAAGCATGGAAAGAAGCAGGGGGCTTGAGACAGCCATGGAAATATTTCCCTGCTGTCTCCAGCCTCCTGAGGTGTCCCCCTTTCCCCCCCAGCCCCACAACCCCCTGCTTACCTGGCAAAAGCTGGGTCCGGATCCCTGCAGCGTACTTCAGGAGTAGGGAAAGGGCCAATCACAGAGATACTTTGGTACTCTGCCAGAGCATCTTTGGAGGACTGAGCCTCCAGTTGCCTCAGGGCATGGTCCCAGACCATGCTCTGACCCAGTTTTTCCCTTGGGTTTTTGTTTCACCCTTGGATATGCAGGGGTCTCATTTTCTCCTTGTATTGAAAACTTGCAGCATGGGGAACATTTTTTTTTTTCATTTCAGCACATGCCTCTTGCCCTGCCTCAAAGGGGTTTGAAATGGGGCAAGAAGCATGTGTGTGCTCATCGGGACACGCCCTTAATGTTCAAACACATAAGATAGTTTTAGCACGTCCTAAATTTTTCCCTCTAACAATATATTTATGATAGAAGTTGGTAAAACCTATTATTTTGGTTTAATCTTTTTCCCTCTATGACCTGAGCAAACTTCTAGCTCATACTTGTGTGGAAAATTATACATATTTATACAGTTATAAACCAAACACATTTCCTTTGAAAATTCAGTGATTTCCCACTAGTGAAAGTTGTGCAGCTCTTATGTGAAGGTGGCCAGTATGAAAAAGGAATACTAATTAAATGTGGGGATAACATTCAATGCAGAATAATGATGGAAATAATATTAGCAATTCCAGAAGTAATATTTTTTTCTGATTAGAAAACCTTACTATCCTCTACTGTGCAATAAACTTTGTTACACTAAGGGCTTATACTGCAAGATCTTTTTTTTAATCAGTGAGGAGGGGGGTTGTGAGAAGAAGTATGTTCATACATTAACCAAAGGATGTGAACCAACCATAGAAGGTCATTTTTAATGTGTCAAAAGGACTTTTAAATCCTTTAAAAAGGAAAATAAACAGTTTAAAAAACATTTTTAATTTATACAAATAATGCCCAGTACTTTATAGGGCTTTACTGTCTACTGATAGCTACCGTTTCTTTTTTTATGTGTTTAATGCTTACTCAGTGCTTATTGCTTATTATTCAATATATTCCATACAAGTGTTTCATAGTTTCATAGTAACTAGGGTCAGAAGGGGCCTAGAGCAGGCCATCTAGTCTGACCCCCCGCCAATGGCAGGAACGAGTGCTGGGGTCACA
>JAGPOW010000261.1:75161091-75213726 GCA_030014935.1 Caiman crocodilus | reverse complement strand
TGCTGATCGCCCCTCAGCAGCTTATAGGCAGCCACCAGGTCCCCCCTCAGCCTCCGTTTACTGAGGCTGAACAGGTTCAGGTCCCTCAGACGCTCCTCTGAGGCTCCTCTTAGTGTGGCTAACTAGTGTGTTAGAAAGCAAAATCAGGTTCTCATGGCTGAGCAGGGAAGCAGCGCTCTAACAAGGCACTTTTCACACATTCCAGAGAGAATTTTTTTGGAGGGGGGGAGGGGAGGGAGAAGTAGAGTGTGTCTAATGAACCTTGGGAAGACAAGTGGCCCCATTTCCCATATATTCAAAAGATAAGAGTGCAGCTACAAGAATTAATCTGTCATGGTACCTAAAAGTCCCAATTAGGGATGGAAAATTCTAATGATATGATCACATCTTACCAGATACTGGGTGGTGAAACACACATAGACAGTACCCCCACTGACTGGACAAGGTATGTCGGACTGCACCACCAATGAATAATCACCAGCACGGTATATAATGAATGGACTAAAGGTATAACACTGGAGAGGAACAAAGAGAGGGTGTTCACCACTCAGCAACTTCCTCCAGGAGGGACTACCACAAACTGAAGCAAGATACCCTCAGAAGATGATCACGTGCTGGGCAGATGTCCATCTTCCTGTGTGCATCCCTCCCTAGGGCACAGTGTATGATGCGAGATTCTGCTTGCTTGCTAATTGTCATATGCTGCGACTGGGTGCTAATAAAGGTCTCCAAGTTATCAACAGGATATGTTGTGACTGGTCATTTTAGGGATGTTGCATTCTAACCACAATTGAGTATTTGCTGCTGATTCTTAAAATCAGGCCAACATTTACCTGTTCATTTATCGTTTATCAAGGTTAAGATTGAACTAGAAGGATTCCACCCAGGAACATCTCTGGATTTTCCCCATCAGTCTACTATCTATAAAAACCTGTAAAATTCATCTCTATCTATAAAAACCTTTCAAATTCTGGGAAGTTCATGAAACTTATCTATTCCAGACAGCACTCAAGAGTAAAGGAACCATGCCCTATAGTTTGTCTATCCAAAACCAAGCTCAGTCTACTTCAAACACCCAGACCAAGGGCTTCAGACTAACAGGGGTGAATCTTGGCTTAGGTCAATATATTCAAGTCAATGTTGCAGTCTCTGCCTTCCTCCCATCATTGATTCTGAGTAGAGTTGTTTGGGAAAATTCCAGTCAAGTATGATTAAATAAAAAAAAAAATGGCAATTTAGCAGAATTTAAATGTATTGTATAAATGGTTTATGTTGCCACAATTCTCATGTTCTTACCATACCCTGACTGATTTACTTGAAAACCTGCTGGACAGGGTCCTGGGGACCTGATACTTCCAAGGTCCATGGCGTTAAGGTAGCATAAGCATAACAAAAGCATGCCATAAGGACATCTCAAAGGCAATTCACCATTCTCTTTTGTAGATAACTTCAAAATTGGGGAGGGTTACAATTAATCCACATTTCACAGTCCTCCCAAAATATTCTCCCAGCCCTTCTGCTGGTACATGGAAGCACTGCCTAATTAGATGACTGTAGATATCTTGTCATAGAAACATAGAGAAGCAGAGCCAGAAGGACCCCATTAGCTCATCTAGACAAACTCCCTGGTTAAGGCAGGATCATCCCTATCTACGCCATCCTATACAAATCTAACCTTCAAGCAAAACTAAATGGTCAACCCTGACACAACAGAAGACATGACACCCTAAGTAGTGGCAGATCTAGGGGTGAGGGTGTAGTGGTACAAACTTTGATTGGTGCTCCACATAGACTTTAAAGCCAACAGCTTGGGAAGGGCAGTAGCATTTCTATTCAGGCAGCAGAGAAGGTGTTAATTGACTTCATGACTCATCATCTACCTGGTTCATGCTAATCTTTCCATTTCACAGGTGTTAATGACTGACACTGAAGTATTGCAGACACTGTCAAGACTCTCAAGAAGATGAGATTTTGTTTTATGAATCATAACAAGAGATACACATTTAACTATAATGACTACAGGACTAGTGGCAAACTATCTTTTGAGTGTTTTTGCCTAGATGGTATTTTGTTTTATGTAATCTAGCACATAAGTTCACATTCCAGTACAGTAACAAATATATCTATTTTTGCTTTGATCTTAAACTGAATAAGGTAGCATGAAGCCCTTACCATATTAGTAAAGTTTCTAGTTTCTTTTTAAATGGAGCAAAAATTGTTTTGCTACGTGATGATGCACCACACCATCCCCTCCTCCTCCTTTTTCAAAATCCTAGATCCATCTATGGCCATGGACCATCATAATAATAAAATTAGCTCCTAGGCAGACAAAAGGAACTCATTCACTCTTCACCCCAAGTCTCCATTCTTGGAAGAGACTGTTCCCAACTTCTAATAAAATATGGATATGAATAGTTATGGAAAGCACGCAGGCCAACCTTAGTTAGTCTGGGGAAAAAGGAGAATGGAAGAAAGAGGAGGCTGTAGTCTTTTTATAGTCGGCATAAATATTCAATTGAAGGCAGGGCAAGGTGGCACCTTAAAGACTAACTCATTCATAAAGGTATGTGTATTTAGAGAAAGGTAGTTAGCCATGTTATCCAAAGTCAGGCAGAAGGCAGAGCAGGATGTTTTGACTAAGCTTACGGTTGTTTGACTAAGCTTACGGTTGTTTGACTAAGCTTATGCTTTTCTGAATAACTTTATCTAAAGGGCCAATCTCCCCTACCTTCTGATGTTTTTCTAGGTATTCAATAGCAAAGAAGGAATAGGTAGTAATCAATCAGATTATACTGTTGCATAAAAATATATAGGCTTTGCTGGATCAGGGTCAAAATCCATTTTCTGGGGCCTGGAATTTCTTCTTGGATTGCACAGTTATTTGTCTACCTTACTGACAAAGGTAAGTCTTTTTTTACTGCTGGCACTGCAGAGTTCCAGAACCAATGCATCACTTGAAGAGCAAACTCGATTCTAGCCTGACATCTGCATCATCAATTAAATTGCCAGCTTGGTTGAGATTGAACTTCTATAGGTCTGGTGGCATGTAAGGAGCACGTTCACAATGCTATCAAATAAAATAATTTTGCTTTGTTTATAGGTAAACTTTATCTGGGGAATCAACAAGGAACATGACGATCTTATTTTAGTCACATTTTTGCAAGAACAGTTAAGAAAAGCAATACAATAATGAATCTATAGGGAGGGAGGAAAGAATAGTGAAGTATTGTTAAACCTGAATTACACTTACAAAAACAGAGGGTAGAACTTTGTTACAGAATTATGTGAACCATGTCTGAGTACATGGTTTGGCCTAAATCAGGCATGATTTGCTACACTGAAAAATAATCAAGTGTGTCCTTGATTTCATTCACATTGCTGCCTCAGTCATATGATGTGCTAGGCCTTCTGGGTCCACATTCCATGGTACATGACAATTATTAATATTAATCAGGCCAGAAATTATTTTAGTTAATATTAATATTAATTATTAATATTAGCCAGGTTAGTATTCTATGGCAGGACTTGTCTATCCTTCTCTGGCCTTCTGATTTTCCTTTCCCTTCCCTTCCCTTTATTAGATTTGTTTTACCAATTCAGAAAAAATAACATCTTCCACTATAGCACACTTCAAATTTCTATCTCTATCTACTATTATATCTAATAACAAGGCACAGATCCTGCTCAGGAAGATTTTCTATTCTACTTGCTGGTATTAATGCAGCTGTCATTTTACACTGTGGAGTTAATATAGGGCCTTAGACATAGTGGAGAGCATGTTAACACAGGGCTACTTTCCCTGAGAAGTTGATACATGCCGAGCTATAGTCACATAGGCAACATTCAAGCATGGAGTAATGGAGAAGCTGACATAGTTTTTAATAGTTCTGTAATCTCCTTATGTTGACAAGTGTGTCTGGATCAGAACCACAAGAATAGAGCAGTGGACCTACATTATCATATAGGCTTGATATGACCAACAACGGGCCTAGACTTCCCACAAAAGAAAGTCCATTTTCCTTTTAGGGGCTTCACTTGCCCCAAGATGTACAAATAAAATCAGGCCATACCTGTGTCCAAATGGATTGCTTTTACCAGCTGGAAAGTGGCTACCTGAGGTTGCTGCAGGTTGCTGGAAATTATTTTAGGCTTGGAAGTAATCTGTCAGTGTTGTGGTGCTGGCCAAGACAATTACTGTTACAGATCATTGATGAATGGCAAAAATTGCTGACGTTTCCAAAATAAGAGCAGATAAATAGGCTGAGAAGGGACATCCTGAACAGCTGGAGCCATCAGTGGCACATGCATACCTCTTGTCTGCTTCCTTCCACCAATATTTTGGCAGATGACTTATTATCCCAGAAAGGATACCATTCACTCACAGTGTAGTTGATTGACCATAGTGAAAGGTTTATTGATACAAAGGTGAGATATAAAGAATACACCATTTGCATGACAAAGAAACTAATGTCTTACTTAGTGAAATAGCTAACAAAGGGGCTTTGTACCCCGTATTTTGAAATATACAGACTAATATCTACCCCCCTGGATGACAAGCTTGTTCCTAAGTGATAAAATCAGGAAGACATGAAAAGTATACATCAAGCAAGTGCAGGACAGCCCTGGAATGTTGGTCCTGGACATTTGAAGGTTGGATGGTGATGCCTATAAGTTCATATAGGTGCCATAGTGTATATGCTTTAAATGATACTAGGGCATGCTGTGTACTATGCAACATATCAGAAAATAAGAGGGAATACCTTGGCCATGAATGTGTTAATGTCGTTGCCGCTTTATAAGCAATCAGAAAGCATGTATTTGATAACTAGGTCTTATCCCGGAAGAGCAAAGGGACTCAGAATGCCTTGTGTGCCATGCCTTTTGTCTGGAAGGGAAAATGGAGAAAGGGAAGAATAAAATAATATGAACACAACTTTAGTGTGCCACATCAATTTACTTGTGAGATAATCTAGGGTTTGTATTGTATTGTTAATCTGATACTTTATTAAAAACGTAGATTTAGAGTTCCTGCGCCTCTTTATTTCCCAAGTGTTCACACACCAAAGGATTGAACATAAATATATATCTATATATTAAAAACTAACACAGTTCAGCTTACCTGTCACAAAATAAAGTAAGTACAAAGAAAAATCCAAATATAATACAAAGCCAATGCTATAATGCAAACGAAAGCAAAGAAATGATACATCCTCCCAGACTACTGGAGCAATGAACATGCTCCCAGACTATTGTACCAGGCAGCACAGTGCAGTGAAGGTGAGCAGCCTTCAGTGATCAAAAACAGGTTAGGGGTTATCTAGAAAAGCTGGATGTGTACAAGTCCATGGGGCTGGATGTAATGCATCCAAAGGTGCTGGGGGAGTTGGCTGATGTAATTACAGAGCCACTTACCATTATCTTTGAAAACTCATGGTAACTGGGGTAGGTCCTGAATGATTGGAAAAGGGAAAATATAGTGCTCATCTTTAAGAAAGAGAAGAAGGAAGATATAGGGAGCTGTAGACCCATCAGCCTCACCTCAGTCTCCAGAAAAATCACGGAGCAGATCCTCAAAGAATCCATTTCTAAGTACTTGGAGGAGAAGGAAGTGATTATGAACAGTTAGCATGGATTCACCAAAGGCAAGTCATGCATAACCAACCTAAGTGCCTTCTGTGATTTTGGATCTGTGGATGCAGGAAATGCAATAGACATAATATACCTTGACTTTAGCAAGGCATTTGATACGGTCTCCCACAGCATTCTCAAAAGCAAGCTGAAGAAGTACAGTTGGATGAATGGTGTGTAAGGTGGATAGAAAGCTGGCTGGATTGTTGGGATAAATGGGTAGTTATCAATGGCTCAATGTCTAGCTGGCAGCTGGTATCAAGTGCTCCAGGGGTCAGTCCTGGGGCTGTTTTTGTTCAATATCTTAATGATCTGGAAGATGGGACAGATTGCACCCTCAGAAAGTTCGCAGATGACACCAAGCTGGGAGAGTAGTAAATACGCTGGAAGGTAGGGCTAGGATCAAACAGACCTACACAAATTGAAGGATTGGGTCTAAAGAAATCTTATGAATTTCAACAAGGACAACGGCAAAATCCTGCACTCAGAACAGAACAATCACATGCATCAGTACAGGATGGGGGCTGACTGGCTGGGCAGCAGCTCTGCAGAAAAAGACCTAGGGTTACAATGGACAATAGACTAAATATGAGCCAAAAAAATCCCGTGCACTGCTATAGCCTGGGGACTGACTGGCTAAGTAGAAGCTCTGCAGAAATGGACCAGGTGGTTACAGTGGACAATAAGATGGATACGAGTCAGTGGTATGCCCTTCTTGCCAAGAAGGCTAACAGCATACTGGGCTGCACTAATAGGAGTGCTGCCAGCAGATCAAGGGATGTGATTATACCTCTATATTCTGCACTGGTGAGGCCTCATTTGGAGTACTGTGTCCAGTTTTGGGCCACCCACTACAGGAAGGATGTGAACAACTTGGAGAGAGTCCAACGAAAGCAAAAAACATGTTTAAGGGTGTGACTGTAAACATGACTTATGAGGCAAGGCTGAGAGAACTGGTTTTATTTAGTCTGAAGAGAGGACTTAATAGCAGTCTTTAGCTACCTGAAGGATGGTTCCAAAAAGGATGCAGCTAGACTGTTCCCAGTGATGGCAGATAATAGAACAAGGAGCTATGGTCTCAAGTTGCAGCAAGAGAGGTTTAAGTTGGATATCAGTAGAGATGCACTGATACATCAGTCACCTACCAGACAAGCACTGATAAAAAGGAAATTTACATTATCAGCTATTGGCTTTTTTGGCCACTGTAACCACTAAGGCTTACTGATACCTGAACACCTGAGTTCCCTCTCTCCTGTGAAGCTTAGAAAGCCCCTCAGGAAATAGTGGGCTTCCCCTTGCAGGTGGGCAGCATTCTAGCCTGCAAGGGATCCTGCTTGAGGCACAAGGGGCACCACATGTATGTGCATTGCCACATGCATGCACATGGCCAGGAATACAGCCAGTGTGTGAAGCGTAGCTCCCTGCAGGTAAGTGTATGGAGGGTAAGGGGTGCAGAGGAGGAAAGAGGTGTGGGGGGCACAATGAAGCCCCATGGTGGGGGAGGGAGTGGGGGAAGGGTAAGGGCAGGGGCAGGGGCTGGGGACGCTGCCCAGCCAGGGCAGTTCATGGGACCCTGAGCCAGAGCAAGGAGCAGAACAGAGCGGTGGGTGGCTCATTCAGGAGGTGAGGGGGCAGCTCTCTGCCACTACATACACCCCATAGGGGAGGCATGAGGGGTGCATGTGCTCCCCTCCCGCCATTTATGTGCAGAGTGAAAGCAGAATGCTTTTCCCTCAGGAGCCCCGTGCCATCTGCCTGCCCTCTGCCCTCCCAGCAGCAATGGAAGCAGAGAGTTGTGCCACCTGCTGCTATATAAGACACTGTGGCACTTTAATTAGAGTGTCTCTCAGATCCACTCTAATTAAAGTGCCCCCCCACCATGGCTGGAGCAAAGCCAAGTAGGACAATGGTAAATGCAGGTTGACTGTTGGTGGTCTCATGGGAAGATATTTCACCTCCACTAGGGTACATGCTCTTGAAAAACAATGAAATGGCACATCATTTTTCTTATCTGGGAGGGGAAGGAAACATTTCTCCCCTTTGCTTTACTGTAACACAGTGAGGCAAAAGTTGTAACTCTTATTTATTTTATTAATTTTATATTTCCTCCGCCTTTGTCCCTTTTTTCTCTGAACCTGCTGTGTTTAAGGTTTATTTTCACAAAATAATGACAAGCTGCTTTTTATTTACTTAAAAAAAAATCAAATTTCTCTTTTGTGCTATTTGAGGCTTGGGGGGTGTTGACCAGGATTAACCAGCAGAACATTCTTAATGATGACTTTAGCATTATTTTAAGCTATAGTATGAGAACTTGCTGGACATCCCTGGGGAAAAAAAAGAGCACTTGTTCCAGGTCTCTGGTAGAAAGCCATCCATCTGTGCCATGGGGCTTATATGTCACCTGCTGACTGATGGGAAGATTAATGACCAGAGAGTACTGGTGTGCTATGAGGTAAAGAGTTCCCACTGCTTAGAAACCTGACAGATTGTTTGGAGTTCTTCCTGCATGCAAAGCTCTCCCATATCATTACTCAAGAATAGACTAAAATTCAGGCCAACATAAACTGAACAATGAACTAGGATGCAAGAGCACAGAGCCACCACAGATGTGCCTTTGAAACCACATCCCCACTATCCACCCATGGCAGCCAGTCCATTATTATACCTAAAAGACTCTGCAAGTGTCCTGGGCTTGAAACCAGCACAGATTATGTGGTACATCTCAGAAAATGCTTTTGCCAGTGTGAGGGACAACAAACTAATAAACATGTATAATTGCATGCACACATACAAAATGTTAAAAGAGTTTTATTATGATTTCAAAGCCAAGCACTCAAAAAATTAAAATGAAACCAACCCACTTGGCTTTAATTTAATCCTCTTGGGTGTAAGCATTTTGATAAATTTTTTGTTGCATGACTGAATACCACTTTTTGCTCACAATTCAGTACAGGGAAGGGAGCAGCTCTGGGAATAAATCATGCTTTTATAATGAAGAAGACATTTATCTATATGACCTCTATTTTATTGGTTGCAGAAAGTGGAAAGTATATAGTGAATAGGGCAGCTGTTTACAGGGGCAGAGGGAAGAAGGAATGGACTTATGTGTAAAACAATTCAGTCCTGTCCTGGAAATCTGGATTTTCTTTCTGACTCTGCTTCAGAGTTCTTATTAAACATTAGTCAAAATACCTTAATCTTTTGTGTATTTGTAGCTTCTAACAAAGTTCATTTTCTATTCTTCTTGATTTGAGATCATAGGGTATGATTTGCAGACGGACTGAACAGCTAAAACTGTTTATTCCTCTATTTAACTGGAAATTGCCTGCCAGTTTGTAACACACTGATTTAATGTCTGAACCCTACATTGTACATGACCTGCTAAACCAGTGACATTTCAATTGAGCATAATACTTGACTAGAGATGGCACCTGGGAAATCATCCTGTGAACATGATGTCTGCTGGACAGAGACAGGTGCCATGTTACTTGTAGGCCTTTGGAGCAAGGTCAGTAAGAAACATCACTTTGAGAATGCTATCTGAGAACTGTGGTTCTCAAAGGATACAGATAAGCATTCAGAAGACCTGACTCAGGTTAAGTAACTTACTTTGAGCCACTTAAATCCAAGTCAGTTTCTGCCATGGGCAAGTGTTTGTGCATTCAGCTAGAAGTAAATAAGTACAGAAGGAGGGGCTGGTAGTCCAGGGGTGTGATCTGGTGTCCCACGATCACCTCTTGGCAAAACTGGCCAACTGTGGCCCTGGCTTCACCATGATCTGCTGGCTGGGGAATTGGCTCTGTGGTTAGACCCAAAGGGTGGTAATTGACAGAAGTCAATCATCATAGTGCCCTGTGGCCAGTGGGGTTCCTCAAGCCTCTGTCCTTGGGCCAACATTATTCAACATCTTCATTAATGATGTGTACATTGGTATCAGAAGCAGACTAGCCAAGTTTGCAGATGACACCAAACTTTGGGGTAAAGCATCCACATCTGAGGACAGAATGGCAATCCAGGCTGACCTTGACAGTCTCAGGAAATGGGGGGACAAGAACATGATGGTGTTTAACACCAAAAAATGCAAGGTTCTCCACCTAGGAAAGAAAAACCTACAGCATGCTTATAGGCTCAGCTGTGCTAGGCTGGCTAGCAATATGGACAAAAAGGACTTTGTGGTTTTGATTGACCACAAGATGAACATGAGCCTTCAATGTGATACTGCGGCTAGTAAAGCAAGCAAAATGCTGGCTTGCGTCCATAGATGCTTCTCAAGCAAATCCTAGGACATCATTCTCCATTGTATTCAGCCTTGGTGAGGCCACAGCTGGAGTACTGCATCCAGTCATTTAGATTACCCTAAGCTTGGTTAGGGAGATATAAATACAATGCTTGTATGCCCTCAAAGAAGTTGGATTGGATCTCAGTGCAGGGAGAAAATGAAATCCCTGAGCACCCGATACTGGAAAACTTTTGCAGCTCACTGAGAATATGACCAGTCTACTCAACTCAGTTATCAGCAGTGCTCTGACCATGGATCCCCTTTTCACTCTGGGTGGCTTTTACCAGTATATTTGACTGGGGCAGAGGACTCAGATCCTGGAGCAGATATCAGGAACACAGAAACTAAAGAGTACAGAGTAGATGCCCGCTATTATTCTAACTGGCAGGTAATTTCCACTTAAGTAGAGGAATAAATAGTAGATCAAAAAAATGTGGTCCTTGGGGGAACCGGAGGTCTGGCTTTGGAGTGCATGGCCCTGTGTTTTAATCATCCACACTTGATAATAGAAAGGTTACCAGACTGAAGCTATGAAACACTCATACTTTAGCTGATTAAATGGTTTAAACAGCACTTAGGTGGGAGGTTGGTGTGTATGAATGGGAGCCAGGTAACAGAGAGCAAGGGCTCCAATAATTCTTGAGTAAAGACTAAAGCTATCTAGACTTAAAGCTTCTCCTCTATTTTCAACTCACCCCTCTGGACAGTATGTAATTACTGCAGTTTCTATGGCAGATAAAAATCGACTGTTTATAGACTATTAGAGGACTACAGTTTATGTAAATGATCACATTAATCCAACTATTTTTATCCACTGCATTTTAAAGGTATTTATATATGTGGTCATTTTATTAGTAAAATAGACATTAATCTTTTAGTAAAGCCCCTAGAAAGCTAATTCATACACAAAATCTACAGCACTATGAATAAGATTAAGATTTCAGCTTTTCTTGGGTTTAAGTCAGATAAACTAATATATTCTAGATACAAAGATATAAAAATTCTATAGATATACAACTTTTGTCTAATGGGGAAAAAAATCCAAGGTAAAACTGGCAGATAGAGATTCCCATGTGCAGGATTTATCATTCACACTAAATAACACAAATCATTTCTTTGGCAGCAGAATTATTTATTTCTTATGGATGACAGCTGTCAGAGAAATGACATGGATTTGGACTTAACATTGATTTAAAAATATCTTCTCCTTCAAACTGATTAATTCATTCAATGATTTTACAGCTTCTCCTTAAAATATTAGGAGATGCTATTAGCCATAGAAAATGAAGATTAACATTCTTTTAATAATCCATGTTGACATCAAGCAGTACAGAAAGGCACATGAACATCAAAGCCCAATATGTGGGCGTGTCTACACATTTGTTAATGTGCCGTAATTATGGTCCATTAATTTTAGCAGCTGTAGTAACACATACTAAATGTACTGTAGTCAGTGGTATTGAGTGTTGGCACAAACAAATGCTTTTTTGTGACACTAAATGCCTATTGGACTAAACTACTGCCTGGTTTTTGCCAGCTGTGTTAATGTGCAGTAGACTGAGTTCAATGTGCATTAAGTGTCTCATGTAAGCTTACCTAGTTGGTGGCATGCAAACTTTATTAACCCTATTTTGCTATTTCAGTGGTGCTCAGGCAATGGCCCACAGTCTGGTCTGGCCCATGGAGCCATGTCAGGGCTCCAGTGGTCCAGAAATTTGGCACTTAGGCATTCTGGACTCTGAGCCTAATACTGCCACCAATCCCCGCTGCCAAATGTCTGGAACCCTGGGGATCCCCACATGCCAGATGACATAGGTCTGGCCATTGCATGGGGATCATCATCAGTTGAATCCAGCATGCCAGATCAGATCCATAAACTGACCCCATGTGCCACCTCCATGTGTGTAATCAGGCCCATGGGCTGGTCCTGTGCCACTCACTTGGCCTGTCTCATCTGTTCATAGGCTGACAAGCATTTGTATACTTCATAGAACTGTCACGCTTGAAGTTAATAGAACTAAAGCATTCCAAGTTAGGCACATGCTTAGGTAACTTGTCTGTCTGCCTGGAATGTAATTTTGCTATCACCATTCTGTATTTTTTTCAAGCTGCAAAAATACTGCAAAAATGTGTTTTAAGATATTTGTTCGGTATGTAAAACAGTCCCTTTCCCCCAAAATCTTTTATGTTTGTTTTCCACAAGTGTTCTAGCGCAGCTGATTTCTGACAGGAAGTGTACAGTAATAGTAAGTGGTAAGCAAATATAATAAAACATTCACAAAAAGCAGATCTTAAATTCATAATTTTGCATATTCATAGCAGAACATTTATTCTCAAATTTCAGCTGTTCTCATCCAGGAATAGAAACATATTACCTGACTCAGGTGCTACAGGAAAACAGCTTGAAAAGTGACTAATCAATACAATGTAAGTAATTTACATTCTAAGAATAATTTGCCATAATTATTCACCAAACATTTTCAAATAATAAATACCTAAAAACTGTCATTTTTATCTCAATTAGTTTTCAAAATTGTTTTTAATATAAAATAAGATAAACAAGTAAAATAGGCTACTGCATTGAAGCAACAGAGGATAGGAGCTAAACTAAGAGGGGGAAAAGTGTTAACATCGATGAGAACATTTAGGTACAGTAATTCTACTATCATGTACTTACCATGCTAGGAATTTGGATGTGGTCAGATGGAAATAAACTAGATGATTTTACCATAATTCAGAAGACCTGAGGAACAAAATTAAACTGTAATTTTGGGTTCAGGATGAGCTATTGTAGAGATAACAGAAATATGGTGGAATAGTAATCAAGTCTAGAATAGAGGTACAAGGCAAGTCAGGGTGACCTTTTTGGCTTGGGACAGACATTCAAAATGCCTGGGCCTGAATTAATTTAATCTTTGCAGGTTAGTCTAACCTGGTTAAGCTGAACTGGTTTGCAACTGTACAGACATCCCCTTTTGGCTGAGGAAATGCAGACACATGCCTGCAGTAGCTCAGGCTAGAAGCTGGAGGTGGCACTAAAGCAGTCCTCCCTACCCTTTCACAGTGCTGAGCTGAGGGGCAGGAAGGCTTGGCTAGGCCCCAGCAGGATGCTCTGATTAGAAGGATGGGTTCCCCAGAGCATTTATCAGCTCTGTCATCAGCATTTAGCACCATATTAGAAAAAAAAGCCTCTCTCATTAGTTCAAGCTCTTCTTAACTTTTTCCAAGGAAGGAACAGAGGGACATTGCCAGCTACCTGTTGATTAGCTCCAAAAAGCCCTAAGCTGACACTTAGGGATGGGGCAGGAAGAAGCTAGGCAGATGCTGCTGTGTCTGCAAGTCTCTTCTGAAGATCCAGTGAAGAAGAAGAGGGGAGGGGCCAGCCCAGCTCTCTGGAGCAGAAAGCCCAGCACAACCCAGAGAGCATGCTGAGATGCTGGGGGACTCTGATTTAACTTAAACAAGAAAGGGGTCTGGGACAAACATTGCATAAACCAGTTTGACCCCAATCAGTTAAACCTGGTTGAATGTAGTATCAGATTTATCTCAAACTAGTTTCAGATATTTTCAAAGTGATTTATGTTCAATGAATCTCTGTTCTGTTACAGGTTTTATAATTAATGCTATTAATAAAGTTAGGACACTGATATTTTTTAATGAGTATCAACAAACTTCTTAGTCAAATAGCCAATAAACCAATAGGCAACAAAGCTATTTTATATTTAGTTTTAGTAAGAATTAAGTATCTTATTGAAGACCTGGTCAATAATTGTTGACTGAGGGTGAATGTTGATGAGGTGCTCACTGCACAGTTGTTACAGCTCAGTCATTTAGTACTTGCATAACCAAGTACTAAATGACTGTTCAGTAACCAGTCTTACTGTGCAGTAGCAACCTGGCATGATTGCATAGTGACACTTACTGTCCATTACTGCTGCACAGTAGCATTGCATTATGATTCACACCTGGTGATGCTACTGCACTGTAGTAACAAGCTATTGTACTGTAACAGTCTTGTGTAAACAAGCCTGAATGATGTTGAACTGATTCAGTTTAAATTAAATGGGAGGTAACCTGTTAATATTTTAATACTAAATAATAATATTTACAGTAATATTCATACAGAACATTTGCAAATAACAACTAGTATTTGTAAATCCCCAAGGAAAATTTTATTCTTTAAATCAATGCTAAATTCCCTTCTATATATTTAATTTGTATGACTTCAGTTGGAGTTTCCTATCCCTTTCTGTTGACTGCATTAATTCACCCTCTGTAATATTTACTTATGAAACTAGTTTGTATTTGTTAATTCACTTTGGCTTTTCTTAATTTTCCTTTTGGAAAACTGAAAGGCAATCACTGTTTGGGGCTCTCACTTGGGGGTGACGTGATTCTGGCTCTTCCACTAGATATTTAAAAAATAATTACCAGGTATCTTTTTGTACTATTAGTATGTCCCATTAGTCACTCAACCCTTCATTCTTCTGTGTGCTGATAAAAATGGCCGTAGTCCAGAAAAACACTTAAGCACATGCTTAAATTTAACTATATGAGTACTCCTATCAACTTGCAGAATTAACTCATCCTGGAATAATGGGTTCCAATATTGAGAGAGAGTAATTTTTTCTATATAAAATGCTGAACTTGTGTATTCTATTACTAATATTGTCCGTCATGATGTATTCAGGTCCTGTCCCTTAGGTCAGTGCAAACTGCTGTGGAGGATCAGCATCATTGAAATGAAAAAGTTAAATTTGCCTCAAATTAAAATATATCTAAAAATGCTTTGAAGCAGTAAGTACAATGAAGCGTGTATCTGATTTGGATTAGAGCTCCAAAAGCTGTGATAGATAGAAAGCTAGATATGAACTTTTGTGTCTCCCGTTAAAACACTAGGGAAAATTCCACAAGAGCACTGAAGCTTTTTTCCAGTCAGTCAATTTGTCAGCACTGTAAGCACTGATGTCTGCTCTGCTGTTTTCCAGTGCCAGTCCTACATTCACAAACCATCTGCTAGGTTCTGCTAATTGCTATCCAGCCTCCACTGCTGGTCACTCACTTTTCTTTTAGGTCGCCATAAGTCAAAATTGTTGATGTTTGTGAGAACTCAGGTACTAAACATCTTATAAAGAGATGCACAAATTCTATTGAGTTTAAGTTTCATGGGGAAACAGATGAGTTTAAGTTCATCTGTTTTGAAAAGTTCAATGCAAGAAAAATATCTTCTATTTTGTAAAATTTTTAGTTAAACATGTGTACTGCATGAAAATTATACTATAAAGGACAGGAATCTGTTCTTGACCCTTGATACTTCGTGCTGTGTTTACAGGGCAAATTCAAACCTTTCCACAGCAAACAGATGAGAGTTTCTATATGGTGGAACCTCTATCAAGCCTTTCCCTTCCATAATACCCCATTCTCACTCACTCACACACACACACACACACACACACACAAAAATATAGAGGCTTTGTTGGGAGTATTATTTTGTGCCTGAAATTCTTCACTGACATAATGACTCCTTAGGCCATATCCAGATGTGCAAATATGTGCAATTTGTGGCACCGCAAACCTCTTTGCAGCACCACAAACTACACACCTGGCATGTTAAAATGTTCCCCATACTGAAAATTTGAACAAAAAAAAAGTGCCATAAAACAATAATGCCACAGTGAACTCCACAGGAGTGTGGAGACAAACCTCTTCCACAGGAAGTCCTTTAGTTCTGCTGCAGCTCCTCCAGCATGCTGGGATAAGTGGGGAAAAGGCAGTTTGCCCATAGGGCATTTTGCTCTGCACCAAAATGCATGTGCAGGAGCATGCAGAACCACAAAAAGTAGCAGCACAGGTTTATGCTGCTACTATTTTTGTTGCTGCAAGTGCATGCCCCAGCATGCGGAGACGCATCCTTAGGAGTTGTTGCCATCTAGCATAAGTGAGAATAGGCTTGTGACTTGTGAAATATCTGGCAGGACTCAAACTGATTCTTGATAATCCAGTATTACAAGCTAGTGGGAAAGTGGCATTTCACTCCAGTTTGTGCTGAATTCAGCTGGTTTCAACCTAAAACTGAGTTTAAAAAGTTCTTATTTTAATTATTGTATGAACAGAAAAGCAAGAGTTTTCTATTTGTCAAATTGAAATAAATAATGTGCTAGCTCACTAATCTTGTTTTATATCTAGCAGTTTGGAATGAACATAGTGTTGTTTGATATTTTAGTCTAATTACTTTAATTGGACTATTTTAGTTAGTCTACAGAAAAAAAATGAAAGGGAAAAATATTAAGATATTTCTGCATTCCTGAACAGGCATGTTCAAAGTTTGGCAAATCCTACTCCTACTGATAAACTTAAGTAGTCCAGATGTACTCTTCTAAGCTCAGCACTGAAGACAGTCATGACTTTTTGCATAACAAAACATTTATTTACTTTAGGTTAGGTACTTTAGGCAAGGCTTTTGGCATATGCACAATCTAATTAAAAAATAAAATGGTAAACATATTTAACTATCCTTTCTTCCCCTTTCCAAGTATAAATCAAATTTCTCCTATTCTTCCAAAATTCTCTTTTCAGAGTACTCCTTTTCAGACTACCCCTCTTCAGACTACTCACACCAATTCAGTTGAGATTGACTTTGTAATTGGGCTCTGAAGATTTATAGATTTTAGCTGTAATTAGGGCTGTCAAATGATTAAAAACTTTGATCACAGTTAGTTGTGTGATTAAAAAAATTAGTCTCAATTAATCACAATTTTAAATTGCACAACTAAAAACTCAAAATTATGTGCAGAAACACTCAAACGATACAAAATTATTTATGCAGGTAATTTGTATATTGGGTGGTTGTGGGATGTGTGTGGGAATTTGTGAAAGTGTGGGGGGCCATGGGCATTCATAGATTATAGAGTCAAAAGAGACCCAATGTATCATCGTGTCTGACCCTCTGCCCCTGGCAGGAAAGAGGACCAAAGTCAGACAACCCCAGCCAGGTGATTGTCAAGCCTCCTCTTGAAGACATCCAAGTTAGGTGATAGAACTACCTCTCTTGGAAGTCCATTCCAGACTCTGGCCACTCTTATTGTAAAAAAATTCTTCCTAATGTCTAAACAAAATCTACTCTCCACTATGCACTCATTATTCCTAATTACTCCATTACTCTGGTAAACAGTGTGTCCCCAATTCCCTGCTGTTCTCCCCTGACAAATTTACAGGCGGCTACAAACTCACCCCTCAGCCATATTTTGTATAGGCTGAAGAGATGCAGCTGTCTCAATCTCTACTTGTAGGGTCTTTCACAGAGATCACTAACCATGCGAGTGGCCCTCCTCTGAACCCTCTCCAGATCCTCCTCATCCCTCTTGAAGTGTGGTATGCAAAACTGTAAACAGCACTCCAGCTGTGGCCTGACCAATGCCACATAGAGGGGGAGCATCACCTCCCTCGATCTGTTGGTCATGCATCTGCTAGTACACGACAAGGTGCGACTGGCTTTGTTGATGGCCTCATTACACTGCCGGCTCATGTTCATCTTGGAGTCAACTATGACTCCAAGATCTCTCTCAGCCTCTGAACTGCTGTGGAAGATATCCTCCAACCTGTAAGTGTTCTGGGGATTCCTCCTTCTTAGGTAGAATACCTTACATTTATCTTTGTTGAATTGCATCCTATTACATTCCACCTATTGATCTAATCTGTCCAGGTCAGCCTGTAACTGCTCCCTGCCCTCTGGTGTATTCACTTTGCCCCATAATTTGATATCATCCATGAACTTGGAGAAGATGCTCACCACTCCCTCATCCAAATTGCTGATGAAAATATTAAATAACACTGGGCCAAAATCTGAACCCTGTGGCACTCCACTGCCCACCTCCTTCCAGGCTGAGAATGACCCATCAATCACCACTCTCTGGGTGCGGTCCCTAAGCCAGTTAGCCACCCATCTGACTGTGTAGGCATCCACTCCACAGCCCGTTAGCTTCCCTGTGAGAATAGAATGCAAAACTGTGTCAAAGGTCTTCCTAAAAGCCAGGTAGATGACACAGGCCTGCACTCCTGTGTCAAGGCAATATGTGACCTGATCATAAAAGGATATAAGGTTTGTCAGGCAGGATCTACTGTGATAAGCCCATGCTAGTTTCCTTTCAGCATCATTTCCTCTGCTGGGCTTTCACAAATATGCTCTTTGATGATTTTTTCCAGTATTTTCCCAGGGATACACGTAAGACTGACTGGCCTGAAGTTACCTGGCTCCTCCCTTTCCCTCTTCTTAAAAATGGGCACCATGTTGGCTTTTTTTCCAGTCCTCAGGGACCTATCCAGAGCACCAGGAAAGCTCAAACAGCTATGCCAGGGGCTCAGTAATGACACTGGCCAATTCCTTCAGCACCCATAGATGGAGGTCATCCAGGCCGGCTGACTTGTACCCACCCAAGCCTTCCTTTAACTAAGTCAACACTAACTTTTGGTGGTCTGGTGCCTTTTGGACATATGTCTATGCTCAAGGTGCAGGGATTATCTTGGTCAGTATTAAGGAATACTGAAGCGAAGAACTAATTGAAGAGCTCTCCCTTTTTGTCTGCATCAGCCATCAACTGACCTGATTCGTCCTGCAGGGGTCCTATGCTACTCTGTGCCTCGTTTTTGTTTGCTATGTATCTGTAAAAGGACTTTTTATTTTCCTTGATTGTTGTAGCCAGCCTAAGTTCCAGTCCTGCCTTGGCCTACCTGACTCCTTGCAATAGTGCGCCAGGGTGGTGTATGTCTCCTTGGTGTCTGCCCCCTGCTTCCACTGCCTATACTTCTCTTTCTTTGCCCCCATTGTTTCCTGAAGCTCCCTCTTCAAACAACGTGGGTTTTTTTAAATCCCCTTAGCCCCTTTCCTGTGCAAGGGGCTTGACTCCTTTTGTGTCCCAAGGATCACTCCCTTGAGAAACTTCCAACCCTCTTAGACCCCCATTAGCCTGATGCTCTTGAATTCGGCCACCTCACTAACTAGGTTCCTAAGTTTACTAAGTTGGCCCTTCTGAAGTCTAAAACTTTAGCATTACTGGATATTTTTCTCACCTTCACTGGATACTAAACTCTACGAAGTAGTAGTCACTATCACCCAGGTTACTTGCAGGTTCCCCACAAGATCATCCCATGTTGCTAAAACCAGGTTTAGCAAAGCGCTACCCCTGGTGGGACTGGACACCATCTGGGTTAGGTGGAGGTCCTGCACACTGTGTAAGAACCTCCTTGAGCAGCTTGTTTTGGCTGCTTGTTCCTCCCAGCTGATGTCTGGGTAATTTAGGTCCCCATGACCACTGCCTCCCTCACCTGTATGGCATCTGAAAGCTGCTTGGAGAATACCTTGTGTAGCTCATCATCCTGGTGAGGAGATCTGTAGTAGACCCCCACTACTAAGTCCTTTTCCCCTGGCTCCCCCTGGATCATGACCCACAATGCTTCTGTATTCCCTTCGTCCACTCCTACCTTGATCATGGAAGATGTGTACTGCTCCTTAACATAGAGAGCTACACCCCTGCATTTTTCCCACCTCTGTCTCATGTATATAATCTGTATCCATCAATGCCTACTGCTCAGTCAGGCATTGAATCCCACCATTTTTTGGTTAAGCTGAATAGGTCATACTGTGTGCTAACAAGCAGGCATGAAAGTTCCTCCTACTTGTTCCCCATACTCCTGGCATTTGTGTAAAGACATGTTAGCGCCCCCAGTGGGTGCTCTTGGTATCCTTTGTCTTGATGGCATGTGTTCCCCTTACTGCTTACCTGGTTAGGTCTAGTGCCTTGTTTGCGGCTTTCCAACCCTGGGTTCTCATCAACCACCAGTTCCCCATTCCCTGTCAAACCTGGTTTAAAGCTCTTTGGAGGAGATCAGACATTCTGTTGGGAGAACAGATGCTTACCTGCATATGTGGGGTGGGGGGCTGCAGCCAGTTGAATGGGTTTCCTGCATGGTCTGGTAGGATGCAACGTACTGTGGATCAGGGCTGAGGGACAGCAGCAGGGCTGGGTGAGGGGGGTGCTATGGCTTGGGAGTGAGGGACAGATACACAGACACAGACACCACTCAGCTGGTAAGTCTGTGGAGAGGAAAAGGCACAGGGAAGGGAAGCTGTGGAGGCGAGAGGCAGATCAAGGTTCCCACAGTGAGGGAGGGAGCAGTGCAGGGGCTGAGTGAATGGGGCCCCGGTGCCACGGTGGGTCATGGGATGGAGCCACAGTCCAGATGCAGCAGGGAGGGGCCTCAGCTTTCACTGTGGCATGCACCACAAGTGGCAGCATGGGGGACGGGGTCACATACCCCCTGGATCTGTGTGCAGGGTAGAGGTGAACTGTGCATTATGGACTCAGTGCTCTGCATCCTGAGACATGCAACACCATGCTGTGCTTCCTGCTTCCAGGTGGACAGGGGATGCATGGCACCATCAGTGTGTAACTCCCAGGGAAAGGCAACAGGTTGAAGACAGCCCTAGCTGTCAGCAGGTAGCCTGCCTCCATCCCATGTACAAATCTTGGGGCACATGCTCCTCCATCTCATGACCTGGCCCTGCCCCTGGCCCTGCCTCAGCCTGGGGACCTCAATTTGTCCTCCACCCCTTCTCTTCCCCATGTCCCTTCTCCCCTATAGACTTACCTGCTGGTCGGTGCTCTACACACTGCCAGGCTGCATTCCTGGCCATGTGCTGGCTGCAGTTGCTTGTCTGTGTCTGTGTCTGTGTATGCCCCTTCCTCCCCACTAGTTGCAGCAGCCTGGAGCCCATGCCTGAGCTGTCCTATGGTCCTCTGCACTGCCACCGCTGCTCCACTTGGTGACCTGGAGGCAGCAGTGACAGCAATGGAGTAGAGCCCTAGTGCATAGTCGAAAAACACATACAAGATTAACATGTTTAAAAAAATGAACATGAACACCAATTAACATACTAATCATGCACATTCATTGCAATTGACAGCCCTAGTTGTAATAGGCAGAGGCAAAGATATTCCAAAGTTGCCCTTCTTCCGCTCCAATCTACATATGTCAAGAGACTTCATACAGTTTTCATAAAGACCTCTACGCATCTATCTTTACTCATTTATCCCATTTGTCCCATTGAGTTTTACCCCTCATGGCAGCCATAATTCTAATTGTCTCAGTACACACCTTGATTCAGATATTGCCTCACCTACCTTTTCAGCAGCTACCCAAAGAGGGCAATTCATAATACAGTGGGTGCATTTGCACAAGGTGCTAAAAGCACAGTAGCATTAGTCATGTTAAGTATGCTGTGCATTAACGTGTTACAGTGAAAGCCATGCAAATGTGCAATAGAATTAAACTACTGATCATTAGTGTCCCCTAAAAGGCATGCATTGATGCTACTGCACAGTAGCACCAATCATGGTACATTAAGTTAATATCTGTTATTACAGATGCTAAGAATGAGTCAGGTTTAGGTGCCCTACACAGAGGATGAGTAGGAGTAAGTTCCTCCAAAATCAAGTCCAGAGATATGCAGAGGTAGCCAAGTAAAACTACTAAAGGAAGGGGATCTGTCTGAACTTCTGCCCTTCTGAGGAGCTTAGGCATCTTAAATTCTAGATTAGGTATCTTCAAGCAAGCAAGGGTGAGTGTGCTTTTGTTACCTAATGATTAAAGTACTACTGTGCAAGTAGTGATACAGAAGTTATCAATGATCAGGAAATATTGAATTGTCTTCCTTCTTCCCAGCACTGCCCATGCATTTTATGAACATTTTATGTTAGTGGTTGAAAAACAGAAAGCAGAGACTGCAGGGCTCCCAGAGGAGGTCCATAACTACTAGGCATCAGAAATACATTCCTTTTTGCTCGCTCCCTCTGGCACAGCAGCTTTTGGTTTCCCAGTAACCAACTTCAAGAGGCACCCTCACCCAACCTTATTGTATTAATTGGTGGTTATGGAACTCCTATTAGGAGTAGGGGTTGAGGTTCAAATCTCCTCAGAGTAAGATACGTCTAGAGTGGTGGTTTTCAATCTGTGGTCTGTGGACCACTGGGGGTCCACAGACTATTTTTAAGGGGTCCGTGAAAGATTACTGTGACCAATCAACAGTAGGTAAATTACCCTTACTTATCATTTGTTGGGGTCTGCACCTCCATTCAAAATTTCCAGAGAGGTCTACAAATGAAAAAACCTTGAAAACCACTGGCCTAGAGCACAAATGTCCTAACTACTACATAGGAAAAAGATAGGTAGCACTACTTTTTTCAAGTTGCATTCAAAGTTCTTGACATGATCTAAAACTATTTTGGATCATATATCTTCCTAGTGAATTAAATTACTCTTGGTGGGCCACTGGAGCCTTCTACCTGACCATGTGAAGATGTCCTTGTATAAAAGTTGGGAAAATTTGAAGTCCCAAGTGGGAAAGGATCTAATTAATTTAGTCAGCTAAACAGTTTTGTGGCTACTGATACAGGGCCATTTTTAATTCCTCATATAAATACAGTATCTAATCTTCACCTCATTTGTATTTAGATACCTAAAACTCAATGTGAATCTGGCCTTGTGTAGAAAACAAAGAATGCACATAAGTTTTAGTACAATTAGGTTCATAAATATCACTGAAGACTACTTATGAAGAAATGTTCATCTGCATTAGACAGCATAATCTAGCTCCATTGTGTTTAAATATTACAATATATGAGCATTACTGTCTCCAGAGCATGGATGACTGATGGGTGATCTTAGTTAGGTGAAGCAGGTACCTCCCCCAGCAACCAGTTAGTGCCCAGGCCAATCTTGCCAACTGGGGTGGGGTCTTGGAAGAGGCCGTGGCACTTCCCACTCCCTAGCTGGTGCTCACAGTAGGGGCACTGGTACTCCCACTTGCCCCACTGCCTGTCGCCTAAGTTGGGAGGGCAGCCTGTCAAGTGGTGCACTAGCACTCTCAGGGGCTACACATGCACCCCCGTGCACCCTCTACATGTCACCACTGATCCAGAGAGTAGAGAAAGGGCCAATATTTATTCTCATGTCATCACCAAAATAGGCCATAGAATTTCATCCAGTTGTCCCTACAATAAGCCCCAAAACTTGTTTTTGCTAAAACATGCATTCTGGAATTGATTCAGTCTTGATTTGAAGACATTAAATAATTGAGAAACACTATTTCTCTTCATAATTTATTTTAATAATTTATCACTTTCACTGTTAAAAATATATATACCTTATTTCTAAACCTGAATATGTCTGAGTTCAGTGCTCAGCCATTGACTTGATTATGTCTTTTGGTACTACTTTAAAGTTCTTCAGTGTCTAACTTCCCACCCATCTCCTTATGGTACATAAGGCACTTGAATAACATAATTAAATCATTTCTTAGTTTTCATTCTAATAGCTAGACATTTCAATATTTTTAAGTTCTTACTATAAGGCATGTACACAGCCTTTATATCTTTCCTATGCCCTCTGTAAACTTTAACCACATTTTTGAAAATATGGACAACAGAAATAAATATTAATACTGTATTATGCAGCATCTATATGTCCATTATTCTGTTTCCGGATGTCTAACTTTATACTCGAGGGTGTTAAAATGCCAAGTGATAGAACTGAAAAAATAAATGACGATATCAAAATAACTAGGTATGAATTAATTGAATTAGCTCTAAATAGATCTAAAACATCAGAAACTAAAAGTAGGAAAACTGATATGCTTTAGGGGAAATTATCAGAGGATAAGGAAGAGATCTTCAGGTTTTGTGAGCTGGTATATTTTAGAAAGCTGCAAATTATGAATACTATGTAAAGCACCTCATTATTTATCCCTATCCAGCATATTGTTCAAGTATTTTTACAGGTACTAGATCGAAGATAACAGTAACTATCAAAGAGATATTTAAATTTTACCTATCTACTGAAGTCTTATTATTACCTAGAAGAGTATTTAATTCATTCTGAATCTGTCCTAGAGAGTTCCAAATAATCTGGTTGTATCTGTTGGTCTTTTAAAATTGTGACTACTATGGTAACTAGATGTTTTAAGGTGTCATGGAGACAGATTACTGTTCTTCTGCAATAGTAGTCTAATTGGGTCTGCAGTAAAATAGCACAGAAAAGCCTTTGTTATCCTCTCAAGACAGCTATTTATAAATGGTGACTCATTTAAGAGCTGCTTGGTGCTACTGTTCTTAACACCTTCTATTTTAAAGATACAAAACCATCTCCAAACTGAAATAAAAGTAAACGGTTCTCTCTCACACTAATTAAATCTTGAGTACTGGAAAAGAAAGTAGAGCAGAAGCTCTTAATTTTTAACTTATTCTGATTCAGTTCAAATGTAAAGGAAAAAAGGCCTGTCATTTTCTTTAAATGGAAGACAAAGACCAAGATTTTCTTAGATGAGTCATTGTTACCATTACAAAACTGAGTAGACATTTAGTGGCATATTTGTCAATTGATACTACTAATTATCTACTCAACTTGGTTAGTTTGGAGACAGATTAGCCCCACACTGCTAAAGAGCGATGGTTCTTATATCCAGATGAAGATAATTAAACTAGGATAAGGTTAATCATATTTTAATAACTTGCATTGTATCAAGTCCAGAGACAGAAAGAGAGACCTTCTCTGGTTTTACTTCATCAAATTAGCATCATAGATAAACAATTATTTTACTCCTTCCACAAGCATTGAGTTTTGTTAGCATAGTATTATTCACTTCAGGCAAAAAAAAATGCTTTCTTTTGTTTTTTCAGATACCTCAGTTTGTCTTGATAGAAGACTGAATACTTGCTTATGGTTATTTGTATCAGTCATGAGAAGTTATGCAATTTAAGGTGGGCACTTCTACACAAAACACCATAATGTGTAGTATCTTTTTCTACTACGCATTAGTGCAACAAGGCAAAAAACATGTTAATGTGCTAATGCGCGGTTGAATTAGTCTACTGTGCATCAAGCATCACAAAAAAACCAGTCTGCCTTTGCTACTGTGCATTAGCATGTGCTAATGCACCTTTTTGTAGTACCTCCTATTAGAGGTACTACACTTAATTTGCATTAGCAAAGGTGCATTAATGAACATGTATGCGTGCCCACTCAATGTCACTTAACCTGGGAATTTAAATTCCACAAGGACTAGATTAATATTGGCAAAAGAGAATAGAAAAAAGCTCTAAAACTAGGGTGAACTTCTCAAATAGCATAGATACAACTATTCCCAACGTTCTATTGGGAAGAGGCAGAAATAGATCAATGAAAATCCCACCCTTGAATTAAAAGGGTCTTTCTTTGAGACTTCATAGCTTTCCTTGTTTTCCTGAAAACCAATGGCATCACTTTAAGACTCGTGTGTGTGTGTGTGTGTGTGTGTGTGTATGTATGTATATGTACACACACACACACACACATTCACACTTACAGTATGTGAAAGCCCTAGAAGCAGTGCCTTCACATACTGTTTAAATTGCTGTTTTCAGTTTTGGCAAGTGTACTCAGCATAATTTATGTTCGGGTTTGGGGTTTTTTTTTACAAATGGTGGGACATTTACATGTCACATTATATATATTCCACAACAAATTTTATTTTACACTTGCTTCTTTTGATAGTGTCACTTTAAGCAATCATTTGCAACATGGTTTTCTTGTTCTGAAGTTCACCAGTACTTTGAGGTACTTTACAAACAACTGAGGCAATAACAAGAAACATAAATTAAATCCCTTACAGATGATGTCATAACCTACCCGGCATGTAGTCTCTGTGTGTTCCTCTACAACTATTTCTTGTCTGTGAATGAAAGAATCAGTGTAGAGCCACAGGGAGGATGGTACTACAAGAAGGGCACATCTACACATGCACAAGGCATTCAATTCTGGTACTTATTGCTTCAAAGTTTATTGTTCCCAGGCACACCATTTCAATGTGAGCCCAGGACCACAGCACATTGAGCTGAGTCAGAGTAGCCTCAGTTGGCAGGGAGCCTGCCAAGCTGGGGCTGCTCCTCCCTGGATCAACATGCTGCAAAGGGACTGGCTGAGGCACAAAGGTGCTCCATTGTGGGGCTAGCCAGCAGACAGCCCCCACAATGAAGCAGTCCCATCCCCCAGCAAGCTGGGGCAGTATCTACATATGCACTGCTGCAGAGTAAAAACTCCACAGCAGGATAGTACTTATATTTACAAGTATTGTTCTGCTGTGGAGTAAAGTAGCTAAATAGGGACATGTAGATGTGCAACATTTACTGTGGAACTGATTAGTCTACTCCACAGTAAATGTCTCATGTACATGCACCTAAAGTATTATGCAGGATAGGTAGGAACTTGAAATTTCCTGCTAAAGGGAACTTTATAGTATCAGAGAAGCCATGTGGGGTTACTGTGAGCTTTCAGCTCACTCCTTTTCAAATTGTTATCTTAAATACAAATTTTGTCTTCCAAGTTAATTAAACCTCAGAAGCTGTTTTATAAATGGCTAAGGTATTGATCTCCTTTGGGCACAAGAGCCTCATCTACACAAAAAATCTTGTATGAATTTAACTAAAAGCAGTTTTGAAATTGATTTAGTTCAGCCAGTGGAAAGTCCTGGGTGGACACACTTAAATCAATTTACAGTTGACTGATATAGATTTTACTTATTTTAGAGCTGGTGCAACTAAATCTCTCTCAAGACTTTTTCAAAACTGATTTATTTAAACTATTGCCCTAAAAAGGAAGCCCAGGTAAATCAGATATCAAAACTTCTAGCCTAAACCAATCAGGACCTAACATGAAAACACTGAATAGTGAACCCATTTGGCTTTTAAGATCACCCTGAATCCCTTTACACTGTAGCATTAGAATAACTTTTTTTTAAAATGGAAATGTCTTTGAAAACCTCCTTATACTAACTGAAATATTAGTTAATCACAATAGAACACGAGAAGAATCATCTAAATAAGTTCAAACAATAATACAAAGCTATCTCAGGCTTTCCGAAAGCAAACTTATCTGCTCAGAGCATAATGAGGTTATTGAACAGAGAAGCCACCAACCCAGTATACAATTATGAAGGAAAGAACAGTAAACCCTAAAACAGTTAACTTCTCTTCTGGCTAGATCACTAAATGACTATAATCATACCAAATGGATCACTAAATGACTATATTCTATAATTAAGAGAGAAAAAGTGAAAACTAGTTAGAGCTCATTGACTACTAAGGGCCAATCTTGCTCCTGTTGAAGACAATAACTAAATTTCCATAGCCTTGTATGCAAAATGTGGCCAAAAGAGGTGCTCTTCTGAACGCCCATAGGGATGCCAATTAACCAATTAATCCAGAGGGTCATTAATCCTCTATGATCCACAGGTAGTCAGGTTCGGAGCATTAAAGTAAGTTAATTTCCCTGAGCATTGATCTACTGCCTGACCCCATTCAGAGTTAGAAAGAGTAGCTACACACTACAACACAGGTAGGTTGAGCAATATAAGCTGTATTACACAACAAAGCCCATGCAACAACTAGCTGACACACTATTCCTATAACACCCAACCTGCAACACAGTAAAATGCACCCAACAGGACAATAACCTGACACACATCTCAAACCCAATGTCCTTGGTTACACAACCAATCAACTACACATTAGATTGAACTTTGCTTACTACACAGGTAACTGGTATGCAACTTCACAGACAACTCAGAAAACACAGATGACAGGCAAGAATGCCCTGGGCCTAGTCAACAGAAAAACCCCTCTGACAGTCCCTGAGGATTTCTAGTCTTTCCCTGCTTAGGTACTCAGCACCTCAAATAGGGAAAGGGTGATACTTCACCCAACTGTAACTTCCTAATGACCAGGTCACTGCAAGGAACCTGCACTCGACAAAATCTCACACCCCAAGAGCCCAAAGTTAGACCTGTCCAGCCAGAGTGAAAGCAAGTCTGAGCCCGAGGTCTTGCTGGCTGCTTTGGACATGATTTATAGCCTTCTAATCATGACACATGTCACTCACCCAATGGTCCAATCATCACTCTTTTCACAATACCCAATCAAATTCAAATCTGGGCAATACTGAAAAGGACCAATCAATTCAAACTATTTCAACTCAATACAAGCAACATTGTCAGACTGCCTTATTAATGAAAATATCAACATTGATAAAGAGTTGCATTACCATTATGCACTGTGCATGCCCAGACCTTAAAAGTAGGTCATGACATCATCAAGTTTGAGAGTTCAAACCCTCTAGAAACTTCTTACCGCTAGTCATATGGCACATGCTTGGACTTTTACACTTCATCCTATCTGTAATTATCCAATTACATAGCTTTAAAGGAAGGCAGTCTAATATAATATTTCTCTTTTTAAAGGCATTAAGTAAAAAGAAAGGCAATAACTATCCTTTTCCCAGAGCAATATATCCTTTCTTCCTTTAAGAGCAACACACCCAATCTAGCAAGTGCACTATTCAGAGATTAATTTTCTTAAGTCCAATGCCATAAATCTAATTGTCTTGACTAAGAGCTGAATTGTACAAACATTTCAGAACAGAAAATGTACTGTCCCAGGGGAACTGGGACCCCAAAGGAACCCTGGGGCAGCAAGGGGTCCTACTCACCTCCTGCAGGGCCATAGGAGGCAGGGAAGGCATGCACATCAAAGACGCGTGGGTAATCAGCCAGCCATTTATCTGGCTGCGGCAAAGCAGCAAGGACGGAGGACGCCTCCTGGAAGGAATAAAAAGCGGCCTCACTGCAGCAGCGGGGCAGCTGAGGAGGAGAGACCACGGGAGGGAACTCCACTGTGGAACAGATCAGCTGCTGCTCTGGGCCACAGTGAGAGCCAGAGCCAGAGCCAGGGCAGGCTCCAAGGGAGCTGGCAGCACAGCTGGCAGGGGTGCTGATGGCGGAACTGACTTCAACACCGGCTGCAGAGCCAGAGGTGAAATTGACTACAGCCCAGGCAGTAGAGCTGCCGTGAGGACTGATGGTGTCTGGGGCAGCGGAGCACTGAAAGAGATTAACAACGGTGCGAGCAGCAGCGCTGGTGAAGCAACCGACGGCACCCTGAGCAGCAGAGCCAGTGAGGGAACTGGCTCAACCATAAGCTGCAGAGCCGGTGGAGGAACCGGCTGCGCTGCAGGTGGAAGGACCAGTGAAGGAACCGGCCACTTCAGCAGCAGTGAAGTCTGGGCCAGGACGAGCAGACAGATTAAGGAAGGAGCCGAAGTGGAAGGTATGGGCTGGCGGTCCCGGCAGATGCCATATTGAGCCGGAGGCTGGAGCAGGCAGCTGGCAAGTTAGGAGGGAGACAGCGGTGGGCCCAGGACATTGAAGAAGCCCGGAGCTGGTAGAACCACGGGTAGCAAATGGCTGGGGTGTAGGGGAGGACGGAGCCCCAAGACCGCTTGCTGGGAACTGCACCAACTCTGGTGGCTACCCCAAGGAATGACCCCCCACTGGGATTACATTCAAAGTCGTGGCAGGAAAGTTCAGAGGTCCTTCTGACATCAGCAGAGGTAGACACCAGGTCCCACCTGTAAGCCGAGGGCCCACGAGATCTAGGGCCCAGTCAAGGCAGCACGGGAACACCTTCTAGAGCGGAAGCGGCTACAGTATCTTGGTCTTAGAAGTTATCCACAATGCCTCTATCCGATGCTTAAGACTCCTATTGAGCAGCAGGCCCCACCACTGCCATAGCAAGTGGGGGGTTAGTGGGGTGACTGCCCCAGGTGCTGAAGTGAAGGAGCGCCAACAAGTGCTGCCCAGCCAGGGTGGGGTGGGGGACTGAACTGTGAATGGCTCATTTGGGGGTGGCATGGGGATGTGGGAAGGGTAGCTCCCACAACTGCGTGCACTCACAGGCAAGCATGGGTGGGGGAGTGCCCCCCAGATCTGTATGTGGGATAAAGGCAGGCTGTTGCTGTGGGGTTTGTCCCAGGCACCCAACTTCCTTGCTACAGCATTGCCCTTTAGCTAATTTCTTTCCTGCTCTGCAGCTAATGTATAGCAGGCCTGAACATGCACCATTTTTTCTTTTCTTAGGTCCTTTGCTTTAGGATTGCTACTTTGTGTGTCCTTCAGCTACATTTCCTCATGTCTAGACTTTCTCATATATTGATTGGAAATGAGCAGGTGAGGTGTGCTTCTCATGTACATATGCCCTTAAGACCCCTTTTGGTGTTTTATTTAACATTACCATGTAATTAAAATGGTAATAATATTTATTAAATTGAAGATAGTGTTTAAATAATTTATTTTTCTTATTAGTTGTAAGATGTAGGTTTAATTTAGTTCAATTAATAGGAAACCTCTCCTATTATTAATATTTGAGACAAAAACTGTAGATAATTCTACCTGAAAATGTTGTGCACTTTTTATAACATCTAGCACTCATGAACTACTTCGGGTGGCCTCTATCAAATACTAATTATGTTCTTTTTAACATAATCAATACTTAAAACACAGCATCTTCCCTAGCATATTTCCAAATTATTGATCCTTATAATTGCAAAATGCAGGAACATCAATGGTTCTTTTCTTATTCAAGGAAACATTTTATCTTGAATATTAATCTAAAATACATCTCTGTATGTGTGTATCTAATAGCAAATAACGTAAAATTGATCTTTAACATGAAAGCTTTGATTTGGTTATATGGAAGTGGACAACTGTGTTTTATAGACTAAATATATACTTTGTCATATAGAATGGTTTCTGATTCTAATAGCTTGAAATCCTTTTCTCAAAATTAAACTGTTGTTTTAATGTATAATAAACTGTTGGGCCCCTAAAAATCTTTTGTTATTTTTTTTGCTTTTGCATTTGCACAATAAGATAACATTTTTTCAGAGGATCTACAGTATTTTTGTCAGGATCTGTGACGCAGGATTAATTTCCCTTTCTTTTTAGAATGATGGTCCCCACTGGTGAAGAACAAACAATAAATGCAGAATTTCATTGACTTGAGAAGCACAGGTTGTCATGGGAATAGTCATGGCTACTTGAAAGCAGTTCATTTTACTCAGCAGCATTACTCTATTGCTGTAAGAAGCTGGTTCCAGTCTTGGAGGCAGCTCCTTTTCACTTTTTCCTTCAGTTATAACGTTATGAAGGTTTCTAATCAGCCATTACAGGAGATTGCATCAATAATATGTTTTGCAAGGGACCAAC
Source organism: Caiman crocodilus (assembly GCA_030014935.1). NCBI lineage: Eukaryota > Metazoa > Chordata > Crocodylia > Alligatoridae > Caiman > Caiman crocodilus. The sequence continues at coordinate 75,182,695 of JAGPOW010000261.1, read as the reverse complement.
TATAAGAACATTAGAGGAGAAAACTATAAAAACTTGAAACCCTGTCTTTCTGACAGACATTTGACAATTAGGATTGAAGAAACTGCTATCCTCAATCCAGGAAGATACATATATTTATAGTTCCTAAAATGTTGATTCAGAAAGGTAAAAGCCTTGCATCCCAATCATTTAGCTCAGAGTGTTTCTTTCTCCTAGAAAAAACAAAACAAAACCAAAGGTGTAAGCTACAGTCAGATGAAATTGCTTTGAATGTCTCTGCACAGATAAAACAATAAGGGCATTTTTGTGCAATTCAGGCTATATTTTGAAGACCTTGTGTTCTGCACACAGTGCTATAGCTTTCAGAGTGACATGACATCAAAAAGCCCCTAAAGAGTAAAGGTGAATGAACCCTTTGCTCACTTTTAAGCTAAAAAAAATGATCTCCTATTGGGTGAATGGAGACAAAAATAATCTTGGGGGAGGAGGGGAAAAGTGATGAGGGGAAATCTGTGTTGTTCACCTTTGCTTGTTCTAATTCCAGAAGATTAAGGGCTTAGTTTTACAAGTTCAACTTTCTATTTTGCTGATTCTCTGGAGTGTGCAGTGCTTGAGTACAGTATTGATATTGCCTGTGTTCCGTTTACACTGCTAGTCCTGTGTATTTACATTCTGCTGTTGTCACACACATTGTGATAAAGATTGTGAATGGTAATGAATATCATTATTTTGTGATGACTTAGATAATCAATGTCCCTATCGGAATAACTCACAGTGAATAGTTCTATCTACACCAGTAACAGTTCACATCATTCCCAAAAGAGAAATGAGGTGGGTTTTGCCTCTTGGCCTGATTAATAAGAGACAGATGATGCTAGGTTTGCCACAGGTTTGTTCATTTATGACCCCATCATTTTCAGTTGGGAATAAAAAAAAATCATAACAAGAGCTGATTTTTATTTTTATCTGATGGCCACTGAGAATTGTTTTTCAGAGAGGAAGAAGGGAAAGAACTCAGATAATCCTTCAGGGCTGTGCAAGCTCACTCTGTGTTTGTTTGCTGCAGGGAAACTTGTTTTCCTACTTCATATCTCAAAGCATTGGTTCTGAGGCATCGGTTCTGTGTAATGAGGAATACTAAAAGAAACTGTGGATTGAAAAATGCTCTTGGTTATAAAGGCTGCAGAATTTTAAGAACTTTTTTTAGACAAAAAAGTAGACAAGAAAAGAAGAGGAATTTAAACACAGGAGCTACAGGGTTATAGTAAAAGGCATGAAAGGCATGGAAAACTATGGTACACAAAGGGAAAGGTATGGGAATAGATGTAGAAGAGAACAGAATTGTAGAAGTCACTAGAAAGGAATGGCATGCCAGCAAGGATGGAGAGCAGCAATGGAGGGGAATGTAAATAAGAAATGAAGACCTAGAACAACCAAAAGAAAAGGTATATGGGTGATTAAAAGAAAGAGAAGAGAAGTTAAGAAATAAAGTAATTACATAGGACAGAAGAGAGAAAATAACTGAAATATTACTGTCACTTTAAAAAGTAGTAGGCTATTTTGGAAAACAATACAATAGCATGAAAGGTTCAAGAGCAAGAGATCAAGGATCAGAAGGAAAGGGAGAAGGAAGCAATGAGAAATAGAAAATGACAGTGAGATAGGAAGGTGAAAATGAGTACTAGACACTAGATAAAAAGATTGGTACTTGCTCTCCCCTCCCCCCCACAAAAAAGCAGTCATTCAGGTTTGAAATATTTTACCAGTGCCAAAGTTTCTCAACTTGGGTTTTGCAAATAAATACTTTTACAGATCAGTTACTAACCTGCTTTTATCTATCTAGTTTGGGTCAAACCAAATTCATTGTCTTTTGCCAAAATGAAAAAAAAGAATGGTTCCAAATTAAATGATCTATTTGATCAAAATGTGTTTGAACTGGTGAAAGCTTAATTTAAAATACACAAACAGTTCCTTGGAGCAGTTCCTTCCACCACCCGCTCCTCCCCAGCTCCCAGATTAGCATCCTATTAGACTAGAGGATTACATTTCTGCCTGCTCGCTTTCTTTGGCCCAATACTTCTTTGGTTGGAAACAGACATCTACAGACATCACTGGGCATCATGCTCCAACTTGGGGCACATCTACAAGTAGGGAACACATGCCCCATGTAGGTGTGAAGCCTCACATTTCCTAAGGATCTCTGGGTAATGTGATTGAGTAAGCAGAGAAAGTAAATCAGGTGCTCTCAAGGATTGAGGGCCCCAATTCTGCTGAGAAATTCCTGCATAAGACTAGGTTCCTTAAAGCACTTGGGGCCCCTGCTTGGGGTGACTGCAGAGTGCAGGCAAGTTCAGACTGTCTATGCTTTCCTGGGATAAAGAAACAGATGTCCAATGCAATTGCAGTTTGAGCATTTGTGCTATGACAGAAGGTAGAGACATCTGTTTGCTTTCACTTTGTGACTCCATGAACATTTTTATGCTGGCACAAAGGTGACATCCACTTCCACTCTCTAAGTATTATACATAGACTATAACTGTTTCAGCAGAAGAAACTGCAGTACTGTGCCCCAAAATATCCTGTATCCAGGCAATTCAGACACTTTCCAAGGAGGTGGGAAACCTTCATTCAAATGTCAGCACTGAATCCAGGAGGAAGTAGATTTGAATCTTTTTTCCAGGTCAATATCTTAAACACTTAGCAATAAGGTTTTGAGACAGTATACTTTCAGTGCCTTGAAGTCTCTGCTGCAATTGTTCCACTTCCATAAAATAATTAAAAATTCATTGAAACATAGGATGAGAAGGATTCTACAACTTGGAAGTTAGGACACTCTATAGGATGATAATTTGAACACCCTTAGGCATGGAAAGGTATTGAACTCAGAACTCTCATACCCAAAATGAGTGCTGTAAAAGCTGAGATACTATATAAAGAGAAGTAGGGGAATGAATGTTCTCCTTCTTCGTTTTAGTTTTTTTTTTTTTCAGACAAACAATATTTGATAAAATCAGTCTCAATTCATGAAGAGGTTTAGGACAACATTTTCTGTAAATAACAGAAGAAAAGAATCCCTCTCTGATAATACATGGATCATAATACAAACAGCATGAACATGTCATCTACAGGAATGTCACCATCACTAAATGCCTGAGTACCGTAGGAGCAATGACACTCCCAGAAATTAAGAGCATCTAGTGGCTTGAGGAATAGTCATTTATTTTTCTAGATAAAAGTATAGTTGAAGGATAGTGAAAGACAGAGGGCGGGGGGAGGGGTGTCAATTGACTTGTTCCCATAAGAATAAAATGCCAGCTGTCAAAATGTCAAGCCATTTGATTTCACTACAAAGGACAAGATGGAAAAATTTATACTACACCCATAGAACAAAGAATAAAAGCCAGGAGAGGACTTTGATTTACATTTGTTCACCTTGTCCTTTAGTCAAGTGGAAAAATATATATTAAATGTCCTGAAACCCGGATGTTGATGCTGAAGCCATGTATTACACAAAACAAAAAGATAAGCACATTTTGAATTACAGCTTTGCTTATGTAATTATGTCATCATGAGACTCCCCCAATGAGGAAATACCTTACATAATACAGAATAGGTAGCTCTGAATTCTTTACACACTATGGCATACTGTAGTGCAAATGCAAACTCCTTTTTGTTCATTCTTCCTTTATACTACATTAGCTCCTGGGTCAGTTTCTACATGGATTACTTTCTGGTGTCCTTCCTCATCTCCATAATAACCTAGGTGGTCCCCTCTAATCCTATACTTCTATATATGAATTATGTAAATATACCTCTCCATGTTTGGTATATTAAATTGTGAAGGTTAAATACAACTATTTGCAAGAAGGATATTGTGTTTTTTTTATGACCTGACTTTTAAGTCTAGTGGATGAGTAAAAATGCTGGAATCATAGGGGTCTTACTTTTTTTCCCTAGAAATGGTTTAACTTCAGTCCGCTGAATTAAAATGACTTGTACACGATGCCCTGCATTCAATTCCCTGTGTCTAATAGGTCTTGTGAAGAACTGTACAAACCTGAGATTCTGCAAAACACTCACATCCCTGTGTGCTGATTTTGCGAGGAGTGTATTTTTTTAATAGCTATCTGTAAGTAATATGCATACTGATGGAAAGAGCATCTTGTTGGCAAGATTGAATGGCCACTTGCTTGAACTATGCAGAATACTAAAGAGAAATCAGTTAGCTGATGAGACTTCTACAAATAAGGAACATTCTGAAGGCATATGGACAGTGAAGTATAATCTAGATACAAAAGAAATACGTTTTAATAAGTAAAGAAGGAAAGAGATAAGCCAACAAGTGCATCAGAGAAAATGCACTGAATTTAAGAAGTAAAATCTTAATGGACTAAGCAAATTTGGGGCCAGAATTCAATTACAGTTTATTAATGAAAATACTGGACTAAAACCACAGAAGATTCCAGTGTAACTCTGATTGGACTCTAGGCGGTGGGGATGATGGAAGTCACTGCTAGGAGTAGAAGTACATAATCTGGTTTAAAACAAATTAGGACCACTTTTTCTCTGATAACCTATGCCATTTCTAGAACAGAACTCAATGCAATAACTATTTTTCTTTACACAAAGAGAAAAAATGGGAAATAGTCAGTATAAATTGCAGGGTGTCCAACAGAAGTGTAGCAGAAATTGTAAAAATGGTAGGAAAAAAAAATCAGTGATTAGGAGTAGGAAATTACATGGAACAGTGAGGTTACAAGTGGATGTGACATATATTATTGTCACTGTTAAAAATCCAATGATATGAGTATATGTGCCTTTGTATGTATAGATAAATACATACTATATGAAAGTAAAAAAAATTAAAATCAAAAGTTAAATGAAAAAAAATGTAGAATACAGATAGACATATAACTTGCCATTATAGCTGAGAAATAAAGAATAAGCAGGTGAAAAAGTCTTTAACTCCCTGAAGGGAAAGTAAAAAGAAATTTTTAAAAAAGAGATATTGCTGGGAAAACAGCTGATGTCTTTGTCTAAGAATTCATCAGGGATTGTGAGGGGAAAAATGCCAAAAACTGATGAGTTTTCCAGAGAAGTGAATGAAAAATTAATGTAACTAAGGGTGAAGCCAAAATGCTGTAGATAAATAAAAAATTGAGTAATAAAAATTACAGCAACTAAAGAAGCTAGGACTAAGTGGTTTAAATCTAAACTCTTCAAAAGAAATGAAAGAAAACGAATTTCCTATAGTATGTGTCACCCATAGTGAATTAAGGATCAAGAGACAACTTAAATGATAGACTCCTCCTACTGTGAAAGAACCTAGATAAATTGATCAGGAAAGCAATACCAGGCTTAAAGAGAAGGCAGGCATAATTGAATGCAGTCTTATTGTGATGGAGGAGAAGAGCAAAAGGGACATATATTGACAGATTGATCCCATAAATAGAGTTAAAGGCCCTGATCCCGAGTTCAGTAAGACTGTGAAAAACCAAAAGCATTTGAATGATTTATCTACTTGCAGATGTCCAGTCCAAAGTAAGTAGCTACTTAAAAAATAAAAAGGTGAATACTGAAACTAACTACAGACAAGGGAATAATTGCTTGGGAAAGGACCAGCTGAGTCAATAATGTGAGACGTACTTCTAAATATGATTAGAAGACAATTAAACAATTACTTAGACTGGCACAGTGGGAACTCCCTGACTAGCCACAGTGCTAGTCTCCCACCACCTCTAGGCACACCACCTGCCTCTCACCTGCCATGCCTTCTTGTTCAAAAATTAAGATCTTAATTAGGAGGGAAGGTGCCCTTCCTATACCCTGTTCTCCTGGGCCTATGTATGCAACTCTAACCACCCCTGTACTACATCTCAAGCCTCTCAGATGTTCTTAGCAACTGAGCTCTGCTCTGGCTGGAGACAGAGCTCAACTCATCAGGGTGAGTGTTAGGCCTCTCACTTTCTGTCCTATTATGGGCCACACTCACACCACCTCTCTCTCACTGGGACCTCTCTCATTCCACCACCTCTCACATGGTCTCTCTCATATTGCCCCTTTGCACGGCCACTCTTATACCACCTTTCTTTTCTTGAGGCCACTCTCACCCTGTCCTCATCCAGAGGGTCATTGTCATGGTGGCGTCCCTCAGGAGGGCCCTCAGGAGGGGGCCCAAGGCACCCTCAATTCTCGCCCACCACATCTTTGTTCTTAATAAGTATAAGATGGGAGGCTGCCTTCTACCACCTTGGGCGTGGTGTATCGGGATCTTCATCCCCGTGATCTCTCGGACTCGCCGGAATGGTCCTCCATATGATGGGTGCCCTCCAGGCACCCCTGGGCCATCTCTATATTCTCGTCCGCTCTGGGCCTCCCATCAGCGCCCCCTCTCCTCTAGGGCTGTCTCATCAGTATTGCCCCTCATGGGCCAGCTCATCAATATTGTCACCCATGGGCCGACTCATCACTGCCCCCTCTTTGGGGCCACCCAGCAAGCCACCGGTCTTTTCGGCCCACTGCACAACTACCCTCTTCTTAGGCCGGGCGTACTGTGCTACTATCCTCTTTTTAACCCGGGGACCACCGCAACACTTGCCTTTTCTTTAGGAGGCGCTGTGCTGCTAACCCCAATCTCTGGGCCCACTGCAGCACCCTGCCCCTGACTGGGGTCTATTGCCATACTAGCCTAATGCCATACTTGCTCCTTGACTTGCTCTTCTTGGGCTCCTCAATAACGGCCCTCATCTGGGCTTCTCAATAGTACTGCCCCCTTCTAGGGCTCCTCAAATGCTGCCCCTCATGGGCTCCTTCTCAATGCTGCCCCTCGTCTGGGCTTCTTGAATGGCACTCCCCTCTCTAGGGCTCGCCATGCCCCACAGGGCTTCTCAATAGTAACGCCCCTTGTCTGGGCTTCTCAATAATATTGCCCCTTGTCTGGGCTTCTCAATAATATTGCCCTTCATGGGCTTGGGGTCTCTGCACCCCATATTGCTGCACCCTCTCTGGTGCTTGCTATGCCCCACTGGGCTTCTTCAATGCTTACCCCCTCTCTGGGGCTTGCTGTACTCAAACTGGCATTGAATCATGCCCTCCTGGGCACCAGGATCCCCACACTGCTGAGGTCCCTGCTGAGGTTTCTGCGCCTCCCGGAGCCGGGATCCCCACACTACTGTGGATCTCCCATGAGGATATCACACCCACTCTGGCACTTATAAAAACACCATGCCCCCATGGATGCTGGGATCCTCATGCTCCGTTGTGAGTCCCTGCTGAGGCCTTCTCCACCCCTACAGCCTTGCCCAAACCACCGGTAAAAATTGGGGCCTCCTCCACCCCTACAGCCTCGCCCAAACCACCGGTATAACCAAACATCAGGCACCTGGCCATAATAGCATAAGTCTCCTGGCTCCAACTTAACATCGTTGCTCCAGCCTCTGGAGCTCTTGTGAACTGCTTTCACATTTCTGTCTCCCAGAGCTCCTGCCTCTTCAGCTGCTGGCAGAGAACTGCCAGCCTGACTCTGGCTCTGGGCTTTATAGGGCTAAGTCCTGCCCCCTAGGTCAGCTGACTCTCCTCAGTTGCCTCAGCAACCCTCAGCTGTGCTCATTATCCCACTGCTGGGGCTTTTCCCCAGCAGTTTTCCTCTCACAAGGAGTGGTGCAGCGAGGTGCACCGTGACAGTCATGGGGCTTGTTTCTTTTCACTCTCTGGCCACCAAATTCATGGCCTCTTGGGCCTCTCCCGTGACCCTCATCTGAGTGAGCATTGAGCGGTTAGCAGAAGACTGGAGTGATTCTGCCTCTACTCCCTCACTGGGTCACTCACCCAGCTGCCCTGAATTAGGGGCTCCTGACTCACCCCATTGTTTCCACCGGCACTTCCTCAGCCACCCCACACAATCAGTCTGTGGCCCACCTCTGGCCTCAGGCATCTGAAGGCTTACTTGGGCCTAACCTGCCCCCATGTTAGCAGGGCCTGCCCTCAAGTCCCCTGCTCACTGGGCCCACTTCACACCCTTTCCTCACAGGGTCTAATCTCAGGTCCCCTGTTTGCAGGGCCTCATTACTCACCCCTATCAGCATTCACATGTTGTAACCTTATCCCGGCCCCTAACACCGGCCTCTCTCATTGGGCCCTGTGCCCCTCACTCATGCTGGGCTCCTTCTCCCACCCACCCCCACACACAGTTGGGGCTCCTAGCTTCTGGACACCTTGCCTCTTCACAAGGCGCCATGCCCTTTGCTACGCTCTCCAGGCCTCCCAACTGCCTCTGTAGTGCAGGCCTTCAGGTACCCCACTGCACTCCACTATAAACCTCTGCCTTCACTGAGGCACATAGTCCAGCCCCTACACTGGGGTCTGGGGTCAACCCCCCCCTTCAGACTGAGGTGCTACTCACCAGTGTGTCTGGCCCACCATGTTCACTCCTCAGGGTCTTGTACCCACATGGGCTCAGGTGGCCGCAGCCACGCCTAGCCCCACCTGCCTCTAATGTTAAATGACCCACCCAAAATGGGGGGGGTGCTGAGGCTTACTGAGGGGGTAACTGGCCTGGCATTTCTGGGGTGCTGTTCAACCACAAACAGCCCCACCAGGCCACCCATCCCTGTCAGGGTGTAGTTTTAGGTCATGCACAGGACCAATAGCCTCCTCACCATCCCCATCAGCTCTTGCCCTTACCTCCTGGTGTTACCAGAGCACCAGCTCTACCAGGAGATGTTGTTTCCTCAGGGCCAAGCAGCAGAGGGCTGCCTCCATCTCTGCTGGCTTGCATCTTAAAATGGCTGCTTGTCAGAGCTGGGTCACACCTGCCAGTTGCCTCTTCAAGATCTTAAAGTAGTGGACACCAGAGGTGCTCTGCCACACTTATTTTTAATTACAAATGTATGAGAGATTGGTGGATAGAATTAAACTTGCTAAACAATCTCCCTTCATCTTGAATTGTCTTTATCTTTGCATTAAGTAAGGAACTCCCCCAGAGATGCAAATAATCATTTCAAAGAAGCATGATGCATCTGTGTTCTGATATGTCTCCAATGCCTACTAAATTACTTTATGTAAAAATATGTTTGTGACAGCAAGGGGAAAAGGGAACCCTCCTCCATTTAAGAAAATCTCAGTAATCAGCATTGTAATGTGTAACCCTTTATCATCTTTACTGTCATGAAGAAATTAGATGCTGAATCTAAGGCCCCTCTACATGTTACAGCTATTGCACAATTATCTGGTTAATTGTGCAATTAAACTGAGACCAGCTACACATACAAAGTACCTATCACATAAAAGGGTCCAACTAACTATGAAGTTACACCTTGAAAATGTGTACAAGCTTTTATAGTTGGTTGCTATCCAGCTTTAAGTTACACATATAGCATGGTGCACCATGTCCAGTTGGGGTTGGGAGTCCTACAGCTAAGGGGAATCAGAGCCCCCATAGCACCTGACAGCTGCAGGGCATGGCTGTAATCTTCCAGCCCTGAGGATGCACGGTGTACCCCCATGGCTGAGAGATTGTAACAGTTGTGATCTCCCAGCTGAAGGATGATTATCATGTTCCTCATGACTGAGAGATCACAATCCTGCAGCTGACAGGACCTGCAGCATGTGGGGTGCAGCCAGGGCTGCAAGTCCCCTACTTAATGGTGCAGAAGGGAGCCCAAGATGGTGGCTCCCCCTGTACCAGCAATAAGGTGTGAAAGGATCTTATACTGGATTCCATACTTATACCTCCTGACGTGTATGTATGGCACAGCAGTAGGCATAATTGTATGGATCACCCATTAGATCCTATCGCACCTTTACCTGCATGTAAAGAGGGGGCCTTAAAAGGTAAGATTTGGGAATCACTGGAACAGGTTACTCAGAGAGGTTGTGGAAGCTTCATTCTTGAGAGTTTTCAAAACCTGGCTAGACAAAACTTTTGTCTGGGATGATCTAGTTGGGGCTGGTCCTGTTCTGAGCAGGGTGTTGGATTAGATGACCTCCTGAGGTCTCTTCCAACCTTAACTTTGTATGATTCTATGACTCTACATGCATGGCCTACATTTTTTGTGCCCACAGTTATGAGACATTCCATATAATTTGAGTATATGAGTAATCCATAAATCTCCATAAGAAAGGTATACATATGTGAGGAATAACAAAAAGTCAAGAATTAAGGAACACATAAAAACCCTCTAAGACATCATGGGTTTAGACAATAGATCAAAATGTCGTATAGTACACAAAAAGGAATATATTTTCACCTATCTTCCACTCAGGTTCAAAGACAGATTTTATATTTCTACACAAAGTACCACTCAGGAAAAAACTTTAGGGGTTGAGGTGATGTGAGCACTAAGGCAAACAGTTAACAGCCCAGAGATCACAAATTCAAGACCATAGCCAAAGTGCTTATGGCACAGATCTGTCAGAGATAAACGAATCTGAAAATTCTGTTAAATACCTTGTCACAAACAAACAAAAAAAGGAAAGGAAGGAGAAAGCTTCAAATCTGCATTGCTCCCATTTCGGCTTTCTCCCACTCCTACATAAGGTGGGCATGGAGTCATTCTCCAAACAATGCTAATCCCTTAAAGGACAATTTCAGCATCCAGGAAATGCTAGAGCAGAAGAATCCCCCAGTTATATGTCAGGAGCTGAAGGAAATTGAAGGACTACCTCTAATGAGATAAAAGTTTAGTGTCCCTTAAGGACTGCTTAGTGTCATTGACTTGGGATAAATCAGCTATATTAAAGTTGAGGATTTGACCTTTCATGTGCATGCATTCTATACATACCTACAAAGAATAGACACTCCTGTACAGCCATACTGAACTTATTAGTTTATTGACAGATACTTTAAAGAGTTTAATGTTGCATGCATGTGCATGGTCAATAGAATTGCCCCTGCAAAATTCATTTATCCCACTGGGTTTTGAGGAACTAAATTCTGAAATTTAGTAGGCAGATGCTTGCAAGGATAGTAGAGGTGACATAACCAAGTACAAGATTGTGTTTGCACAAAAGAAGAATAGCCTTTGAAAACTGAACAGGAAACAAGGAAATATGTGATGATAGGAAATGCTTTAGAGATCTCAGGGTGCTACTCAGGGTCTGCTTCTACACCCCTGAAATTGAATTCACTCACAAAAATAATCCCTTTGAATTTATGTGCAGTAGTCACAAGAGCCACAACTGTTACACATTGTATTCAAGCCCTTAAAATAAGACATAATTTCTAATGGTCATCAATAGTAAGCGCCAGATTTACTGGCACTTCAGGGGTTTTTTTTGTTTTGCTACTTTTCAGTGAAATTAATCCTTATTTAAAAAGCCAGACTGATTGGGTCTGAAGACTGATGACTATGTTTAGACCAGTGACTCCCAACCATGGCGCTGTGACACTTTGGGGTGTTGTGAGGTCCTTTCAAGAGCGCTGTAGGATGCCGCTCAATATTAGTACTGTTATGTGTACAAGCACCTACACAACATGATTCACCAGGTAAACCCAGAAATTTCAAATAGGAATCCATAGTTCCAAAAACATTCAGCCCAGTTGTGGTCTTTCTGATGACTTTGCAACAGATTTGATGTGTTATTTTTCCTTAGGCAAAACATGAGTGAGAGCTAAAATCTAGCATTTTCCAAAGGGTTTCCAAGGTCTTCCTGATTATTTTCTCATGGAAAACTGACTCTATTCTGTGTCTCTTTCCAGTGGTGATGCATAGAGGATACAAAGGGGTGCACGTGCACCCCCTGTGAACACTGTTGCACCCCCTGGCAGGCTGTGTTTCTCACTTCGGTGATAGGCAGAGGGGGCAGGCAGGAGTGCCAGTGCCCTACCCTGCGAGTGCCAGCCGAGGAGTAGGAGTGCCAGATGAAGCACTGTGGACACTTCCCAGAGCTTCCCAGAGTGGGGGGACTCCCTTTCAGTCAGCAAGATTGGCTGCGGGTGGACCCCCCCAGTCAGCAAGATTGTGGGGAGATCTTCCCCCGGCTGCTGACTGGTCACCGGGGAGCCACCAATCACCTATGTCTCTTTCCTTCTTGAACAGACAGTGTCTGGATTTCCTGGTCTTTGGGATATGTTGCAAAACCTTGCTTTCTTCCCAGGACTTGTGGGGTTGAGCTACCCTGATTCTAAACTCAAGAACCACAGGATAGAGTGTGCTTCCAGGTAAGTAGGGATGCAAACTTTAAGAACCTGGGTATGACAATTTTTGCAAACAAAGCTGCTAAGCACCCTTTAAAAATGAAGCCTCTGTTACAAGCTGGCTGCTCATAATATCAGGCACCAACGCTCCAGATGCCTTTAGAAAACTCCTGGACATTTAAGTGTAGATTCTTAATACTACTTAGGTTTCTAACTACCACTGAAAACAATGGGAATATGTGGCTGAAATACCATGATCTGTGTCTTAGTTTTTCAGATAGGTTCTTCTTCCTTAACCCATTATACTTTAGTTCACTAGACTGCTCACATCACAGTCCAATGTTCCTTTTCTTAGTTTGGATTTATTCTCCTGCTCTCAGACCCTTTTGGACTAATTCTCCCATTAGAAATGCTCATGGACCCTAGTTCATCATTTCAATGGATGTAGTTCATGCATGCCTAGTTCCATTTTTCTATAACCCCTACTAACCTCTCAGATCAACACATTAACTACTTTTTATATTATTTAAATGAGAGTTTTGGACAGTGGAACATGCTTTTTTTCCTTTAAAAAGCAAACAGAGTTGAAACAAAAGTATACCAGAGCTATACAGAACATGGTTCTTTAATTGAAGCCAATGATATTTTTGCACACAGAGATCTCACAGAATTTGGCCCAGTTTATGCCTTTGGCTCCAAGTAATTACTATAGTATTTTTTAACAGTTATTTTCTTGTTTAGTGCAAAGAAGAAAAAGATGCACAGGTTGTTCATTTTCTTTGAAGTGAATGTAGTTGGTAACATTCCCAGCTGTTGACAGGATAATTCTCCAGACTAGCCATGCTGCCCTATTTTCTTGTTTTGATTTTTCTATTATCTCTGGGATTTTTGTGCAGTTTGCATTTTAGTCAATCTCTCAAATATTGATATCCATTTTCATTTGCTTTAAGAATAATATCTCTCCAGATCAATTGACACATTACTGTGACACTTCTCAGACCAAAGACAAAGCAATTTGTGACCAAACAACAGATGGAATAAGATGTTTTCACGAGTTCCTACTTGGTTTGATATGTACAATTGATTTAAGCCAAACAGATTTGTGAGCCTCATATTTCTCCTCCTCAGTTCTGGACACATTTTTTTTCTGTAAAAAACATAAAAAATATCATTAGAGTAAGAATTTGAAACTCAGCTTCTGAAGATGCACTATTGTTGTCATAACTGGTTTGGATTAGTTATTTAAATAGAATGATACCTATTACAGTCAGGCAGCTAGAAAACTTATTGCATTGCCTACAATTTTATTATGCCTCTTGAATTTGGAACAGAGCAAGAAAGAGTCAATTGATGCTCTGTTCAAAAGGGGTCTTTCTTGTGCATTAAAATTTAAGACTACTCCCACAAATCGTGTAGTTACCTATCTACAGATTCAACACATGGAGTGTTTACAGTGGTATTTTTTTATATTATTTTTGTACACTCATGGATTTTACCCCTGGAGATGGAGTGGGCAGATAAGCAGCCAGTCCAGGTACCTGCATGCAGTATGTAGTGGGGGAGCATGTAATAGCTCACTTGTCTTGACCAAATGGTTACACCAGGATGGAAGCAGACAGATTACATGTAATTTGATATATTTTTATTGCTGTTTCTTTCTGGGAGAATTCTGTGCCGTATTGGTAAAGGTAACCAGCTTCTCTATAGGTCCCGTGTCTGTCCACTACTTTTTCAAATTAGTATAAAAAGTAATTGCATCAATGTAAATGTGTCATCTGCCAATATGCCCTACACATTTTGTGCATATTTACAGAATTTAACTGATCAATCTGAAGTGAAGATCATTCTAGTGTCTAGTAGTGTACAGCTACTTCTCAGATTCAGAAGTGGTGATTTTTTTACATGTTTCAACATAACTAATTCCATCACAATTTATGCTAGCTGAATAACTCAAAATTCTATGGGAAACATTCATTTGAGCAAAATATTCTGGAAAAGTGTTCACCTAGTCCTCATATCACTAATATTTACCTTTTCTGCTCTATTTCAACAAGGTAAAACACTTCAAGACAGAGAGCTTTTAAACAGCTAAAATTGAGGAAGTAACAAACTGTGTATAATTAGACTGGTCTGTTTTGAACAGCTTCCATATATTTGATATGAGTGAATATTTATGACATAAAACTATATTTTGTGTTGTGCTGCTTCACTGCTTGTCATACAGGTTTTCTGTATTTCTCTTTACAGCATCCATTTGCATTCAGAATTCATTATGTACACATCACAAATCCTACACAATGGTTGAGTTTAAAGAAGTCTGTTTTTGTAGTATTGGATCAGATACAGCTGGCAGACTAAAGCAGAATGAAAGAAGCAAACCTCAGTGATATCTGAATGACGTATTCTGAAAACTACAGGCATTTCCAATTATGGGGCTTCAAAAGTTCTCTAACTTATATGGCTGTTTTGGGGAAAGCATGATTTTACTATTTTTTAGTGAACAAAGGTTTACAAAAATGTCACTCAGAAAGCAAAAATAAGAGGTTTGTTTACCTTTTAGTGACAAGTCCTTAAGAAACCCAAACCCCTACATATTTTCTTTAGACTTAAAGATTTTGCTGACAACCAAAAGCATTGCAATTAATCAATCCTGAAAATAACCTGACCTAAATTTTCAAAAGTGACAAATGTAACAAATGACTGACTTTTTCAAATTTTGTGTGAAAACTGTAAGATACTCTAAAGCAGTAGTTTTCAACCTATTTTCATTTGCAGACCCCTAACATTTTTTTGAATGGAGGGTGAACCCCTTTGAATTGTAAATGTGAGCATTCACATACTTTTGATTGATCATATTAATCTTTTGCAGACCCCCAGGACCTCCAGCAGTCTTCACACCATAGGTTGAAAACCACTGCTCTAAATCATGTTAAAGTATGGGGAAGTCAAGCAACTGTTATCTGCCTAGGCCTCTTTCATATATTTGAAGTTGGACATCCACAAATCACTAGCCACTTTTTTTCTCTTAACTTCAATCTCTTCCTTTTGTGCAGTGTTGTTTTTCCCTCCATACTTTTTTCATTGAGACACTATAATATGCACATCACTGTTGAGATGAAATTGAAGGTCAGTATTTAAATTCACCTCGAATTAATTCATCTTGTTGTATCAAATAATTTCATTTTCAGTATTCCCTTTCCTCCTGCCCCACTAATCAGGAGAGCTCAAAGTCACATAGTAAAGCCACTGTGAAGGGCGGTGTTGGTCAGACATCAAAGGATAATATAAAGTAACAACAAATGTTGAAAAAATAAATGGAAACAAAATATAACCTTATCTGGGCTATCCTGTGTGTTCTCTTATTATATTTGGCAGAATAGGGGTATATACAAATGTTCCTGTGACCTGATCTGTGATCACTTGGCTTACTTTAAGCTGTGTGATTGTAGATTAGCTCTTGCTCGTGCAGACATTCACAAGCGCCAGGAGCCATGCTGGGAGCATGATATAAGTAATTCAGGGTAGGGGTGGGGGGGTAGAATACTAGCAGATCCACAGGGAGTGGGATGGGCAGGATCAGGGGTGACTGGCAGTCTGGAGTGGTTTGATGAGTCTATGCAGGGGTGGAGCTGGGTTGAGTGGCTGGGCTTTCCAAGCCTTAGGTCCACATCATGGACATGTACAGACTCTCAGTAGATTGGGCTAACCCATGCCAGATCTAACAGTGCATTTCCCCACATGAACTGAGATCTGGCCAGCCACTTTCTGTCCAGGCTAACCTCCCTGAACATCTGTGCAGATTGGCATGTAGATTGATCAAACCCTAGTTAGGCTGACTTAAGTGTAACATCTAAACATACCCTAAGAAACTATCTTCTAAAACAGTGAGGTTATAGAAGCTGAGGAGTATTTGAGGAAGCCTGTGTATTGCCATTTTTAAAAAATTATTTCACAGCCTTCATCTAACAAGAACACCTTTAGTTTTAAGCCCATCAGCATTTCAATCAGCAGGATGACTAATGTAGTTGAAGTTAAGCATGTGCTTCAATGCTTTACTGAACCAAAGCCCATTTTAGAAACTACATTGGACAAAAATGAGCCAATTAAATTAAGAAACACTGGGTAGAAAGAGCTATTTTTTGTACTGCTGGTCACCCTGACTTGTATGGTCTTTGCATTAGCCCTCATTGAGTAAAGGTAAATAACTGAAGAGTAGAGGACTGTTTGCTAATGCAATTTACTGATGAACATTTTAGCCCCCCAAAATAAGTAAATCTCTTGCTTAGAATACTTCATTCATATTCAGTCTTCAAGAAGCTTATATTGAAAGTTAAACAATCAAAATGCACAATCCTTGAACTTGTGATTGATAATCTTTTCTATAAATGTATACAAAGAAAAATGATAAACCTGGCGAGTTGCTTTACCCCACTGAGCAAAATATTATACTACCTCATCAGTAGCACATACATATGACTGTTTAAACAATACATTTAAAAAACCCAGAACTGGAAGGTACCCAAGTGAACATTCATTCAATTCAGCTTTCCTGAGAAAATCTCTTACTCAGCTCAATAAAAATGACACAGTTCATCCAGACTTAACAATAATCACACTCTTTCGCAAAGTCAAAATCGAAGAGATTCCCCCCCTACCCCCTGCCATCCCACCCCCTTCCCACCACTCCCAGCATCTAATCTGCTTTTGAAAATAGATCCTCAGAGGAGAAGCTTTTGTTCACTTATGGTAGCAGATATCAAACACATGTGAGGATCAGAAATGCTATTTCACGGTCACTTTGCTGGGAAAGAAAAAAAAAGAAAACACAGTAAGTAATCATCCCAGAGGACATTAGTTTTCTTACTGTCTCCAGTGCTTCCAGAGAATCACACCTAAGTCAATAAAACATGTCTAGTATCACTCGGAAATGGGCAATTAAAGTGCCTTCTCTTCTAAGGAATTTAGTGCACTGAGCAAATGGACAACATAAAGAAGAATTCTGGCAGCTGCCCTTCTGTCTTTGCTTGAGTGCTGGTAAAGGAAAACTAGAAGCACAGAATAATGCAATGTTCACAATACATTAACATTAAATATCAAGTATGAAACAATCACATTAAAAAAAATTACAGACAAATATCTTAAAGAGTACAGAAAAAACTTAAAGAGTATTGAGTATTCAGGAATAATGATTTTAAAAATTCAGCCATTTTTTATGAATGAAAAACAAAACTGAGCATTCCTATCTTCTTAAATTTCTAGACTGATATAGCTTTCTTATGAATGACTCATAAAATAATACATTTCTAGTGTTTTATCCCATAAACTACATTTCTCTGCTTATCTTGGTTGGGGCAAATATTGCACAAATAATGCAGGTTTATTTTCTCTGCATAGAGCAAAATTAGTCATTATGATTCATAATCTTTGTTCTATTAGCTGGATAGGGGTTAAGAATAACATGTTGTGTGTAGTGTTTTAATTGTTCTTTACTGTCACTGACATTGAAATTTTCAGGACCATCCCAGCATCTTTTTTTTATTTATTTAACATCAGATTAATCTTACAGCACGTAAAGATGCTATTTTCAAGGTTTATATAAAGTAGAAGCTCTGGAGGGATTTTATTAATAGCTGGAAAACAGCTAGTTTTTTCCCCTGTAATTTTATCTTACAGTAAAACAGTGATGAGCAAGGGAATTGGAAACATGTTCAGATTTCATTATGATAACCTATATAGTATAGTGTCAATGTTTGTTATTTTATTTATTCAAGTGCCATTATAGGAAACAAATCTATCAGTGTGACCCTTCATACTTGTATAAATATAAGATTTATAAGTTGTTACTGAAGACTTTAGGAATTACTCAGCACTGCAGGAAAAAGTGTTACCAGAGAATAAATTCTTTTACCCAGGCAGTATTCAACCCAATCCATTTTCGTATAAGCTAGATATAGTTGTAAGGTAAAAAGTTGTTACTAGAAGGGCCATTGTCAAATGTAGGCGGGGAAAGCAACAAAAAAAAAATCAGAACCTATCAAAATGAAACACTTTTATATAATTTGTCTTCTCTGTCACTCTTTTGGGACAGGGCCATTTCTAACGCTGGTTGATTTAAAAAAAGGGGGGAAAAAGGGGAAAAAAATAGTTCTACATGTCCATTGAGTAATGTCCATTATCTGTTAGGAAAGAGAATATTGCTGGGGTCCAATCAGAGAATCAGTTTGAGTTCACAACCTCCAATACAGCTCCTAGGAGGCAATGAACATGCATCTGCCAGGGTGATTTGGGTACCTATATTATGAGATTTTATTCTGATGTCAAATACAATATTTTGACTGAAAGTGAGGCCATGCTATTATTACTAACCCCAAGAAACTAATTTTAGTAGGTGGGTGTGATGGTGGCGTACCACTGTCATGGGCGCAGGTAGGGCAAAAGGAGGGTTACAGGGGAGCAGCAGTCCCCCAAGAAGACTCCGAGATGACCCGCTTACATGCCGGAGGGTTGGCAATGCCGGAGTCGGGAATGTGGCGGCAGCAGCGGCTGCCATTACAGCCGCACGAGCCGGTGTTACGCTGGCTGTTTAAATAGCCATTCCCAGCAAGGGGAACAGCTGAGCCAATCGCGGCAGCCGTAACGGCTGCTGCGGGAAAGTTTAAAAACCCCAGCAAGCCCCGCGGTGGGGGGGAGGAGTCAGGAGAGAGGGAAGCAGGCAGGCAGCACGCCAGTGTGGCTGTAGCTACCCTTACAGCTGCCTCTCAGGCAGGCAGTCTTCTCTCAGTCCAGCAGCTGGAGCAAGCAACAGGAGCCCGGGAAGGAGCTGAAAGTTTGGTCCCTGGGAGTTGTCCAGACCAACACATTGCTCAGGGAAGCCTCTCCACTGTAGAGGAGTACAATTTCTGATTCAGAGAAAGGAAGATGCCCCACGATAGTGGGGAAAGCAGCTGGGTCTGAAGGCGCGCTGACTTAGAACAAGCATCGGCTCCAACCCAGGGAGCAATAACGTCAACTGGCTGATGGACCAGTGTCTAACATCGAGCTCCCATTGAACCAACAAGTGACTGGTTGGCAAGTGGACAGGGTGTAGGGGTGGCAGAGCCCCATGGAACATCAAAGACCCCAACCGTGAGTACCCCCTTGTTGGGAGAACCCCTCCAGTAAGAGATCTCCACTGAACCCCTCCTTTGAATACCTGATACCATCAAAGTCATGGCAGGCGAGATGAGGGGGAGGGGCTACCTATAAGGGGTGTCATCGGGTGAGGTCCACCAACGTCACAGTGGGCTTTTCTAGTTTGCAAATCTGGAAAACGGTATTAATTTTGCCATACTATTGGAGGTCTGCCTTTCTGAGTGGGATGCATAAATGTTTTGGCTCTAGCTCCTCCACCTTACTGACCACAAAAATTGGTTTGACACAGACTATTCTTGAATAAATTCAGCCAAGCATTAAAAATTTCCGAGTCAAGATTTGTTGCTTTTTTTTCTACTTCTTTTAAAACATTTACACCAGCAAATGATTCAGTTTGTATCTATACCCAGTGCCTATCATTGGCTTGATTACCAGCGCACTTCTCCGGAGCTAAAGAGGACATATATATTGGATGTGCCCCTCTGTAGCCATCTTGGCATATAGCTAATACAAACGGCCAAACTTGAATTCTGGCTGGGGCTTACAAATATTATGATAAATCATATCTGTAAATCTTCTGGGGAGTCTCCAGCCTAGCTAACCCAGTGCTGCCACTACTTCTCAGTCCTAGACACTATAGCTATGCCAAAGGTATGGTACCATACCATTGGAATCATTTGTTCATTGCATCCATATTCCTAGCAGTACCCTACACAATGCCTCAAGGATACTTATTGGAATGCAAGACTGTCATTTGTGGGGTTTCAGACATTACGAACATTAAGCTAGGCTACTTCATTTTGAGTTTGTACAGTGACTATTAGAAGGAAGTACAAGATTATAACTTTGGTGGCTGAAATTACCGTTGCTAACATTCCTTTTGTTTGTTTTCACCATACTTGAGTTAAGTGCTGAATGATTCTTTTTCTCCTCCTCTTTCTGTTATGTTAATCACTGAAAAGAACAGTTCTCAGGTAGAGGTATGTGCTTGGAAGCATGCACAAAAGGGCTTTTGCTTTGATTGGTGTTATTTTTGGTGTTGTTGGATTCTGTCACCTTCCACACCATTTTTCAGCCAAGCCATCTTGGCTCAGTAGGTTCACATAATTCCAATGCTAATTGGAAAAACTTACTGAGCAGAATTCAGAATCTCTTAATGGATTGAAGTAAATGTTCTTTTGTATTGTATAGCTTCAGCATATTTCTCTCTCACACACAGACAGATTTTCAATCAACCTTTAGGCATGCTGGAGCTAAACTCTGCTCTTACTTATACAGGTAAATATGCTGTTGAGCTGGACTTTACCACCTTTGTTTGCACTAACTGATTTACTATGTGAACAGTACAACTGAAAATCGATACAGGACCTGTTTAATCATGTGACAGAATCTGACCCATCAGAATAAATGACAATGGAATTTGGCCCACACTACACTGAAAGATGGCAGATAGGCTATTAAACTGCCTATATTGTGTTCCGGGAATGTGTGCCAAATCAAAAGTCAGAACTATCCTCTTAGATTTGCATGGCAGGCCTCAGTTCCAATATCTTTTCTCTTCCTATACGTATGGAACTTCAAAGGTTGTTCATGTAGGAAGAAGAGAATATCTTAATCAAGATCAACTGTGCAGATCTGAGAGTAGATTTTGCATCCCAATGAGGACAGATCATTATTACGAATGGATTTGTGTGTGAAATGGAAAGAGTAATTTATACTGCCAAGATGAAAAAAAAAACGGACAAAGTACAAGAGAATATATTGAAGGGGATTAAGACTGTGCTGAAAGAGAAATGCACTATATAACCCAATAAGGGCCCCAAATATCTCTAGACAAAATTGTGCCTTCAGGCACAGCTCTGCGCAAGGAATAGTGAGTAAACTGAACCACCCACGGAAGCATGTATATCAGAAAATCCTCTCCGCGATGTTCACCCTTCCTGGCTTCCCTCTTACTTGCGTAGGTCTAATAACAACTAGCTGTTAGTCTATGGCACCAGGAAATCATAACACACACAGTTCTGGTCAGAACAAAAGGATAGTTAAGAATTATTCCCTCAACTTTCACCAGATCCCTTTTCTTTCTCGTAAATCCATAGATTCATAGATTTTAGGGTCGGAAGGGACCTCAAAAGATTATTGAGCCCAACCCCCTGTGTAGGCAGGAAAGAGTGCTGGGTACAGATAACCCCAGCTAGATGCCTATCTAACCTCCTCTTGAAGACCCCCAGGGTAGGAGAGAGCACCACATCCCTTGAAAGCCCATTCCAGACCCTGGCCACTCTAACTGTGAAGAAGTTCTTCCTAATGTCCAGTCTAAATCTGCTCTCTGCTAGCTTGTGGCCATTATTTCTTGTA
>JAGPOW010000261.1:75118902-75144419 GCA_030014935.1 Caiman crocodilus | reverse complement strand
TTACCTCCCATGCTGCGAGCATTTGTATAGAGGCATTTGAGGCTACCCACTGCCACCTCCCCTGCTCCACATGTTTCCCCCAAGCTACAACCACCTACTGTCGCCCGACTTACCTGGCTCAGTGGCAGAGCGTCCTCTCCTTTCCCAGCAGACCCATCCCCTGGCGAAGCTAGTTTAAAGCCCGCAGCACGAGATCAGCCAAACTAGAAGAAAAGAAACGCTTACCTTTAGGTGACAGGTGAGGTCCATCCTCTGCCAGCATGCTCTGCATAGAAAAATGCAGGCTATGATCAAAGAGGGCTTGGCCCTCATAAAGCCCAGAGCCAGAGTCAGGCTGGCAGTTCCTTGCCAGCAGCTGGAGGGGCAGGAGCTCCGGCAGACAGAAATGTGAGTGCAGCTCATGAGAGCTCCAGAGGCTGGAGCAATGATGTTAAGTAGGAGCCAGGAGGCTTATGTAGTTATGGCCAGGTGCCTGATGTTTGGTTACAGCCAGGAGACTTGTGTTATGTTTTGTTAGTAGTGAATTACACTGGTGGTTTGGGCGAGGCTGTAGGGGAAGGAGGAGGCCTCATAAGGGCCCACAGGGTGTGGGGCCCTAGTGTCCAGGAAGGGGCGCGATTTGGTGCCCGTGGGGGTGCAGTGTTTTTATAGGCACCAGAGAGGGCGCAGCAGTACAGGGGTGCATAGATCCCAGCCTGGAGAGGGGCATTTGGAGAAGCCCAAGTTGGGCACAGCAAGCCCCAGATAAGGGACAGTATTCTAAGGAGCCCTGTGGGGCACAGCAAGTCCAGAGAGGGAAGCACCATTTTTGAGAAGCCCACGAAGGGCGACATATGGAGAAGCCCTAGAGAGGGGGGACAGCATTTTAAAGAGCCCACAGGGGGCACTGTTGTGAGAAGCCCAGGATGGGCACCGTGAGACCGGTCGGAGGCTAGTGCAGCATTAGACCCTGGCCAGAGGCTGGATGCTGAGGTGGACCCTGGGAGAGATCGGGGTTAGCAGCATAGCACCTCCTTAATAAGGGCAAGTGCGGCGGTGGTCCCCGATCCAAAAGGGGATAGCGGCACAGTACGTCTGGCCTTAGAAGAGGGTAGCCATGCAGTGGGCCAAGAGGACCGGTGGCTTGCTAAGAGAAGCCCTAGAGAGCAGGGCACTGATGAGAAGTCCCTAGAGAGGGGGCACTATTGAGTAAGAAGCCCCAGGAGGGGCATTGTCATAGAAAGCCCAAGAGGGGCATTTTCATAGAAGGCTCAAGAGAGCGGGCATAGAGTTAGACCCACCAACGTCTGGCACACACACAAGGCCCTAAGGCCAGGGTTCCTGGAAGGCACCCAGCACACAGGGAGACACCCCGGTGGGACTGAGAGATCACGGGGACAGATGTCCTAATACACTGTGCCCAGGGCGGTATAAAAGCAGCCTCCCATATATACTTATCATCAAAGTCATGGCGGTGAGAATTTGAGGGTGCCTTGGGCCGGACTTGGCACAGGTAGAGAGTCTTCAAGAGATCACAGCCCTCCTGTAGGACCCCGCCGTGACAAATAGTAACAGCAATGATGTCGGTAGCCTTAATATATCTTGCCATAGGTAAAACAAATCTGGTTATTAGACAAAACAATATGAAATGCTGGACTGCTGTTTTATGTCATGAGCCATCATAATCCAGTGAATTTTCCTTTTAATTAAATGACATTCTATTGCATATTTGTAGAAGACTTTATTGTATGGCAAGGTACTTTACAGAGTTCTGGGTTTAAAATTAATACTGAGGAAATTATTATGAAAAAGGCAAAATGCATGTGTTTGCTTTCCTCTTTGACGTTGGGAATTACTAAAATCCCCATTTGTTGGAAAGAAACTTTTAAAAAAGCCTCTTATGGATTTGAGCTCTTATGTATTTAACCTGAGGGTGGAACAATAATTAATATAAGAAATCATTCAAAATACATTAAGCAATTGTTTATCTTCCCCCTCAGTTTGACATGCGTGACAATTTTGTCATTGTTCCTCTATCTGCTAACTGGTGTTTTATGCATTTATTCATCAACATATATATACACACACACACACACACATACTGCCTTATTAATAACTTCTCCAGTGCTGAAATGGACTGTTGCAATACTCTCAGCTACATTTTCTATTAATGCCTTCATTTATATATGCAAAATAAAATCCTGCCACAAAATGCTCTGCCAGCAATGCTCTTTTTATATACTACTTTTATTCATTTTAAATAATTTAACATTTCAAGAAAATGAAATGGGAGCCAGACAAGATACTGTAGTGTGCTTTCTGGAAAAGTTATAAGTAGTGTTTGTAAAGCACTCTGAGAATCTGAGATGAAAAAACATTTTATAAAGGCAGCATTCATTCTTTCATCCATTCATTCAAAATATATTTATTACTAATCCTCAATTTTTGAGTAAACAAAAAGATTGCATATATAATTGAATGTAAAGAAAGGAGCCCCTCTTGTATATTGTAACATTGTTATACACTGCAAATCTCACTAATGCCAAAGATAATAAGAAAATATTGAAAATCTGAAAGCTTGTACATATATCTCTTTACTAAAATATGCCACTAAAGAGAAGCCTAAACTTTTACTCCTTTTTTCTCTGTAACAAGGACAGTACAAACCCAAAAGGAATGAAGTTCTGAGTTCTTCAGCAGTCATCAGGCTCAGAAGAGAGATACTTACAGTCATATTAGTACCTCTCAGGTTACTTGGTTCCCTCTATTCCCACACAACTCACTATAAACCTTCTTTGGCACTTCTTGTATTTTCCTCTCTGCCCAAAACTGTGCATTCAAGTTTCTGTCTATTTCTGTCTCCTTTGAAATCAGAGTTTATCCTTTCTGAAGCACTTGCTAGTGACAGCCCAAAATAAGACTGAAGTCAGGTTCTCTTAGGTAAAATCAAATTTTATTGGCAAACTAAATAAAAGGACAGAAAACATAAAAAGGTATTAAATCCATACTAATATGGTTAAAATATTAGTGGGCACCACAGTTAAATACATTTCAAGAGATCAACATATTATCTATCATTTGGCAGATCCTAGTATATTGAATATATATGGATATTTTGGATGTTTTAATTGCGTTGAACATATTAGGACTTGGGTAGCAGTCAAATGTACATGTTTCAAATTTTTTGAGCTAAACTTAGGTTTGTGCTTCTTCAAAAATAATGTATATAGCACTTGATGTACTAATTGAGCCATGCAGTTAGACAGCTGTTCCGGTATAATAATAACACCGTAAAATATAAATGTACCTGGCATGTTTTTCAACAGAAACGAACGAGCTCCTGCCCACGCGGGTCCCATTTTGACCTGATTTGCACACCATGTAAGCAGCTTTCATGAAATATATCAAACAAGAGAGTAATGCATAAATTAGTTCCCTTGTTTTTATTCATGTGAATTGGATACTCTCCAGAATCATTATGCTCCAATATTTCCAGTGGTGTAACACGTGGCATATGAGGGAGGGCATTGTGAGTGGAGGAGAAATTGCATGAAAAACAAACAGAGGACTTAAAGACAGGAGTTTTTCTTCTACTGGGCAGATTTCATTTTTCCTGCTTCTTTAAATTTTCAAATTATAAGCCAAAAAAGAGTCATTTCAATTGAAAAGAATGGTTGACTGATTACATAATTAATGAAGAGATCAATGAGAGTTTCATACAGCTGGAAGTTCAACTGTCCTCAAATCTAATTCTTGCCTTCTGATGATATGCAAGGCCTTTTTTTAAAATGTCACATAAAACTGACCGAGCAAGTTTACAGAATATCTAATGTGAAAACACTACATCATTCTTAACACAGAGCACAAGCAAACAGTTTTATTCCTGTTTGTGCAGCTTAACCTTCTGCAAAAGTAATTAGGTCTATAATTAAAAAGCTATTTGGAATGATTAAAAACCTGTTATCTGGTGGCATTTAAAGACAAATGCAAATGTCAGAAAGGATGAATTCATTAAAATTGCTATTGAAAAGAAAAAATATATTGGTATAGGGTCTAGAGGATGTATTTACTAAAATGTTCCAATTCAAGGTAAAGTTAGCTGTTTAGAGGATGCTGTGAAGGTTGAAGTAATTTCATCTGACATTTCATAAAGTGATCAGCTACTGTTCAGAAATATATATTACTGTATATATACATAGAAATAAGTGGCCTTCCTACAGCTCAGCAGTACACAGTGCTGCTTAGGAAGGAGTTTGTGTATACATTGTGCTTCTCAGTCCCAAACTCACTCTATGATTCTGTAAGCATAAGTTAGAGAGACTGAATGCTGCTAGGTTGTGACCGCTAAATAATACTTTTAAAATGCAAGGTACAGGAATGCTTTGATCATCTGCCCTTTCTTTCAATTTTGCTCTCTATGCAGACAACGTGGTGAAGAGAGGCCAAAGCGTGGTGCAGGAGAAACTGAGATGCCACTCAGTGCTGCTAAATCTTTAATATAAGTGATCCTCTTACAATCAACTACCTTGGGTTTAGAACCAAAATCCCCCAGCAAGTTGCTGCAAAATAACCACACTGAACCAGAGATGATCTCAGCAACCAGAGATGTTGTGACATATGCTGCAAAGAGTTTAGTCTGGGTTTAAAATCATCATGCAATGTCTTCCAGACAGGTTATCCTCCTTCCAGAACTAGAAGCCTGCTTGATTTAAACCTTGTCCAACTGGCTATGGCACTTGTGCATGCTAGCTGTTGAATAATACACATTGACTTACATGATCACACAAGACCAAAAAAAGTAAAGCCCAAACATGACTGGTAATCAACACCAACAAGTGCATTTTTTAATCTACTAGTCATGGTCTTATAACTGTTCTTGAACAATGGCTCTGACAAGCTTTTGGACTTAGTACTGCTGGAGTCTTAGTACTGTTGGAGACTTAGTACTGCTGGACATTAGGCTAGGTACAGACATTCAAAAAGCCGGAGGCAGAATCCATTTAAGTTGCATGGTATTCTGTAAGTGACATAGTTTAAATCGATAGCAAACAGAACACATATTTACTTTTTAGTCGGGAGGACAAATCTTTGACCAGGGTTGCACCTTGTTTAAACCAGTCTGCGTGCATCAAATTTTGGTTGTGTTATAGGCATAGACCAGTTTTGTGTGCCAAACTTTTGTTCTGTTATGGGTATAGCCTGATTTCTGATCACTTATACCAGTAAAAGTGATACCTGACTTATTAAAGTTTCTTTAATGCAGCATTTAACTGGCTATGTGACAACCAGTTTTTTTTTTCTTTTTAAGTGAAACAGTGCTGATTGCTAGGTAAATATTCTCCCTGCAGTTGTTCTTTAAAGTTATTTCAATATTCCATAGCCAGCAACAATTAATTTTCTGCGTGCATTTCAAAATGTTATTAGAGGAGTCATGCACCAAGATTCTGTTACCCATTCAGAGGCAGCAGCCTTAATTAATCCATGTGTGGCTTATTCTGACAAATCTCTGCATGTCTCTTTTCAACTTCATTATAAGGAGTTCATGATATACTTGATCAGGAATGGATTCATGAGGAGGGAAATCTGTGAAATATGATCAGTTAAATATAACACAGCCCATCCTCAAGCAGCAGAGTGTAGCAATGAGCTGTTTTTTCTCAAAGAATAAGACTTACAGCTTGCTCCCCATTAAAAAAAAACAAAAACATTACACCAAACTAATGGACTTGGCAGTTAAAAATCCTCTTGGCTTTTGAAATGTGGAGGGAATCTTTTAGTGAGGAAAAGTCAACTCAAGCTAATATAAATTATACAGTTGCTTACCCTTAGTTTCAGATACCATGTTGTGTTGGTTAAATTGGCATTCACTTCTGTTCTGACTATATGCATATTAATAATTGTTACTGTAACTGTACTTGATAGGGCATAAGGTTTGTGTGGGGCCCAAGCCCTGTAATAAATGGAGCACTTTGACTTTACAAGCAGTGGACTTTTATTTGATAATGGAATACATATTCCAGTGACAAAATAGAGATGTCTGTGTCCTAGAAACCAGGTACTCTCTTCCAGAGACAAAGGATTCTTTTCAAGGGTCATATTTTGTTGTGGGTTCTCTAACTAAAGATTTCTGTGAAATGACTCTGGGATAGGGGTATACAAAGAGGGCCATATTCAATTTGGATTCAGCCCAATTTGGGGGACAATGATGCCATTAGTTAATTTAGATCACTGTCCCAATTCTATTCAACCGAGTCCAAATCTGAAGATTTGATGCTGATTTGGAGAATCAGCAATTTGGCCATAGACACAGCTTTAAATGTTTTTTCTACATACCTCAAGGTTCTAGGTGCAGTTCACGAATGCAGAGATGGTGGGGCAGATGGAGCATTCCATAGGAGCACGGGGGGTCCCCTGCGTGCCTGGAAGTGGACCGGACATACTTCCAGTCCATTTCTGGGTCCACCACCAAGCACAGGAGGCTTCCCTCACACACCCACACCCATGACTCGGCAATCTGGGTGCCCCCCAGGACCCAAGAGACACCAGTCACCAAGCCAGAGGGTGGAAGGGGGTCCCCTGCATGCTCCACAGCTGACCCAGAAGTTAACCAGAAGTGCTTCTGGTCCACTTTTGGGTCTGCCGCTGAGCATGCTGCGGACCCCCCTGCACTCCCATGGGACACTCCATCCACCCCACCATCTTAGCATTCATGAGCCACCTGGTTCCTTGTGGTATGTAGAAAAAAAAATTAAAGCTGTGTCTATTTCTGAATCATCAAATCTCTCTGAATTGAGTCAAAGAGTTCAAATTCAATTTGGAGAGATTAAAGGGTCTTCTGATTTGATTTGGATTTGGAGATTTAGCTGCCAAATCATGCTGAATCTCCACTGAATGGAATCAGTGACTGAAACTTTGTACAGCCCTACTCTGGGACTAAATCAAGCTGAATTTAGCACATTGTGCAAAGCTGGCTTCATAGAAACTTGGCTGGGTGTGGTGGTGACAGGAAACTGACTTCTTGGTGCTACTGAAGTTGTATATGGCATAGAGCTGACTTCAAGCAAGGCATAAAATGGAGAAGCAATGCTATTAGAATGTCATAGGACTGGAGCAGCTAGTTATATGCCAAAGCAGGATTAAGTAAAGAAGATTTATTGGGATTTAATGGACAGAAGGATAGTGACAGCTAAAACTTTGAATCCAGCAGGACCTATCCTTGGAGTTTTGGAAAGGTGGGGATTGTACCACGATTAAAAGTTTTTGACCTCACCATGCCTGATAGTTACTACATCAGGACTTTGCTGCTAACTATGTTCCATGATATAGGTTATAGTTTATTAATTTTACTGTGTGAGTATATTGATTATACTTTTCCTTCTCACCCCAGCATATGCACAAGCACATGCACACGCACACATGTGCAGACATGCAATTTCTGACTCTGTGATACCAAGGACTCTAGCGTGATGAAGAGGAGGGAAAAGCAATCTGCGAAGGTAACCAGATGTGTAGGTTATAATTTAACTACCCAAAAGTACAAATAGGAGCATGACTCTGGATGGAAACTTGAACCACAGTTATATTTATTTTAAAAGAAGCCCCTGCTACAGATTTTATTAATTTCTTGTTGCTAGGAGATGTCAGAATGACTATACTGGTATTTGAAAATAAGAAGTCCTGAAGGGCTAAACTTTAATAAAGATGGAAAACAGAGGGAAAGAATACCATTTCTAGGAAATTTAAAATTGAATAAGGAAGAGAAAACAAAAGGTGAAAATTCCATTTTTGGTAATTTTCCTCCTAAGATTTGAGAACAGTATGAGGCACTGGAAGAGGCATCATGATACCTGCATTCTATTAATGGAAGTCGGGGGGCTTGCTGTGTGAACAGAGGAAAGTTAATTTACTTTTCTCTTTGAATGTTTTGCTAATTTAGACTTGAACTTTCTGGGAGCAGGAACTGTATCATGAACATCTGCACTCTGCCTAGCCCAACGGCATTCTGACTTAGACTGAGGCATGTCAGCATTAGTAAAACACAAATTAAATCTACTTCTACTCAAAAGGTAGCAATATTAAAAAAAAATGTCCTCAATGTAAAATAAATTACTACATATACAGCATGAAAACCTTTTCCATAAGAGATTTATACAATAGGGAATATAATGTCATTCTAGTCCAGCATAAATGTAAGTGGTGGCTGAATTTGCACACAAATGATATTAATTTCTTGGCATAATCCTCTGCAGTGAGGCCTTCATCTCAAACTCATACACAGCTACTAGGATGTAGACCACATTTTTTTTATGCACTGAAGCTGACTAACATAGACTACATGGCCATTTATAGACTTTAGGTTTTTCTAGGTTTAGTCCAGACTTCACCTGTCACTATATACATGTGGATGTCTGAAGTCCAAAATAAAATAGGCTCCAATCCAAATTAAATAATCCTCACTGAATGAGAATTAAAATGAATGCAAACCAGGGCAGTCCAAAATAGGCCATTTAAACTGCATTAATTAACATGTATATATGGCAGGTATCTAAGAGTGTTGTTTGTGCCTACCACCAGGTATAGATCAGGTATAGGCATGGTTTTGTGGTCCTGATTGTGAGTGGTGGGGAGTAAGGCTGTGCGAAGCTTTGGTCCCCAATTTGATTCGGTGGAGATTTGGCTTGATTTGGTAGCCGAATCTCCGAATTGAATCGGAGGATTCTTTAATATCTCTGAATCAAATCGGAACCCTCTGAGTCAATTCAGAGAGATTCAGACATAGACAGAGCTTTAATGTTTTTGTACATACCTCTAGGTAGCAGACAGCTTGTGAATACTGAGATGCCGGGGCACATGGTATGTGCCACAGAAATACAGTGGGCTCCCTAGCATGCTCAGTAGCAGACCCAGTAGTGGACCAGAAGCGCTTCCGATCCACTTCTGGGCTGTCTAGAGAGCATGCAGGGGGCACCCCTGTGCCACCTCGGCTCAGTGAGTGGTGCCTTCTGGGTCTGGGGGGCATCCAGGGTCCCCCGATGGCCAATTGTCAAGCTAGGGAGGTGTGGGGGTCTCCCCTGTGCACTCCCTAGCAGACCCAGAAAAGGAGCAGAAGTACTTCCAGTCTACTTCTGGGCTCACCGCCTAGCATGTGGAGGACACCCTGCACTCCTGTGGTATGCTCCATTTACTCCAGCATTGCAGTATTCATGCGCTGTATGACAAGGTATGTAAAAAAAAAACATTTAAAGCTGTGCCTGAATCACTGATTCTCCAAATCAGCATTGAATCTTCAGATTTGGCCGAATCAAATCGGGGACAGTGATTTCATTCATTGATTCGGATCACTGTCCCTGATTTGAGCTGAATCCAAATCAAATATGGCCTGCTTTGCACACCACTAGTGGGCAGTGTCCAGCACCCCCTGCCCTCTCTATGGCAGAAGTGCACAAAAATCTCCCCGATGGTCAAAGAAGATCTATTAACTTTTAATTCAAATTGAAATTTCAGTCAAAATGTGTGATGCAAATCAGTTAACATGGTTTAGAAAATGATGGAATGTCGATAAACAGCCTATGTATTTGCAGTACAGTTAAACACTAAGCCAGAGGTGGGCAAAATACTGCCTGCAGGCTGGATCCAGCCTCCCAGACCATTTTATCCAGCCTGTGGAGCCCGTAAAAAATTTAGAAAATTTTTTTTTTATTGTTTATCTTCCCCTAGCTGCCTGTCAAACATGACAAGAGCCAGGGGCAGTAGGACCCTAGGAGAAGCCATAGCAGGATCCTGCAACAGCAAGGGCCATCTGGCCCTGGCACCCCGAACCAGAAGGCCCTGCCTAGCAGAGGCATCCATACTGGGACCATGGGACTGTTCATGCCTCCCTACACCAGCGTAGGAAATTCTGTTTAGAACACCTGGCAGGGCAGATGGAGAGGCAGGGGAGGACTGTGGGCAATAGGGTCAGCTCCTGCTGAGTCCAGCAGTCTAGCCATACACCCAGGAGCCATATGGTGGGGAGTAGCTGATGAGTGGGCAGGAAAATGGGGAAAGCAGTGGCAGGGGTTGAGGGGTGTGGAAGTGCGTGAGCATGTGGGAGTGCAGGGTCTGTGCCAGTGTCCCGGGGTGAGTGCCCGTGGGGCATGGGGCACAGGCTGGCAGGGCTGCACCAACAGAGAGAAAGGGGAGCTGGCCTGGCTCCATAAAGCCCCTGCCAGCCAGGACCCCATGCTTCTGCTGGACTGGGACCACCCCCCCCTCCAGGCCATACTGGTGCTGACCCCAGGACACCAGTGCAGGCCTCACATTACCATCTGGTTATCACTGGCTCCTGCGTACCTGCTCTCTTCCAACCCCTACTGCCACAGCTCTGTGGTACAGGCAAGAACCAGGCCAGGCAGTGTCAACCCTGTGCGCCCTGTGCTCACCTGTCTTGGCTAAGCAGCAGTGGCACAGGACAAACTGCTGCTCAGTGTAAGGGGAAAGATGCTCCTCCCCTTCTCCATGACTGATGCTTCCTGGTTCAGCTACTCAAAGCCTGTGCAGAGCTGTCCGGCATGTCTACCATGTCACCACCACCTCTGGGCTGCCCCACGGGACTGCAGTGGCAGCCCAGAGCAGACAAAGGGCAGTCCTACGCAGTAGTAAATCTTGAGCTTTGTGTAATTCTGTTTCCATAGTCACAAAAAAATAAGGTAATAATGGGACCAGGTAGTTGATGGCTAGAAAATTCTATTTAGAGGTTAGCTTTTCGGAATTGGATCAAGGGTTAATTAATTTCTAAGAGCCTGGGTGTCTCGCACAGTTTTCTCAACCTTCAAAAGCAGACAGGGTGTCTAACCCAGGCAGGCAAACAGCAAGGCCACACATTCCTGGGTAATTGAAAACATCTAAACTTTATTTTCATAATAGAGATTGGCCTAGTTCCAGGGTTTCAGGGCTGCAGTGTCTGTTTGCAAAAAACCCTTAAGCTTTTTTGTTTTGGGGGAACAGACCAAATTAGCAGGACATTGGTAAAGCCCCAAATTAGGATGTAAGCATGTGATTGGCTTATGAAAATGGGGGTTTGGCTGACAACACAGGATATGGAGAGTGTGACTACCACAGGAAGATCAAGTAACAATGCCCAGAGAATGAAGAATACAAAAATTAGAGTTTTCAAAACAGCAGGGGGAACATTTGGCATCAGCCCATGACCTCCAAGGCTGCTGATGTCAAACACTCAAGAAAAGACCCTCAAGGTGGCATTTACATACCAGCTAGATAGATCGTTTGCCTTGCTGCCCTGTGGGGTCTGGCCAATGCTCAGAATCTCAATATTGTGGGTTAGACAGGAGGGCATGGTATAGAATTGCATGCACACATATACTACCAACTCAGGCACATACAAATCCAAAATTACCTAGGCACACACACACCTATCACCAATTCAAGCAGCTGCACACTATACACACTAAAACTTAGACAAAAACGAACACCTTCAAGAGACACGCCTTCAAGGTGCTGAATGCCTTTGAACGCCTTAAACAGCAATTTGGATGCTTGTCTTGCTGGGATCCTATGACCCCAGCTGACTTACTGCCCCTCGGGCAGGGGGCTGGACTCTATTTTCTGAAGTCCCTTCCAGCCCTAATGTCTATGAAATCTATGAAAAATCAATTGTCAATACCCACATACCCAAAACACATACACTAATGCATATATCAAACACATGATAACATACATACATATATGTATATTCACCAGTTTACACACATACCACCCACCTACACATGCACACAGGTGAGTTCCTAACTTGGATGGTACAGCATGCATGTGTATATGTTTGGGGTACCTATACTTGGGGTGCTTGATATCTAAAGAGCAAGTGGCAGAGATCAGGGGAAAAGGCAGTGGGGATGAGACAATGGCAAAGAAACAGGGGTCTGCAGGCAGACAGAGGAGCTCAGAATGGCTGCAGCCACAAGAGCATGGGACAGGTGTTGGAGGTGGTGATGAGCCAGAATCAGGAGAGGGAGAAATGAAACAGAAGTTAGAGGGGTGAGAAGCAGAGATAGGAGCAGGGCTGGAACTGTCGTAAATCAAAACCCAATTCAGGGTCCAAATAACAGTTTTATTAAATGAACACTTTATTGTACAGCTTGGTTTCCACATAAACTCAGACAAGCACTCTCACACACACAATGGTAGCAGGAGAAAGAGACTCAGTGAAAGGGTTAGAGTCCAGGTAGGGAAGAGAAACAGAGTCCAAGTCCTTGGTTGAAGAGAGGATGGGGGTGATAGCTACCTATCCAGGCTGGGAGGGGGTCCTTGATGGCCAGTCAGGGTCTTTCTCCAGCAGATGTTGTCCAGAGGGGGGTTCACCAGCAGGGGCTCTGGGTTGATAGGCAGTGTGAAGTGGAGCAGGTCTGGTCTTGGTGAAGATGGCATCCTAAGGAGTCAGTCTTCATTACCCCTTTTTATAGGGCAGACTACCTATGTTCTCCTATGGAGAGGGCCTGTCCAGGCAATGTCAGCCCTGTTCCAGAGGGTTCCAGATGTTCATACTGAGCATGTGCAGCCTTAGCACAATGGTGGGTTGCCTCATCTTTTGTTTCTTGAACGTGGAGGATGTTTCCAATGGCTGGGTCATATATCTAGGAATTGGTTTTGGTGGTGGGGTGATTTAGTAGGGGGTCCTGTTATCATTGTGTTTCACTCATCCATTCACTCTTGTTTCAGGCATTCAAGAAAAAACAATTTACGTGGGAGAGGTTACAGAATTGCAACATACTTGCACAACAGGACATGGGGACAACATGGGAATGGATACTTGACATCACTCTACAGACACAGGCCTAACCATACATTATTAGTATGAAACAATAAAAATCAATGCACAAATAATAGGAATACAATATAATACAATATAAAACAGTAAAAATCAATAGAAACGTAACAGAACACTATTTACAATATATAAAAAAGGGGCTTATTACAGAAATAGTATACCAGAACTTAGCTTACTTAGTACTACTTGTAATCACTTATAAGTGATAGAGATGGCAAAGAGAAAGTCAGAAATGGTTGAGGAAGGGGAGGGAACTCATTTTAAAAATAAAAAAAACCTATACTGGGTTTTTTTCTATAGCTCTGTGTATATTTTGGGCACTGGGAAATTTGGGTAATGTACATTGTACTTGCTTTCCCTGCATTGCTTTTATTTCCTATCACTGTGTAGCAATAAAGGTCACCTATTATCAACCAGCAGGGGTTGTAGTTGATCTGAAGGTTGTGCTCACCTGGAGCAAAGGGATTAGGGCTGGGTTGTGAATCTAATGCTAACAGGAGCGGATGGGAAACTTGTTTGAGGAAATTTGAATTATAATCCTTACCATAAACCAATGAATTTTTTGAACCATTTATTTTTTCAAGAGAGGGTGTAATTTTGTATTCAGTTAAGCAAGATTGTATTTTCCTATACCATGAATGGATGACCTTTCATGTCCTTTCCAACCCTAAAATTCAAGGATCCTCACAAAGAAGCAAGGAGCAAAATGGAGAGAATGGACCTACTGCCATTGTCATATCTAGGCTAGCAGAGAAATTGCACAGTAATCACCCTTTCAAAGGATTTAGTCATGAGCCTAGCTATACATAAAATGATACGGTGATAAGATAAAAATACAAAATAAGGGCACCTTGTTCAGGACAAGATTATCCCTGACTACAGTCTCCAAGCCTGGTGTCTGTCTAACCTGATCTTAAAAAATTCCAGGGAAGGAGATTTCACAACTTCTCAACTTCCTGTTTCAATGTTTAACCACCCTCTTAGTGACAAAGTTCTTCCTAATCTCCATCCTAAATTTCCTGCTGCAGTTTGAGTTCGTTAGTTCTAGTCCTATTCCTTATGGGCACAGAGAAAATCCTATTTCCATCCTCTCTAATCTTTGTTATCAAGTCCCCCCCAAGTCTTCTCTTCTCCATACTAAAGACAAATGGGACACAGTACACCAGGTGAGGCCTCACCAGTGCCAGCTAAAGTGGTAGAATCATGTTCCTTGATTTGTAGGTGATACTTCTGTTAATACAACCCTGTACGCTGTTGGCTTTTTTTGCGAAAGGATAACACCCAGGTCCTTTTCTGCTGTATTGCAGCTTAGTCTTGTATTTGTAGATGCAATTGTTCCATCCCAAGTACAGGACTTTTCACCTCTCCTTGCTGAAGTTCATCTGATTGATTTTGGACCATTTTTCCAGTTTATCCACATCATTTTGAATCCTAGACCTAATCTCCAAAGTGTCTGCAATTCCACCCAACTTGTTGCCATCCAGAAATTTGCTAAGTATTCACTCAATCCCATCATCCAAATTATTAATAATGATTTTGAAAAATACTGGACCCAGTATAGATCCCTAGGGAGCCTTGCTTGATGCCTCTTCTCAACCATGCATTAAGCCATCGATAATTATTCATTGAGCATGATCATCCAACAGGTATGTATCCACCTTATGATACTTTCATTTAGTCTGTATTTCCCTATCTTACTAATGAGAATATTATGGGAGGTAGTGTGAAAAGCAGTGCTAAAGTCAAGGTATATTGCCTCCACTGCTCTCCCCTAATCCACAGAGTTTGTCACCTTACCATAGAAGGATATCAAGTTGATCAGGCATGACATTCTTAGTGAATCTATGTTTGTTGTCTGTGATCACCTTGTTCTCCACTGATTGCTAAGAAATAAACTCCTGCTACAAAATCTTTCCATGAATCAAGGTCAGAATGATTGGCCTGTATTTCTCTGGATCTTCTTTCTTCCCTTTCTTAAAGATGCACACTACATCTAGCCTCTATCCCTTTCCCACCATCTGGAACCTCATCTGGTCTCATCTGATATACTTAATGAGGATAGCTAATGGCTCTGACATTACCTCAGTCAGTTCTTTCAGTACTGTGGGTTTATCCCAGCCTGCCCTAGTGACTTGAAAACATCTAGCACCTCTAAAAAATCCCTAACCTGTTATTCCACTACTCTAGGCTGTTTGTTTCCTTCCCCATCTTTGTTACCAACTACACTTGTCATTTGGTAGCCGACTTAATTAATGAAGAGAGAAGGAAGAAACACATTTAATATTTCACCCTTCTCTGAATCATGCATAATGAGGTTTCCTTCTATATTTAGTAAGGGATCTACACATTCCTTGTTTTTTCTGTTACTTCTGACATACCTGTACAATTCTTTTTATTGCCTTTTATGCCCCTTGCTAGTTGTATCTGAAGCTATGCCTTGGCTGTCCTAACTTTTTTCTCTGCATACAATACATATGCAATACTCTTATATTCCTTAATATGACTAAGTTTCCACTTTTTGTAAAATTCCTTTTTGTATATTTTATCTCATTGAAGAGTTTGCTGCTTATCCAGGTTGGTCTCCTATTGCACTCCCTGTTCATCCATTGCATCGGGATAGCTTGGTCTTATGTCCTTAATTAATATGGCCTCCCTAAAGTATAGCCAAATCTACTTTTTTCTCTTCACATGTACCTTCCAGGGGATCCTACCTGGATTTATTAAAATCTCTCTTTTTTGAAGGTGTCTTTATTCTGCAGCTCTCCTTTCTTCCTCCCCTTAGCATCTTAAATTCCATCATTTTATGAACACTCCAGTCATGCAAATTACCTTCCACCTTCACACTTTCAACCAATTCCTCCCTCTTTGTGAGGAGCAAACTGAGAAGAGCTTTTCCTCTATTTGGTCTCCCCACAAGTTGTACCAAAAATGTATCCCTAATACACTTTAAGAATTTTCCTGGATTGCATGTGCAATACTGTGTTTCCCTCTCAGCAGATGTCCCAATAAATTAAGTCCCCCATGAGAACCAGATCCTGTGATTTAGAAACTTCTGCTAGCTGTATAAAAAAAGGTCTTCACCTCTTCCTCCTACTTTAGTTGCATATTGTAGATGCCCACTGTGATCTCTCCTCTTCTGCTATCACCACTGATCTTTGCCCAGAAGCTTTCAAATGGCCATCCTCCCACTTGGTACTGCACATCAGAATATGCTCTACTGTCTATATCTCCCACTCAGGTAGTCCCAAAGAGAATGGGCAACAGGTTCTAATTCTCTCAATGCACAATTTAGGATAATAGATCCAAGATGGAAATGGGATCTTGCTGTCCTAGTACTCTTCCTGGTGCAGAATACTTCTTCCATGGATCGGTAGTTATTAATCAATTGTGATTTCAGTATTGCAACCCACAGAACAGTAACTGGAGTAATACATTCACACCGTATTCCTTATGTGGATTTCCTTGCAAGAAGCCAGCTCAGCTCCAAATACGTAACAGAATCTAGCTGAATCTATGCTCCCTTATACTCTGCAAGACGCATGAAATTCTGCAATATTTTTCACTGATACACAATGGGCATGTCTACATATGCACCATTCATGCACAGTAACTGTGGTGACTTATGCTGACTTGGGCGTGAATTTGCTATTTGCATGATGCAGGTAGCAAATTTATGCCTGAGTAGTGACTGCACAGAAAGGCACATAGATGGTATTGGTAGATGCCTTATTGTGCAGGGTATAGGTACATGTCTTACTGCACAGTAACCCGGTTTGTGTAGACTGACTAATTTTAGTCCCAAGTCAGTCCACACAGTGTTAGTGTGCTGAAATGCCTGCATGTGTAGACGCTGTGAAAAAGATGCTAACTGCACAGTAAATGTGCATGTAGATATGCCCGATGTCTCTAGAATTCCTGGTGAAGCAAAGCATCTGTAGACACATGCCAGCATAGGTACCAGAGGTATTGGTTTATTTGATATAATCTTACCTATGGCATTGTACCATGATACAGTTAACCAAAGAATTTTGTTATATGCAGCACACAGCATACATTAGCAGCCTTTCAGTCTTTTGAACACTATAGTTACACATGAATTGTACATCTCACAGTTCCATAATATTTTTATTATCACTGTAGGAGAAACAGTATACTGTCCTACAGATGTGACATTTTTAGTCACTGATCTTGCTAATGTTAATCTCTTTTACCTCTTTTAGTCCAATGCTCATTTTGTGCAGTTATCTCATCCTACTGACCTCTGTCTGGTGTGTGTGTTTATTTTTACTTGCTATGTATCTGCTTAGATATGGTAGGCTATTTAATTATTGCACCAGAAACTGACAAATGTTTAAGTATGAAATTTATTTTTTACTGCCATAATTGGGATTACTTGTAAGAAGAACTATAATTCATGTTATCTGCAGAGACAAATAGGTTATGAAAGGCTTTTTTGTGACAGAAAGAAAAATGAGGTGCATTATATATGGTTATATTTTTATTTTATTTTTAACAAGTTAGAAATCATTTGGATGTCACATTGTCTTATTTGCCATTTACTATTAGGGCTGGATATTGGAAATCCTTAAAATACTGGCTAATATAATAAATTATTTATATTTCAATGGCTCCTTTCATCCTATAGGATGATAAATTACTTGAGAAATTATTGGATGAATCTACTTTCCACTGCACGCCCAAGTAACTGTCTTGAAAAATGGAGATGGGTTCTGTGGGAAATAGTTTGAAAAATGTGCAGGAACCATAGGTACTAATGCAGTCATAATACTGCAGTAATCTCTATCACCATAATGCACAAAGGCTAATAGAGAGTCAGAGACAAATTTTAAAATTAAAAGCTTCTCTGGTGCTGTTCTCCATGCTTTGCTTCATTTACTAAATTCACCTAATGCCAATATGCTTTCATATAGAAAGGAACTGTCAGACTGACTTCTATGCTATGCAAGGGACCTTTTGCGATCGTGTTATAGCCAGGTCAGTATTGCCCTACCACCATATATCACCCCTGAATAACATCCACATTGGTGTGGAGGTATGTAGGCAGCCTATGTAAAGTTTCTTTGGGTTACAATGAGGAAATAGGATAGGGATTTTGCTAAGCTAACTGGTCAAATACTTTTCTTTTTTCTTTACTGACCACATAGAGTGGACAGGACTTTGTTTTCTAATATTACCCCAAAATGATATGCAAAACAAAATGGATGGAACACAGTGGATTTCATTTAAATCTCATTCACACAGGTATAAAGCCATTGCATCCCACAAAGTTATTTTTGATTTGCACCTAGTTAAATGAGATGAGAATGGAACAAATTTGATGTACATCAGAAACAGTAAAGGGAATGCTGACTGTGTGTAGGATCTAAAACACCTTTAAGGGAGTCTATATTCCCAAAACCTGATGTTTAGTCTAACCTAAACCATCCTTTTACCTGATATACGCCACCTTTCATAATGATATCACAGAGGACTACATAATAATAACATAAATGACATAGCATAATCATCTGCTTTGGCCAAATATCAAAATTAATCCTAAAGTTAGTACAACTCCAGTATGGCACCTTCTTAATGATCTGTGTTACATTCCCAATATTCACTCAATTAGATTCTTAATCACAAAACAGTTCCATTAACTACAAAGCAGTAGACTGGAGTTAGACATTAATGAATGAGTGACAAAAAAATTATAGGAGTAAAATGGAAGTGCATTTAGGGTTAGTTCCAAAGAAAAGGAAGAAGAAAGATATAAATGACTACAGTTAGATGCAGTCAAGCTTAAAAACCTAAATCCAATAACATAATTTTGAAAGCTCTTGCTTAGCTGCCATT
Organism: Caiman crocodilus; assembly: GCA_030014935.1. NCBI lineage: Eukaryota > Metazoa > Chordata > Crocodylia > Alligatoridae > Caiman > Caiman crocodilus. The sequence goes on along the minus strand of JAGPOW010000261.1, from coordinate 75,125,764 downwards.
TTATTATAGTGTTACTTAAACAGTAGAGCTTCTGACATTTATGACCTTATAATTCAATAAGCACCAGAAAGCAATGTTCTGCAGCTGTGCAGGAGTACCTCAGTTTTGACAGAGGTAAGTGGCTATTTCAAAGCAATGCCCAATTGGGGTCTAAAAATAAGGCATACTTCTGCCTCAGTTTCATAGGAATTTGATCTAATAAGCATTTTCAAAGCACAAATAACACACACATGCTCCTGGAATTGGGCTCCATAGAAAATGCATGACAGTTGCCACTTTATTTTAAGAGGAAATGGTGATACCTCTCTTTCATATATGACAGGCTGGCTGGTAGTGATTTAGCTCAGGAGTTTTGAAAGGGTAAAAGATGATTGGAAGTCTTGGGATTCCCTTTCCTCACCAATCAGGCCCAAGAGACTCATTCTCTATGTCCCCTGATTGGTTCCTTGGGTCACCTGAAGGGGGATAAAAGGGGCTGTATGGCTAACTCAGAGGAGACCAGCAAGAGATCACAAGGAAGGGGTTTCAAAGAGCTGGGTGGGAGCAGTTGCCCCAGAAGAACCTGAAGGGGTAGGACCTACTAGCATCAGTTGGACCATGTGTGAGATCTGAGTTCAAGTCCTAGCTGGGATGACTTGGAGTGAGTGAAGTGACAGGGAGAAATTCTTGTTGTAATGGAAAGAGACCATTGTGTTTTCCCCCACTCCAGGTACCTAGGCCTTATATTCCTTGTTACTTGATGTTTTGTGCCTTTTATATTTCGTCAATCAGTATTGTTTGTTCTGCTGTTCGTGTTTTATATTTTGTTAACCCTATCTTTTGTCAACTGGAATAATTGTAAGTGTCGAACTTTTGTTGAATTCTGCCCCCTTGGGGCGTTGTAGTGTCCCCGATCCCCCCTGATTTATACCGGTTATGTTCCCAGTACTGTTCTCTCATTAAAAGGTATAGGGTTAAGTCCCCATTGGTTATCTGGCTCTGCTCTATAGGGGAAGGAGAGTCCCTACACCTCCCACAGTGCTTTGTACCTGCTCTGATCCCTTCAGTTGGAGAGGGGGGTACATCTTGTGTAACCCTGAGTGGTACTCCATATAATAATCTGGAAGCTAAAGTCCAGACTTAGGAGACTGTTTCTATTCCACCGCTTGACTAAAGGGATTCAAATTTACCTCTTCTATCTCCCCTGAAAACCAAACCATGTGGATAAAGATGATTTTAAATCAGGATGGATTATACCCCTCTTCTTGAAGCTGCACCACTGTGCAAAAAATAGTTCAAGATTTATAGAGCCACAGAACAAGTACAAGAAGCATCATACTATACTGTAGTAGTTGTGGTACTCACTTGGGAAAGGGGAGAACTAATTTATGGTCCTTGCCACTGAATTATTTTTGTATACATTTTGAGCAGGTCCATACTTAGAGTGCTGGCTGTTTTGCATTCCATCATGTGGTGCCTCTCTCCATACACTGTATGAAGATATTTTACTCAGGTTTTGAATGAAAATCCAAAGGTGAATTACCTAAAAATCATTTCAGTACATAACTCTAGGATGCCGAAGTTCTTTATTAGTTATTTTGTTCCTTATAGTTGTTTTTTTTTGTTGATGAGACTCCAGTTGGACTGGTCATATCTGTATAGTCCAATCAGCTCCCTACCATGAAACATTTATTGTGACTTCTTCCCTTTCAAATTTGGAATTCTGAGCCACTTCTTAGTATCTTATTATCATTTGTAATAGAACTTGAAGTGTGAATTATAATTGAACAAGTGTCTTAATTCTAGAAACTGACAAGAATCCTTGTCTTTGTCAGACAAAATCATGATGAATGATCACATATCTTGGAGCATCCTTGATGCAGTTAAAGCTAATTCAGGTTGTGTTCCAATTTACAGCTTATTAGAAAGGTCTCATTTGAATTCATTAAATAGATTTTGAGCTCATTTATTTAACTAAATAAGGAGACTTCATACAATAAATAAGAGGTTATCGATTTTATCAGAGATAATATTCACATGTTGACACAGAGGGGATCATCTAGTTACATTGTCCATTAGAGATCAGGTGACCATAATAATGTTAAATTTATTAGTTTAGTGCTAATGATTTGTGATAGCTCTTAGCTATATCAAAATTTGTGAGCAGTTCTCTGCTACTTACAGGGCATGCCTACACATTCAATTAATACTATTTGGCTTTACTTCACAGTACATCACAGTAGACTAATTTACTGTGCAGTAAGTGCCTGGATGTGTACACAGTGATGCTTTACAGCACAGTAGACAGGTGTACTGTGTAGTAAAGCATCTCATGTAGGCATGGCTGGAGAGTTTTAGGAATTTATTATTTGGAAAATTACTATTTTATCTCTAGGGTTATCTCTTGTAGAGTTTTATATGTTGCCGTCTTGTCCAGCCTGTTATTCAACATATGTGAGTCTTATGGAAGGAACAGAAAAGTTTAGTTGTAATATCGTCAGTATGCTGATGATTCCCAGTTTTGGTTCTTTCCTTTCTAACTTAGGCAATGTAGATGAGTACATTTCGTAGTGACTGGGAGCATCTACACATGCAAATAATCCAAGAGCAGTTTACTTGTGAGTAAATTACTTGAGAATAAACTCTCTCAAGCATATGTCTACTTGTGCAGGGACGTGGCAGAAGATTTGCTGCTCCTAGCAGCAGACTGCTCCCACTCCCTGCAGCCCTGCAGTGGGCCCTGCAGCAGATAGGGGGAGCTCTAAGCTTCCTCTGTGTGCTAGCCCATGGGCCAGAAGACCGCTGTCTCTTGGAAGGGGCTGCCACATTTCTTCTGCCCCTGGGAGCTGCCTACTGCTGGCGTGGCCTCCAACACTAGATCCTAGGTTTGGCAATGTCCCCCAGCCCAGGCAGCAGGGAACTCCCAAGCCCAACTCTGTGATCACAGGACCCAGCTTGAGAGATCCTTATTTCCCAGTGCTAGCTCTGTGGTCATGGGTCCAGCATTGGGAGATCCTTGTGTCCCAGTCCAAATCCTGCATTCATGGATCCTGGGGCTGGGAAGTCCTTCTTTCCCAGCACCAGCTCCACAGTGGCGGGGCTGGCACTAGAAGATCCTTCTACCTCAGCACCAGTTCCATGGTTATGGGGCTGCTGCTGGGAGATTTTTACCTCCCAGCATGAGTCCTGTGGTCATGAGGCCTAGGCTGGAAGATCCTTCTCTTCCAGCACCATTTCCATGGTCACAGAACCAGCTCTGGGAGACTAGGATTTCCCAGCCTGGGTCTGGTGATGTGGAGTGGGGGCTAGAAGCTTCCTGCTGCTGGAACAGGGGAGCATTATCCCCACCTAGGCTCTGGAAGTGGAGCCTGCCCCAGGAGCAGGCAGCTTCTGTGGCCAGGAAGCAATCTCCCACCCCCTACTGCCCAGATGACTGGGAGCACATTTGCTTCTGCTCAGACACCTGCAAGTTCACTACTGTAAGTAATCTCAAGTAAATTTGTTACTTGGATTTGCAGGTAGCAAATTAACTTGTGATTAGAGCCAATCACGGTGTAATAAGCATCTGCACATACAGATGCAGACACTTACTGCACAATAAAGTGTCTTGTGTAGACACACCCATAATTTGTAATTGAACTATAGAATCAATCCAGACAGGATTGAAGGAGCCAAAAAACTTCTGTGGCTAAACAGGGAAATCCAGGAGAGCCTAAGGGCAAAAAAGAAGCCTTATAGGCAGTGGAAGCAGGGGGAAGCTACCAAGGAGGATTATACCTACTTGGCCCACACTTACAGTTAGAAAAGCCAAAGCAATTACAGTTCAAAGGCTGGCAACACAAATTAAAGACAACAAAAAGTATTTTTTTTAGGTATATAGAGAGTAAAAGGAAGGTGCAGGGCAACATAGGGCCCCTACTGAACACAAAGGAGCAATTAGTGACAGACAGGGGGTAGAAGACTGAGCTATGAGTTTTTTGAGTTCAATGAGTTTTTTGCCTCTCTGTTCCTGAACAGGGGTTAAGATGAGTCTCCTAATGGGTTTTTAGATGGGCATCAGAGGGACACCAGCCCACTAAATGTTGATGCTGGCTTGGTGCACAGCCACTTGGATAGACTGGATGTTCAAGTCATAAGGCCCGGATGAGCTGCATCCAAGAATACTGAAGGAATTGGCCAGTGTCATATCAGAACCGCTAGCATGGCTGTTTGAGCACTCATGGCGCTTGGGCCAAGTCCTGGAGGACTAGAAAAGGGCCAATATGGTCCCTATTTTCAAGAAAGGGAGGAAGGAGGATCCAAGTAATTCTCACATCCATCCTTGAAAAGGTCTTTGAAAAGATTATGAAGGATCATATCTGTGGGAGACCAGTGGGAAAAATAATGCAGCAGGGAAATCAGCATGGATTCGTAGCAGGTAAATCATGCCTGACCAACCTGGTTTCATTTTGTGATTGGGTCACAACATGCTTAGATGCAGAAGTAGAGGTGGATGTTGTTTTCTTGGATTTTAGCAAGGCCTTTGATATGGTATTTCATCCAATTTTCATAAATAAAGAGGCTGTGATATAGATGTTCACACGGTCTGGTGGGTGGCAAATTGGCTTAGCAATCACACCCAGAGAATGGTAATAGATGGTTCGGTAACAAGCTGGAAGGATGTGGGTAGTGGGGTCCCACAGGATTTAGTCCTTGGACCTGTACTCTTCAATATCTTCATCAGTGACTTGGATGTGAGTGTGAAGTGTACTCTGTCCAAGTGTGTGGATGATACTAAATTGTGGGGTGAAGTATACACTCTGGAGGGTAGGGAATAATTTCAGACAGACCTCAACAGGTTAGAAAAAATGGGCAGTACACAAGAGGATGCAGTACAACAAGGACAAGTACAGAGTGCTGCACCCAGGGCACAAAAATATCCAGTACACCTACTGGCTGGGAAGTGACCCTCTCAGCAGCACAGAAGCAGAAAGAGATCTCAGAGTCCTAGTGGACTGCAAGATGAACATGAGTAGTCACTGTGACAAAACCATCAGCAGAGCTAACCGTACTTTATTATGCATCAGCAGATGCATGGCAAATAGAACCAAGTTGGTGATATTTCACCTCTGTCAGGCACTGGTCAGACTGCAGTTGGAGTATGGCATCCAGTTTTGGACGCCGTATTTCAAAGATGTTGATAAACTTGAGAGGGTCCAGAGGAGGGCCACTTGTATGGTTAGGGGCTTACAGAACAAGCCCTCTGAGGAAAGACTGAGGGACCTGGACCTCTTCAGTCTCCGCAAGAGAAGGCTGAGAGGTTATCTTGTGTCCGCCTACAAATTCATTAGGGGGATGCAGCAAGGGATTGGAGATGCTCTCTTCACCAGGGTGTCTCTTGGGGTAAGAAGGAACAAGGTCATAAACTGACAGAGAGCAGCTTTAGGCTAGATATCAAGAAAAACATTTTCACAGTAAGGGTGGCCAAAATTTGGAATGGGCTTCCAAGGGAGGTGGTGCTCTCCCCTCCCTCAGGGGTCTTTAAGAGAAAGGTGGATAGGCAACTGTCTGGTTCATTTGACCCCAGCACTTGTTCCTGCCTAGGCAGGGGGTCAGACTCAATGATCTGTTGAGGTCCCTTCTGACCGTAGCATCTATGAATCTATAAAATGGAGATGATATTGAAACAATGTGTGAAATAGCTGGAAGATATGGCAAAAATTCTATTTTCTATCAATTAAATCTGTGCCACTTTCCCCTCTGTTTTCTTTTTAGCTTGGTTAGGTTTCCAAGTCTCACAGACTGATAATATTTCAGTACCAGATAAAATATTTTTTTATCTTCTGTGTCTTACTAGACTGTTGATATTGTGACATATACTTTCTGTTACAAATCTTGCTAATGTAATTCAAGTGGCTGGTCACCTCAAAACTAGTGGAGTATAATGCTGTTTACTAGAATTAAGCCTTATGCGTTCAGAAACTTAAGTAGCATCCCATTTAGTGAGTATATTCTGCCAGTACTCCATGATGTACAATGGCTGCCTGAGTATTTATAACTAGATTTTAAGGTGTGGGTATCAGATGAAGAGCCCTATTAGCCAGGGGTATAAAATACATGGCTAATAAAACCTTTTGATCTGACCCACAAACCCATGGCTTTGGTGACATTTGGTGGCATGGGACTTCAATAACAGTCCCTTTCCCAATGCCAACAAAGGGAAAAGTGACAGCTGCAGCAGGGGTGGGTGCTTTCCCTATACGGACAGCCCAGAGAAGTGGCAGTAGTGGCTGGGTCCTAGCACCGGCTCACCTCTGACCTGAAATGTGTTAATTCAGTGTAGAGGTTTAAAAGCTTGCCAAGAGATTGTTTAGGACTCTTCCTATGAAGTACTACTGCAGCTGAGATCAGCAAGGAGTAGAAGTACAAAGCAAAGGAGCTGCTACCAAGGCATTTTCTGAAATAAATTGTTATCTTCTGAATGCCATTTAATTATATTTATCCAATATAAGAATCTGTTGACCTTCAGGAAATGTTGCAAGACTGAATTTTTAGGACAGCTTCAAGACAAATTATGTATTTTCAGGGCTGATAAACTGATAAACACATCAGGGTTGTAAGATGGGGGTGGGTTTAGTAGTGTTTAATTTTTTAGCATGTTATGAAGATGCCATTTTTTTATATTTATTATATTTGTGAAGGACATTTCAAGCCAGGTGCTCCCTATTGTTTGATAATTATTAATAAATAAAAATAAATGAAAAAATACATTATATTGATGTTGGTGTTGGTCTTAGACAAAAAGACAAAAAACTAGAACTCTTGGTTCCAAAATGATACCTTTTATTAGACCAACTGGAAAATGGCAAGAAAATTGTCCTTTTCTGCAAGCTTTTGAGATCAA
>JAGPOW010000261.1:75055599-75078299 GCA_030014935.1 Caiman crocodilus | reverse complement strand
ATTTTCTTAGCACTCCAGAAGGGAGGTACTAGATTTAATGTACATTAAATAAAGCATTTTAATGCACATGTGGATGCATCCACAGCTGCCCAGTAGGTCTGCTTCAGCAGAAAGAAAGAAGGTTGTCCTTAGCTCTGCCTATTCCATAGGCACAGAAGAGATGGACTCAAAGCCCTCAGGCTGATGAAAGCCTATAAATCATGTCCCTTGAGCAACTGCCCTAATCTCTGGACAACTGAGCAAAAGTGTCTTTATACTCTGGAAAGACAAATAGCTACCCATTTGAGAGAATAGGGGACCTATGCAGCCAAGGTAAATAGAATGCTCCCCTAAGACAAGATGTACATTTCTTTGGTGAATAATTGCAAAGGTTAATAAATCAAACATAGGCTCTGGATCTTAACACTGATCAGTTAGAAATGAAGCAGATCTCTGTCAATGGTTGGTTCAGAACAGTCACTAAATTATGTAAAATAAGCAACCTTTTCACAGTGTATGAACCAAATGATTTGTAAGGATATCTAAATATCATGTATATTTAAAAACTGTTCAATTGATTCTTTTTAATTTCCTTTTAGAGATTTAAACATATTTGCCACCTTCAGACTTTTTATAAGAACCATGGGAGCTCAAAACTTGCAACACTGATCTGAAATTAATGTATAAATGAAAACTTGAGTTACAATGTCAGCATCTAATAGGAAACTGAGCACATCTATTGTGAAATTAGATGCATCCATGAGTTTCCACAGGCTTAAACTGCTGCCCTTCACTCTTTATGTAGTCAATAGTAAGTGCTATGCCCTTCTCTCCTGCCAAGCCTAACTCCTAATTGCTTTCCAAATGTTTACACGTTGTCAAATGTTGTATCAAACCAAAGATGGATCAATTATTTCCTACAGGTTATTTTCAAGGAAACCTTAGAGAGAAATGTCATCCATTAAAGCAAGCTGATTATTTTCATCACCACCGCAGGGACTGCAGAGAAAACACCTACAGTGTAGGCAATGAAGTTTCTCCACATGTCAGGCCCAACAGCAATGCAATTATTTGATGTTTATATGAAGGAAAAGGGGAAAAAATAAAGAGAGATTGGTATAATGCATGTATACATTTGAAGGGTAATATGACCTCAGAAAAATGCTATTTATGGCATTTATACTTATAAATTAGATAAAATAATTTGCGTCAGAATTACTCACAAATTCATTAATCTATGGATGGCTTTAAACTAAGTTAACAGGAAATGGAGGCAAGCATGCAGAGGTACATGAACAACAATCTCTATAAGGCTAGAGAGAGAAGTTACACATAGACCAGTTTAAGTCATCAGAAACTGGTTTAAACCTGTAACAGAACAGAAGTTCAGTGCACATAAACCAGTTTCAAAATGCCTAAAAATGGTTTAAGATAAACATTTTTGAATGTAATATCAGACTTAAATGATTTAGATCAAACTGGTTTATGAAACTTCTGTCCTACACTCCTTTCTGGTTCAAGTTAAACCAGAGTCCTCCAGCATCCCAGCATGCTTTGCAGCTTTGGGTTGTGCTGTGCTTTCTGCTCCAGAGAGCAGGGTTGACCCTGCCCCTCTTCTCCCTAGTTTCAGCATCGAGGGCCAGCTGGTAAGGGAGTCAGGGTGGCACAGCTTCTGCCAAACTCTTGTCCACTCGAAGCTGCAGCAGAGGAGGTAGAGGTGGGGGTGGGGCAGGGCTCGGCATGGGGTGGGGTGGGGAACAGACTGAGAGGGACTGCTCCTCAGTTTCTGCTTGTGGAAGACATCTGCTGTGCAAAGGCTTCCTTCTCATTCACCTTGGCTCCCTGGCCCATAGCTAGCATGGGCTGTGTGTCCACTTCCTCTTCCTGCTGCCCCTGAGGTCTCTGGGATTTGCAGTCCAAACTGACAGTAGGAGAACTCTGAAAGGCTGCTCATCACTTCCTCTTTCTGCTTACAAGTGCTTGTGGGATTTGTAGTCCAGTATCATAGCCCACAGAACTCCACAGGATTGTTTCCTTCTGTTCAGTACCTGCTCACTTCAGAGAATGGATTATTATTGTTCAAGCTTTTATGAATTCAATGCCATTACCTTTTTCCCCACCCACCTCCTCCTCATCCTGGTTAGTACTGTCCCCTCCCCACCACCACCACCACCAGGCAGACCCTCCAGCTAGCTCAGGGCTGGGGCCTGGCCACACTCCCTCTGAGCAGAGAGGGGGGAATAGCCTTGGAGCTGGCAGGCTGTGAGGTGTGCTCTAGCACTCCCTAGCTTCTGGTCTGAACCACTGCAGGCATATGCCTGCATGCCCGGAATCCTAGGTGAATGTCTGTTCTTGTGCGTATCGGTTTAATCTCTGCAGTTTAGACTAACCTGCAAAGACTGAATCGATTCAGCCTTGAGTTTTTTGCCTGTCTGTACTTAGCCTAAAGGCCTCAGAATAGGAGGATATATGGGAACGCTTAATGAGATCATGAGAGGGATTCAGGTAGTCATCTAAAATTTCTGTTAACTAACACAGGAAGTATGGGTATAAAGCAAGAAAAACTGGGAGTCCTAGCACTTGCAAAAACTATCTATTTGAGATAAGTGCCATTTGATAGGATAGCTCACATGAATATAATATTGAGATGGAAGATTATAGTTTTTTCAGGAAAAATGGAGGCAGTGTTGTCTTATATGTTAAAAAGATACATATGCTAGAATTGTGAAGGTCTGAACAAAGAGGGAGGTAGCCTATTTAAAGCCTTTCTGGGTTCAGATAAAATGAGAAAACAGCAAAGAAGATTGTATAGTTGTTAGGGTATCTACAGATCATCACACTAGGTAGAAGAGGTCGATGAGGCTTTTTATTGAGCAAATAGCCTAAATATCCAAAATCACAGGAACTGATGTTTATGCGAGAAATTAATTACTGTGATACCTCTTAAAAAGGTAACATAGCTGGGTATATGCAGTCTAGAAAGCTACTAGACTGTGCTGGGGACATTATTTTGTACAGGTGGTGGAAAAAGTAACTAAGGATGAGACAGAAAGCAGCATGGGTAGAATGATAGGAGTTTGTGTTCTTAAAGGAAGGAAGGACGGAGAACAGGAGGAACTGGATTTTTTTTTAAAAGCAGAATTTGACGTATATGATAAGGTTCAATAAAGACAAATGAAAGGTGCTGTACTGAGGAAGGAGTAATCTAATGTACAGATGCAAAATAAGAAATGTCTAGCTAGGCTATAGAAAAGGACAAAAATTAAAGTAAAAAATACACCAGTAGTATTGATCCAAAAGGAAAAAGTATACTGAGTATTAACAGAAGTACTATATGCAAGTCAGGAGAATGAGTCTTCCACTCTTTCAGAAGTAGTGAGGCATAGGCTACTGTTCCCAAATTTGGGAAACAGATTTTAAGGATGTGCACAAATTGAAAACAGTCTAGGGAAGAGCCACAGAAACAAGAGACAAGGAATAGCTGAAACAACTGGAATTCTTTAGTGCAGAGAAGACGGAAGCTGTGGATTAGAGAACAGTCTCCAGATGCAAAAAGAAAATGATGTGTCCACAAGGGACAGGGCAAGAATTGATAGGTTTAAACTATAATAAAGAAGATTAATGCCGGATATAAGAAAGAATTGTTTAACTATCAGGATAGTTAAGCACTGGAACAGATTTGCTTGGGATGCTCTAGGCAGGGCTGATCCACCTTAAAACAGGGCTTGCGCTAGATATCCCAAAGTCCCTTCCAGACTTATATTTTGTATGATTTTGATTTTTTTAATAATCTGAGGTGACATATGTAATACACATTAACTTAGTTTTGAAGGGTTATTTGGCAGTGTGGAAAAGGGAGGTGTCCACAAGTTATATTAAGTCCAGTAAACTCAACAGCATCTCATTGGAGTCATGAATTACTGTATTTTCATTCATATACCCCGCACACAGGTATAACCCGCACCCATGTATAACCCATGGAAAATTGTGTTTTTGAAAAATAGTCCATGCATAGCCTGTACCCATGCATTCCCTGCACCCCCCTGTATTCCCCACATCCCTGGGTGAGGAGGCATCCCTGGATGAGAAGGAGATGGAGGGCAAGGACTCCAAGCTAAGCAGTGCCTCCCCACTGAGCCCCGGAGGCACCGTTGGGTGTCCACTACATGCCCTGGTAGGCAGCAGCCATGGTGGTGGCACTCCTGGGTGAGGAGGAGACTGAGGGCAAGGCTCTGCCATGGCCCCCCAGACCACCCATGCCACCGCCCCCACCCCGGTGGTGCAGCCCAGGCCACCCAGGCCCAGTGGAGAGGTACCTCTGGGCGTCCACTAAATGCCCCAGCAGGCAGCAGCCGTGGCAGCTGCAGCACCCCTGGGTGAGAAGAAGACAGAAGGTGAGCCTCTCTCATGGCCCCCCAGCCAGCCTGTGCAGCCACTGAGGCCCAGCAGGGAAGTAGCACTTGGCTTGGTGTCACCTTGCATAGCCCGCACCCATCATTGTTTTTGTAAAATTGTGCATAACCCACAGGATATATGCATGAAAATACGATACTTATGCCAGACCAACAAAATGTGTAGTGTTCCTATAATGTATTCACAAAACTGCTATGATACACCACAATACCTCAGCTACAGGCACCAAGATCCATGGGCAAGGTCCTTAGGCATTTCCCTATAATTGTTTCAAAATAAAATTAGCTTTATTCTTAAATAGGGTGGCCACACAGCAGAATGATATCAGAATAGCTATAGTGAAATAGTTATTCTGCTTTAGCTATAAAGGAAAACGTGCCCAATATTGACAAGTCTTTAAATGTAATAGAAACATAGAATTAATTATTTTAAACCAAGCTTCATTTTTTGTCAGTAGGTCCATTCTTTTCTTTTTATGCAGGTACAACTTCAATTGATATTAATGTTTCAAAGGGAAGAGCAGACTATAGCTCAGGCTCTTTTATAACAATTTCTGTATGTGTGGCACCCATTCTACATTTAAATCTAAGTCAAAACTGCAAAATAAAAGATCAATCATATTCATGTTATCTTTTTTTAAAAGGCAATTTTATCACATTATATAGAGGAAATTCTTCCAGCATTCTTGGTTTGTTACTTTGTGAACAGAACAAAATGTATTAAAAGAAAGTGTGAATCATACCTCCCTGGTGATTGACATTCAAACAGCAGCACAATTTATGAAGGGATGACTTTAACTTTTGATAATTTTCTGACCACATGAGCCTGGCCTTTTTCACTTTCATAACCAAGTTTTATCTTTTAGGACAGGCATTTCACAGTATTTTTTTTACCTCAAACAAGTCCATACTGATTTTAAATGGAGTTCAATTTTTCAAGCAAGCTTTCTTCCAGGTGTAAGACATTTTTTTTCCCCTTAAACTATGAAACGTATTGACCATAACTACCTGTGTTGCTTTGTACAAATTGAAATGGGGGATTTTTAACGGTCAAATTTGCATGATCCTTTTCACATCAGTTTATGGAATAAGTAATTGTTGTGGTGTATTAAAAGAAAGGAAGAGTTTTATATAAGTTTGAATAAGGAATGTGGCAGGTTGGCTGGTGGGCTTACTGGTAGCTCAGACTCTTAGCTTGAGCCTGTAGGGCTTGGGCACCGTAAGTGGAAATAGTTTTTCCTTCCCCACCAATCAGGGGAAGGCAGACCTGCCCTGACCCAGGGGTGAAGTGAAAAAGAGGACCTGAAAGGGAACTAACCCCTCAGGCTTCCTCATTGGTCCATTCCCAAGCTGGGGTGCAGCATCCCAAGGGAATAATAGCCCATGATCAGCAGGGCAGAGCAGTTGCCCTAGAAGAGCCCAGAAGACACCTCCATTGACCGGGGAAGCTGCAAGTGGGTGTATCCCAGCCCCAGCCATGGAGGAAGCCAAGACATCAGTGCATGGGTCAGTGCACAGAAGGTCCAGGAGCAGACAGGACCCCAATGGCTGCACGAGGCTACACAGATTTCCAACCCTGCATGAGGCAGGAACAATGGGGCACCAAGCAGTGCACGGGGCTGGTGAAGAGCTGACAGGACTCCAGCAGCTGCATGAGGCAGTACAGGTCCCTAAACCTGCACAAGGCAGGAGTTAGGTCATCAGTATATGGATCAATGCACAGGACCATAGAGCTGACAGATGCATGGCAGGCTGAGGGAGGGCTGATAGGCCCCATAGCTGCACAAGGCAGCTTGGGCCTTCCTGCCGTGAGCAGCAACTAGATGGGTTGACCACCCCTGCAAGAAATGACACTGGAAGTCAAGTTACCCAAGGAAAGGGGATTCCCATGGGGGAAAAGGGGCCAACCCCCACTGAGGGTGATCAACGGGAAACTACTCTGAGGAGTGGGGATGATTCATCCCTGGGCACACAGGGAAGTCTAGGGCCCCTGTTTGTTAAGAGTGGTGTCATAGTTACAGACCCTCCTAGTTGAGCAATTTGAGAGAGGGTAATGATGTTTTTTTAAGTAATGGGATATTTCCCTGGGTTGCCATTTCTTTTTTGAGCATAGCTTCTGTGCCACTAATTGTGATCTGATTATTTATGCCATTGGGCATCTGTTTGGTATATTGTGCCCTTATTGTTGCTATATGAGAGAATTGTAAGCTGTCTATGTCTGAATCTATTGCATTGGTTGCTTTTGCACATGTGATGTAACCTTATTGTGTTTTGTTCAATTATTGTGCTGTCACCGCCAGGTATTTCTGTCATTGAATTCATGATTAACCTGTGTTTTGTTACTGAGTGCTCCTTCACCTGTTGGGGGGCAGGGGCTGCACACTGAATGGGAGGCCACAGAGGATTAGGCCTATGCCTAAGATAAAGGTGTATAAGAGTTATTCTTACTGTAGATTTATATCTGCAAAGAATGTGTGTGTGTGTGTGTGTGTGTGTGTGTGTGTGTGTGTGTGTGTGTGTGTGTGTGTGTGTGTGTGTGTGTGTGTGTGGAGAGAAACAGTGAGAGAGATTTGTATGTAAGTTTATGGTTTTAAGTTTTACATTGTGTTGTATCATTAAACCTGTAAATAGTGAAATATCAATGGGTTCTGGTCTCGGCTTTGGGTCTGCAGGGGAAGGAGGTGAGCTGTCCTGCAGCTAAACTGCCACGCTCAGGCACCATTCCTGTACCCCCTGCCATCCCTTCAATTGGAGAGGGGGTACACTCCGTGTACCATCTTGGATACAGAAATATAGAGCCTTTCTTTGCTAAATCTTTGTTTCCAATCCTGTTTAAAGGGTCTGATTCCAATTTCACTTTCACTGGTGTAAATTAAACATAATTGCATGAAAGGCAATGGACTTAAACTGTTATAAAAAACATGTGAGGTGAGAATCAGGCCCTAAATTGGTATTGACTGAAGGCTGCTATTCCCCTGGAAGTTGTTCAGTGATCAGTATAAAGTGAATTGGTAATTTCTGTCTCTTTCTTTCCAGGCATTCCTTCAAATGTTTCTCCAGATTGGACCCTTTTTGGCAGCCACAACAAACAGACAAAACACTGTATGGTGACTGGCACCAAGCAATCTTCTGTTCCCAAGAAATGGTCCCTTCACGTCTAAATTTAGCCACATGCTTCTAGTACTGTGTTGTCATGAGGGGAAGTTATGGCTGATACCTGTCTCAGCCATTCTGTGGATGAGATAAATTAGCAACTTACACTAGCGATACATTCATGCCAAAGGCTATGAGGGAGATTCCAGAGGTCGGATGGAAACAATCTGTTCTGCATAAGCTGTGGTGCATCTAACTCCATTAATGTCAATGGAGTCTGAGCACTATAAAATCAGGGTAACAGAGCAAAGAATCAGGCCCAAGCAGTATAGACTAACATAACACCAACCTGGCTTTGTAATGAAAATGCTATTGTTTTGTCCAAGAACAACCAAACGAACTTGATATAAAAGGGAAGAAAGCTTTTGATAATACTAGGCTCATGAGAGTTTTTGTCTTGTAAAAGTCATTTCTTCATTAAAACTGTAATTGGAAAGGGACATACTGTTCAACATGTTTGGTATTTTATATATGCCATACAAATCCCACAACGTGTCTAAAAATGAAAATCATATTAATCACTGACGTCTTAATCCTCCTGATATAAGATCTATATTCAGGGAGATGTTCCTCTCTAAAACACCAGAATTGACTCTGAAAATGAGATTTTAGATTAGTTCTTTAGATAATCGTCTCACACACTCATCCATATAAAATCTGCTATGTGCTTTCACAGCATCTGGGGATAAAGAGCTTCTCACAGTGCCCGCATTTGTCATACATGGTTAGAAAGCTGAGGTACCGTGCACACACTTCACCCTGTAGTTCTATTTAAAAGCATCAATCACAGTCTGGCACCCTTGCCTACAATGATTGGACAAGTTGCTGTTCTGAACACAGCATAAACCTCAAGGTTGTTTTCTCCTTAATTATTTTGGTCTACTCTAGAAACTTCATAAAAAGTTAATAAAAAGGTTTGCAAGCATGTAAGCAGTCAGGCTTTTAGAAAAAGACATTTTACTGTCTGACATCTTCACTCCAAATGCTTTGCACTTTATTTGTCACGTTGACTACATTTCACAGGAAAGTAGAGACACTGATAATAAATCTACATCAGGATTTTATCTAAAAACTTTCACATATGCAGGTTTGGCTGTGATGTATTATAGTCACTTCTTCTTTCCTTTATGTTTCTATGTGCTTTCTTTTAGTTTATATTCTTTATATTCTTTCACACTGACCATTTGAAGTGGGACTTCTCATCACATTAGACAGTGACAATGGAGCTTACAAAAATTTGTGATATGTGAAAATATCTTCCGAAAATCAGTTTTTGGAAGGAGTAGAATGTAGGGAGCATTGCATACATTTGCATAAGCCAATCAGTGTTCCAAAACACTGATTGGCTCATCCTTTGTCAAAAAAAACCAAGTTGTATCAACAAAAGGTTAATCTTTGAACCTGTAGAACAGAGAAATACAGTGTAGTGGATGGCATTTATAAAACCTTCAGAATGTCAGGTCAATATGAATTCTACCTAAGCCTTACAAAGGTATGATTAGATTCAACATCAAGGGCAATTTTTTGACCTTCTTATTTCCATGGTATGTGCTTTTACAGTAGTTGCAAGTTGAGGAGAAAAGTGAATGATACAATGCAAATGTACCTTTGAGTTGCACTAGCACCTTTGGTATTGTATTTGTAAAATCTGTGTTGTCTTAATCACTTTCTTGGCATGCCTGCAAAAAGCATAAAGCACCATGCTTTCTGCAAATGTAAAAAATAATCATATAAGAACACAAACTGTGCAGTTTTGGATCCAATCTCATTCATAATTTCGAGGCTCAACTTGAACAAATCTCAACCTATTCTTGGCAGGCTTTGAAAGGCAACTTGCTCGTCCCCAGTTATAGAAATCTGATAGCATGTTGCTGTACAGATGTTGAAGATAAAGTTCCAGCAGCTGGGAATAAAACATATGTTTTCTTGCTTAACTGTACTACAACCTAAAGGCAAGAACCACCACATTGCATCCCTATAGAGATGAAGGGAGAAAAGATGAGGTAAATCATCTAGTAGCATAAATTGGAGATTATTTTATCAAAAAGACTATTTACACTTCAAACTGTTTTGGTATTAACATTGGCTAATAATTTAGCATTAAAAACATGTACTTAAACATCATATATTATGGGACTGGCAACACCCTTTCCTTTTTAACTGCCTTTAAAAAAAATCAAACAAAAAAACCTCTTGATGTACACTTAACTTCAGCTTTTGCCCATAACTATAGAATTAGAAGTGAGAGTCATCTGACTATTTAATTTTCAGGGCCAATATTCACAAACATGTATTGGAATTCTTGAGGGGAAAAAAAAGTATATGACTGCTAACTAAATACACAACAACCCTGCTCCTTAGGGCCATTTTTTTAAATATTGGCATCCAGTTCTGCAAATGCTTATTTACTCACTCATCCATTTGCATGAAACATCAGAGAATGACACCAATGAATAGGCAATATATGCAAAGTTCCCTGATCTGCATTCATATAGTGGTGTGCATACAAATGAATTTAAGAACAAATCTGAAGCCCCTTTTTAGATTTTCTGTGATACTGCAATTAATGGTAATCACTACTCATTCTGTGGTCTGTCTGGCCTCTATGATCTGTCTGGCCACTGTTCTAGAAACTTGTTTGATATTAATGACCTCACTGGTTATCATCAATGGTCTAATCTCCCTTTACTAGGTTAAATAATGGAGAAAATAGCAGTATGTCAATTCCACCAGCATCTGATATCCTTTTCTAGCAAGATTTGTAGCGTTGTTGTAGCCATGATGAACCAGGTAATATACAAGAAGCAAGAAGTTTTGTTTGTGATATCATTTACTGACTTCACTGTAGAGCTGGGAGAGATGTTAGACAAGCTTTCAGGCACAAAGTGCCCTTCTTCAGGCATATGCTTGCTTACAGCTTCCTCAACTATACAGCTGTTCAACAAAAAAGAGCACTCAGAAAATGTTGCTACTCTAACAAGTCAAGTTTCAGGTTTACTATTTACATTGTCACTCTCAGAGGTTGAGGATTCTTCAGAGCAATAGATTGTGCTGATATCTTCTGATCATATTTGTGTCACTTAATGCTAGAAACTATTGATCTACTATTGAAACTATTCAGATCTAACAAATATTTATGTAAAAATGACTGTGGGCACTATTCTGGGAAAGACTTCAGAAGACTGTACTAGTCCTTCTTTTGGATCTCAGGATTCAGTCTTACTTCTTCTTTTGTTCAATATGTATCTATGCAAACCTACAGTGCAATCTTTGAGATGCTATGAACTATAGTGCCATGTCTTTCCAGTTAGACCAGATAAAATTACTTTCCTGCTGTCTCAAAATCTGATGGAAATAAGAACCTTGAATGATATCCCAAGTCCCTCCCTTTAAATCAGGGTAAATCACAGCTGATTCTGCTCTGGAAGGATCATTGAAAAAAGTTGATGAAGACTGCGACTGCTTCCTCAGCTGAAGAATTTAGATCACCTGTTATCAAAGTTGTTCTCAGTCTGAATGATGTATAAGGCACATTGTTATTGCTGGGTTCCTAGACAGTATTAATACCCAGAACACTTTTTTAGTCCTCTTCCAATTAAGAGATTTCATCCCTTCCTTCTGATCCTTCAGGTTCACTTTCTCTTTCCTTTTTAGCTGCCCCCTTGCCTTGTTTAGACTCAGCAGTCTCAAGGCTTTCCCAGCTCAGAAAAATGTTCCCAGACTTCAGGGACTATTTTTTTTTTGTTTTCTTTTCTTTTTGTTGGTTTGCTGGTTCATTTTAAAGTCAGCCCTAATACAGTACCTTTTCTTCCTTTTCCCATGCTCCTTGTCCATTGCTCTGATCCCACTCCAGTAAACCAATTTTCTATAGTCTGCAGCCATCCCATTGTTCTAAGGGTTTTCGGTTTAAATGAGAGTTACTAGATTAATGGTTCCCTGTCTTTCCTGTTGATAAGACATGTGATGCCAGCCCCAGAAGCAAATGGCAGGGTCCATACATGCACAGAAATTTAGAGTAATATAGAGAGTTTATAAAATTCATCAGAATTTGCTATGTTGTACATAGATTCCCCAGTTTCACATTATGTATATTTTTCTCTGTATATGATGTTATTAGTATTTGCCATTTAATAAATATCCTGATAATTTGAAATTCTTTAAGGACCTGACAAAGTTGACAAAATGAAGATGAATTACTGCTGAAGATAATCATATGAAATAAACTGGCTTGAAACAATGGATAATTAAAATATGTAAATATTATATTAGACAAATGAAAATTGCTCATTTGAATAATTTTGGTTTATATTAGTCATATATAAGTCATTTAAATACAAGAAGTAATCTAGGTAGATTACTGGCACTTGGTGCATTGTTGTTGCTGTTGTTGTTATGGCAGCATCTAAAATACACAACTAAAACCAAAACTCCAGTGTACAGTGGAGCATCAATGTACATATATAAAGAAACAGTCTCTTCCTTCTGAAGCTTACAGTAGAAATAGACAAGCAAAAAGGGATGACTACAGAAGTCCTGTTATCCCCATTTTACAAAATAAGCCAAACTTTCCTTTTCTGATGCAAGTGCATCAGAAGATGCCCCATACAAAGTTTTTTTGATTAGATAACAGAAAGATTAATTGGAGGCAAGGGAAACCAAATCCAAAATTTAAGCTTGTGTGTACTTTAATCAGAAAATAACCTTTTTAAATTAAAATAGCTTTGCATGTGATTAAAAGATACCAGGAGACATATTTAGCTGAATGATAGGCAGTACATCTTGATCATATTCACACCATCATGAAACTTTTCAGTTTTGTTTATCTAATCACACATTATTATTCATAGGTGGCATTATAAAGTGAAAGCTGGAAAAATCAGAGAACCAAAAGAAATAAACTGTGGGTCTCTTGTAGGAGGAGAAGACAAGATGACATCTAAGGTCAAAATTCTTATACTAGCAATATGTCACATGTCGCCCTTATGCTAGTCCACTTATGGTATGACATAGAAATCCCAGGTCTTTCCCTACCCCATAGCAGCCCAGGAAGACAGTCCATTAAACAGTGATTTTTTGCCTTTCTTCATAGATATTTGAACCTAACCTGAGTTTCTTGGAACTTACACTCATTATGCTTCTGCATTCCTCCTCTCTTTTAAACCATGATGGATATTTAGCAGTGCTGTTGGAGAAGGTCACAGGGCAAAATAGCAAAGAAAGATAAGCATACTTAAGAGGAGAGGAAAGGAGTTAAACAGAAGTATACAACATTATCTAGAGACTAGTAATCCAACTTGTTTCACAGAACACAGCCAGAGGTTGATATTTTGATTTTGGAATGGCACATGTATGCGATTGAAATAACTCATTTGAGAGCTGGTTCCCCTAAAGTACTCACATTTGGAAGGAATACTCATTTTCTCTCCAAACAAAATACATAGCCTGCTCCCTTCTGTTCTTGGCTAATGTGGATATATCAGCTTCAGTCCACATAAGGAAAAAGAAAAGGACTTCACTGGAAGCTTAGCAGTAGTATAACTAGCGGTAAGCAACTAGGGCACTAGGCATGGTTGTTGCTCTACAGAGGGCACCCCCAGGTACTCTCAACATGTCCATCTGTTCCTTGCTTTCTCCCTTGCCCTATGGCACCCCCCTCTCCCCGAGCACTCCCACACATGTGTGTTCTCTCACTGCTAGATTTGTCCCTTGCAACAGTTGGAGGTAACAGGATTCAGATACAAGGGTAAGCCTGCAAGTTACCTGATACCATTCCAGTCTTCCCCAAATGTGTAGCAAATTTATTGAGCACTTGGGGCAGGTTGGGGAAGGTAAGTATGAGGGGTATGCCAAACACCCATTCTACTCGCTTCCTGCCCTCAGAGATGCTGCTTGGTATGGCACTGCTCTCCCGAGTTCATATGGCTGGGCAGAGGCAGTGCAGGGTTGTGCCTGATTTGGGAAAGCCTGTGAGGGGGAAATTCCTTTGCCTCCTCATAGTTGGCAACCAGGGCTGGTGCCCTTCTTGCCCCAACCTAGTGATTCTACCCTGCTGTCTCTCTCTCTTGCTCCCTTCCTGCAGCTGCCGATTATCTCAGTGTAGAATGTGTTGCCTGTAGCAGTCAGTAACAGAAACTATCAGTGCGGGTATGGGGCAGCAGCTCTTATAGGGGTAGAGAGTGGCTGCTGGTCAGGATAGAGAAGAGGGACACTGGCCTAGGGCACAAACTGTATTTGTTATGACTCTAGACTAAGGTCTCACTGAGTCAAAATGGAAATTTAAAGTAAAGCATTAAGGCTGAGGTTTTCAAAGCACTCAATTGGATTATGGTGCCCAACCTGCTTGGGCATTATTTGAAAATATCACCAGGCACTTACCTGCCCCTTTCGTTATATATAGCTGAAAAATTAGTCCTAGTTGATTTTCCAAATGTGAATCATCTTGAGAACATGAAGGGCTGGCATGTAAGGTAGGAATACAGTAATTTCTATCAGGTGAGGGACTGTCCCAAATACCTTACAGTTGAATTAATTATCAATCACTGTATTTACTAGCCGTATGGAAGTCACACAAATATCTGTCAAACTGCAGTGCTTCTCAACATTTATCTTTTAGCCAGAGGTGTTGCTGTTAAAAAAATACAAATATATGGAAGACCTGCTTCTCTGTTGATTGGCACAAGTAGTACATATAAAATAACACACACTAGGAGGAGGCAAATTAGCAATTATAATTTCACTGGAAAAAAAAGCCACTGAATAAATAAAGCCTTAAAGCAAATATTCTTAAAATGCTATCATTTATGCAGAAACCACCCAATCATGTTCAGTTGAGCTGTTCTGTTTCTTATGCAGCTTTATAGCTGATGGCTTAGCACAGACATGGTAATATAGATGGATTCTTAGGATCTCCATTGCAAGACCAAGTTCCAACCAGAGTGGTATGTTGTTCATTTGTAGGTTATCCCTCTCCTCCTCCATTCTTGTGAGTAGGAAACAAAGAGATATGAGTTTCTGTGGTGCTTGACACTGGAGGAAAGTGGGGAGGAGTAAGGTAGGAGAAGATCCACATACATAAAAGGTTTAGAGTCTAATCCTGCAGGATACTAATGCCATATAAGAAAAGATGAGAACACCTCTCAGTCTCATTAAACTGTTAGGCAGGGCTCTGCTGGAAGCAAGAAGCATCAGGCAGAAAGAGTGAATGAACAAACTGCCCAGAGAATAGATGGAGCATGCACCAGCTGGAGAACACCACTGCCTACATGCCCAGGTATTGCTGGAATGGCAAAAATGGCACATAAAGTTTAAGGTTCCCTTCATAGATTCCTTGGGTGGCACAAAGCCATCATACACAGCTTTATATCACTCAACACCCTCTCCTCGTGAGGGGAACATGTTGAGGGAAGATGTGGCACATCAGGAGTGGGGAGGGGGTACAGCTGGAGTGCACAGTGCCAGGAGGCTCATTTTTGCCTGGCTTGGAAGTCTGTATAGAAGAACCACAGCCAATCTAATTTAGAGCAGCCCTCAAGCTTCCCCCCGAGGTCCTAGGACAGTGGAAATGAAAAATTAGCTTAGAAATTGCTCTCTCCTCCACACTAAAAACAAACACACTGCACCTTCTTTGACACAGCTGGGCATCCGGCTCATGGTTTGTTAATTTTCTTTTTTTAAAAGGCATGTTGCAATAAATTAGAATAAAATAATAAAACAACATCTGCTGACATGAAATATACATTTTTGAGAAGTGCTGATATCTCTTCTGTCCCAACATCTCAAATGAAGTGCTTGAAGAATGTTGTTCAGAGATTTGGTTAAGTTTTAGCTTCAAAAAGAAGAGTTAAGCCAAACAATTTCAGCAGGCTGTCCAACTCCATGTTAGCAAGGGGACTGGCGTCTAGAAAGAGTGGAGGAGCATTGAATTTTTGATTCTCAGATTTTTATTTTTTTTAATCTTGTTAGACACCATCTCTCCAAATTCCTCATGGGGCGTGGTCAGTTTGCATTGCAAAACCATAGAGAATAGTAAAAGCCCTGTTTTGTGACATGAGTAGGGAATAGGGGGTGACAGTAATCTAAAAGTTCTGGTTACCTGAGGCACAGGGGTTTCTGGCCAGATGCAGAGTCGGGGGACAGGTGGCAGCCGCATGCAGAGTGGGGCATGGAGGGGGGTGGCTGTGCACAGAGTGGCAACAGCACAGGGTTGTGGGTGATGGTAGCAGATGCCACATGCAAGCTTCTCCCCCTCCCCCACCCTCTGTGTCTGGCTGGCCAGATGGAAATTCCACTTAATAGAAATGTCAGTTAGTAAAATGCCAGATAACAAGTCTTTTACTGTATTTCTAAGCAGTGACAGTTAAAATCATTTGACTATGAATCTCAACCTATGTTGTGTGTTTCTTAATGCATCAGATCCTGGGGTAATGTGACAGCATGAGACTCTTAGTTGTTGTTTTTTTAATGTTACAGACAGGAGTTTGAACATGTGTCCAGCCCACGCTGTAAAACTGAAAACACCAAAAGGAAAACAAAATTGCTCACAATGTATTTTTCACTTAAAAAGCTCATGATTTTGTTGTCCTAACTCATGATTTGGAGTTTTTTGGGGTTGGTAGTATGAAACACCAGTCAGTCATGGGAGGATAACTCAAGGTAACAGCAATCTTTCAGTGATGCAGAACTGGCATGGAGGTTTGTATACCACTCCCCACCCATTTCTGTTACTATAGTGGGAAAATACAGCCCATACACCATATCCAGCCAATGGCATGATTAAACCTGGACTTTAGTGGGTCCCTCAATCCCACCCAGCCCAGGCTCAGGGGTCACCTGGGTCATGGTGCTCCCTGGTGTAACCTGCCCTATCCCCCTGCACTCTTCTTGGGCATGCCAGTAGCTGTAGTCTACAGGGCTGGGCACCAGGTTGGGGGTGACATGTAAACTGGATTAAGATTCAGCTTCCCAGCAGCCCCTGCCACTACTGCTACCTGGGAGCGGGTGTGTGCCCTGCCACCACCACCACCACCCCAGACCCGACCCTGCTACACAGGCACCCTCCACTTTGGGCACTGGATGGAGTGGGTGGGTGGGGTTTCCACTGAGACCAGCCCAGACCACTGTGGCCAGGCATGCTCAGCCAGACAGATGGGATGGGGCTGTGGGTGGGTGGGGAGTCATGTCCAGGACAGGGTGTGACAGCCAGAACCAGAGGGATTAATAAGCAATAATATGTGCTTCTTGGAGGCATTTGCTATTTTGCCTAAACAGGTAATATTATTTAATATAAGCTGTAAGTTTGTAAACTGCAAATGTAACTTGTCTGTTGTAAGTTTAACCAAAATGATAAATTAACTGTTCATGGAACTGACTGGGCCCCATAGGCAAAGCTGTAGCTGTGAGATTAGCTGGCCTAACTGTTTTTTGCTCAGGGTTCAGCCTTAGCGATAAAAACTGGATCTAACTGCTAGACACACCCAACAGATTCCAGGAAAGCATATCTCAAGAAAGCATATTCAAATGAAGTCTAAAAGGGGTTGGGATTTAGGCAGAGCAATGTCAATTTCAAACCTAAAGGTGCTGCATCATAATTTGCTTATTGGATAAAACTGAATCTGGGTAGTAACCTTTTATGATGATTTTAACACTTTTCAATCCCATAGGTAACAACTATAGGGCAACATTGTGAGTGGCCCTGAGGCCAACAGATTAACATAAGACTAGGTATAAAAAACACATGCATCAGGTAACCAGCAGGAAGGAGGAAACATAACAGTCATTTCTGTCCCACGCCCAGACCCCAGACTCCCAGTGTGAGTGAGGATTGGATCCTGATCAAGGGACCTTCCCCAGTAACCCCTCTGACAGCGTCGATCATCAGGGACGCCTGACTTCACTGGAATCACTTGGCACGCACCTGGCATTGAGGGACTATTGATGAGTTGCTAACCCATGTCTGTCTATTTGTAGTTTTGAACAGCCCAGTGTGGCTAATACCCTCGCAGTGCCCAGTTGGCCTGTGACAGACTGATTTAGCTATCAATCTGTTATTATTATCTGTTGTTATTATTTACTATTAGCTCTTTTATACTGCCTTATTTGCTTATCGCATTTATCTTTCTGTTGTGTGTGTGAGAGCTATAATAAATCTGCCTTTATTTCACTTTGTTCCACTTTCACTTTGTTTCACTTTTATTTCACTTTATTTCCAACTTTGTCTCCTCAATCCGAAACTGAATCAAACAGCCCAATTGGCCTGTGATAAAATTGATACACTCACAGGGCCCAGCTGGCCTGTGACAACAAGGCGGGTGGTGCCAGGGCTGAGGCCAGGATTGCCGGGCAGTGACAGTACTAGGCCAGGGCCCGGGGCAGAGGTATAATCGGCTCTCTGCATATCCCTGTGATGGATGGCAGTTCCCTGCCCTATGGTTCCCTGAGAAACTGGCACCCATTGCAAGGACATGCAGGGAGCAGATCGTAGCTCTGCTCCAGGCCTCACCCCGACATTGTCACTGCCCTGCAATCCTGGCTTCTCCCACCTGTTCCATTCCCAGACACTATTCCCTGTCTACCCACAGCTCCATCCCAACCTCCTGTCCAAGCATGCCCTACCTGTGGGGTCCCAGGATACTCTCCATGGAGGCCCCCACCTGCCCATGGACCTGCTCTGTCAGGCTTCCAGCAGTAGGTGCAGGGCAGACAAGCCTGGGCCAGAGAGAATAAATTAATATGTCTCTGGACCACCTTCCCCTATCCTCTGGCCCTCAAGAGCTCATCAAAATGCCTTAAGTGCCCAAGTGCCCAAAAAGCCCTCCAGTCCAAACAATTGCCCACCCCTACTGTTGCAGAATGTGTGGCTAGGGAAAAAAATATAATTGTCAGGAGTTCTCTGTGCTGAGCAGATCTCCTGCTGCATTTCCCACCCCTTGTATCTGCTTACATTCAACATAAACTAAAGCAATTGTATGGCTTCCTTGAATATGCTAGTTCAAGGGAAGCACAAATCTATGTCTGCTCAAGCCTGCACCTGGATAAAAGAAGAGCAGTGAGCCGTCAGACACTTTTGCATACTGGGTCTTTGGTGTACAGTGAGACCTGAGGTTCCAGACTCTTTAACATGTTACAATATTAAATCCAGGCTTCTAAGGACTAACAATTGCTGGAGGAATATACAGGACAGCTGATAAATAAAACAGTTGTGTGGGCTAAGGGAGGATACCTCACCCTCTGCCAGTGTAAGCAACTATATGGCACAATTTACTTCAGGGCTGAGGAAGTCTTTCTGCCTCATTGAGCTGATCTACCAAAATCCAACTGGTCTCATTGTACTGATGCAAAGGAAATACCAATTTTAAAGGGTTTCAAAAACAGGCCTCAGGACCATCTGTCTGAATTATTCAATGTCATTGTGGGGGGGGCCTTAACCCACTCTCTCACATAGTGTATAAAGACAATTAATATTTCAAGCAAATTGGAATTGCAATAATTATTAAAATAAAAACAAAATCCCAAAACAAAACATGTTTTCTTCTTCCCAACCTGGTCTTGTGCTTTAGTGAAGTACATTATTAAACAGGTTGTGGGCTGGTAATGTATTAACTGTGTTTCATGTGAACTTAGTTTCTCCCTCAGTTAGAGTGAGGATGTATAGTGGGACACATACACAGCACATCACTAATCACAAAGAAGAAAATGCATGCTCAGTTTTACCAAAACAAGATCAGCATTTAATGAACTTCTGTTCCAACTTCACTGGTATCCAATGCCAATAAAAATAACATCATAAATTATTCCTGCAGACTGAATTTTTAACACATTTTTGTCTCTGTCTGTCTGTCTCTCTCTTATTTTTTTGGTTGCTTTTTTGCCTTTTCAACAATGTTATACAAATATGAAGCTAAATTGTGTAGCCTATTAGTCCATTTTGACTTAGTCTTTAATCAAGCAAATTGCTCACCGAAGCAGTAAGAGCTTTGCTTGAGGACTGGCTGAGTAAGTACTGACTAAGGACTTTGTATTTATAAAAATATTTTACAAATATTTTAATATTAATGCTCTTAAAGCATAATTCATTCTTCTTAGCATAAAATCTATAGCACAGGAGTGAAAGATGCCTTAAAGAGGAAATATGGGTCTACCTATTGAAAAGTCTTCAAAGACATTGAAACTTGTGCATCACAGGTCAGATAATCACATTAGCCTAGAATTCACTGATATAAGGATGGAATATGCTAGAGAAGGGCCCTGCATATACATTTACATGGATCCAATAGCCTTATTAGCTCATATATCTATGGTACAAAAGCTACTCCAATATATAGAAGAATGGAAAAGACATAAGCTTACATAGCATAGATAAGCAAGGGGTTTTTTTCGTGTGTGATATTGTTTATTAAACCAACTGTATCGCTGCGAGAGATGTTGGGCAAACTTTTGCACACAATGTGCTCTTCTTCAGGTTTAGGCCAGTGTTATCATAGTGTGACATCAATTCAAAGGGGAGAGAGGGGACAGATCTTTTTTTTTTTAAAGTGGTTGCTTGTAGTTTTTGCTGCGTAGAAGTTTGAATTGGAGGATTGGATTATGGCTGTAGGGGAGAAGACCACTGAGAAGGGTTTCAGGGGAATTGTGGGTCCTAAACACTTCTAAAAGAGACAGGTGGCATAAGTGGGCTAAGGCTGTGAAGGCCAAGACCCAGCAATGAGCTTTGAGAAGCTTGGGAGCTGCAGGCAGTGCCTGGGAGCAGCACTTCTGTGAACTGAAGCAGTGTAGCAGAAAAGATTGAGGGTACAAGCCCAAAGTCTGCAAAGGATGAGATGGGGACTGAGAAGAATCTAAGACCTGAAGTGAAACCTCCTGACCTCTGGGGGAAGCCTCCCAATTTAACTATAACATCAAGTTATGGCAGATGAAGTGGCAGGGTTGACCGCCTGAGAGATCAGAGTGAGCAAGAGAAGTGAAGAATCCATGTGGTCATTATGGGGTTGGAAAGATGCAGGGCCTCCAGCTCTGGGCCTGGACATGCTACAGCCAGACTGCCCTTGTCTCTTGTATTCCTCAGTCACTTTGGCTACAACACTCCAGCCCAACCACAGCAAAACAGGATGCTTTGTCACTCATCTAGGGGATTCTCATTTAATTTTTGCCTACTGGTAGCTTTTGGATCACCACTAAAAATAAAAAAAATGTACGTGATAAGAGCTTGGCCTGGAGAAAGAGAAAGAAAGAGTCTCCTGATGCTTTTCATACTCCTGTTGGTATAGCCATATGATTTCTTATTTCTACACTCTAATTTTCCTATCTCTCAAATGAAGATACAGGAAACCCTTACCATTTGCAGGGGATCCAGTCTGGAGATCACTGTGAATGCCAAAATCCATGAATACTGACAGAGTTCCCCATCAGACCTCACAGCCACCCCCTTGAGAAGCTGGAAGCACGGGGCACCCCCACAGCACCTGGGGACTGACCACAGCTGCCTCTGGGGGAGAAGATGCTGCTGCCACCTCCCTCCCCATCCCCAGCGCTCTCTCTCCACCTGCCTGGCTCTCCTCTCCCCCTCCCTGCACAGTACTCTGTGCCTGCTTACACAGAGGCAGGATCTCAGTGCAGCACCAGAGGGAGCTACGGTGGTGCTTGCCCTAACCCACCCCATTGGCATAGTGCACTGTGAATATTCAAATCCGCGAATAGCAGATTCGCAAATAGTGAGGGTTTCCTATACTAACACATGGACCTGGTGTGGAAGTGTGTGAAGTGTTTTGAATACCTACATGAGTGTTAATAGCATGGAAAACAACTTCAAATAAATAGATGGAAAATATCACCTCATAGTCCAATGACATCATAAATCACTTGAACTTATTTTGTTGCTTTATGATGTAGAATGATTTGATCCTATGGCAACCTAACATTTATTAACTTCTCACTGATGAAAGAACTATTACTCTACAGTCATTTGGCAGTTCTTTGGCCTACTGAAGCTAGCAGGAATGTTTTCATTGATTCCAATGCGTCTGTGACTTCACTACATTTGCGTTTTAGAAGGTTATCTGCACAAATATCCAGACCTTAATACTAAACTATTTGATTGGTTCAAAGCCTAAAAAGGTAATCACTTCCCTAGCAAGTGTTTTAGTCAACAGTTAATAAGCATATGTCTAGATTCCAATTTATGGAGAAAGAATGTGTCAGTCTTATTATGAACAGGTACCTTTTCAATTCCACATTTTCACTGTTCAGTCATGTGTTGAAATATATGCTGCTGGTAAAGCTATGCACTTTTCTGGATTGCATAAGCATCATTATTAGCATGAAGGAGTTGTCCCAGTGCTTTGGGATGAATAAGAGCCAAATTTCTTTTCTTAAAGCATACAGAAAAAAACATTAAGAATGCCCTGCAGAAAAATGTAACGCATTTTTATGAATCTCACCTAATAATGTATTGCAAGTTTGTGCCAGATGGATGTCTGATGACATTTCTGCTAAATTAGGGGTCTCTATACACTGAAGTGATGTCCATTTAGATCTTAATGAAAATTCTGGGGACACTGAAGTGCCAATTACTCCATGTGATAACAATAATGTTTGGAATTCTTCAAGTATTTTAGTAGGGCCAGCCAAATTATTTCTTTGCCAAGAAAAAAAAACTTTACAGCAAGTGAATTTATGTTGCTCTAGGAATCCCATGGAGCTCTTTTGTTTTATATGCTCCTCTATTAGTTGCAATGCTGAAAATTTCCTAAATTATTCCCATAGTGATTCATTCACCCCCACATGTAAATATATATGTCTTTAAGGAGGAAAGG
Source organism: Caiman crocodilus (assembly GCA_030014935.1). Taxonomy (NCBI): domain Eukaryota; kingdom Metazoa; phylum Chordata; order Crocodylia; family Alligatoridae; genus Caiman; species Caiman crocodilus. The sequence goes on along the minus strand of JAGPOW010000261.1, from coordinate 75,055,948 downwards.
TTAGGGATATGCAGATAAGGAATATTCTTTTATTCCAAAGAGGACTGATGCTGTACTATAAAAACAAACAAAACTTTTAATGCTTTTGTTTGTTTGTTTTCTCTTTATTTATTATCTAAAGTAATGTTGCCAAAACCTGTTACTGAATTTACCACACATATTCTTGTGGCTACTACACTAACTGTATTCATAGCAAGGCTAGCAGCATTTTTTTCTTTTATTGCCAAATAATTGCTCTGTTTTCATAGTATCATAGTATCTAGGGTCAGAAGGGGCCTAGAGCAGGCCATCAAGTCTGAACCCCCGCCAATGGCAGGAACGAGTGCCAGGGTCACAGGACCCCAGCCAA
>JAGPOW010000261.1:75037113-75048312 GCA_030014935.1 Caiman crocodilus | reverse complement strand
GCTCCTACCTTGGGCATCTTTAAGAGTAGATTAGATAGGTACTTGGCTGGGGTCCTGTGACCCCAGCACTCGTTCCTGCCATTGGTGGGGGGTCAGACTTGATGGCCTGCTCTAGGCCCCTTCTGACCCTAGATACTATGATACTATGATAAGTGATACATTCATGTAAAATACAACAGACATATAATTATTTCAGGAAAAAAAAAACCCACAAGTGGAGAAGACCAGTTTGCTGAGGTTTGAAGTCAGAGGCTAACAAAATCAAAATAGAATACTTCATGAACTTTTTAATGGGAATGGCATGGGATATTCATAAACATGACTTGACATATTTGTTTCAGGGGAGATTTAAATTAATGATCACAACAGGAATTCTTTTGCCCCTCTGAACCAGTTAATCTCTAAGGGCACCTATATACATACCCGACGCATTCTAATTAGTCTGCATCAAAGATGAGTCAATTAATTTCGAGGCTCCAGAAGCCTCAGCATCACATGTATTCACCATCCCACACTTCAAAATGGTGGTAGGGATGCTTTAACTAAAGTCCATTAAATGAGCTTTATTTAAAGCGCCACCACCACCATTTTGAAGCACCATTCAGGATGCTGAGTATGTGAGATGTTATGGGTGCTTTCATTAGAGCAGCTCCTCCTGAAAGCTTGTCTAACTAAAGCATCCTCCCTCCCCCACCCTGGAGCATGTGTAAAGACGCCCTAAGGTGCTACATTGCCTGACCTTTTGCCAGGCTTGTAAATAAGTCCACCATCTCTAATACTTCTGCAGCTTGTCAAAATCAAAGCGCAGAATAGATATGATTTTCAGGACATGGAGAATTCAAAGTACATAGGAGTGGATTCAGAGTTAGATGGCTAAGGCTTGGAAATAACAAGGGATCTAACAGTATATATGCGTGCTTAGAAACAGGTGAGATATATCTTATATGTTGCTATCTGTAACCTAAGTGTACTATGGATACAGTACATAAGTACCATGTACTTATGTGTACTATGGATGGTTAGCTCTGATATATCTTGATATAGAAAGTACAGAAAGTGGTACTTTCAAAAAATGATTTTTGACATGACATGATTATATTTTAAATGGGCACATTACATTCTTGGGGTAAGTCCAAACCTACTGAAATAATTGTATTCAATTGGGCCAGGATTTCATCACTGGCATGTGAATATAGCTTCAGTTATTTTTGTATAACAGTAATGTCCTGTATATCAGAAATACCCATTTGTAATAAACAGAACATGATTGCTTAGTATCTTACCATTTTATGAAGAATACCATATTTTTTCTAGAGAACTAAACAGATTTGGCAGTTTGGATAAGAAAAAGTACAAATATTAGCAAAGGATTTTCAGAATTTTTCTATTATTTTCTATTGTAATCCACTTAAACTCTGTGGAAATAAATGAATTGATCCCTATAGCTGCTGAGCCTAATGTGTTCTTTAACTCTTTAGAGCCCTTGCAAATTTCACTGATATTTCCTTCCAATTTAAACACCAGGTACTTGCATTCTCTCTCTCTCTCTCATATACTACACTTAATGAAAAACAAAAAACTATAGAATGAATACATATTGATCAGCAGAAATTAATCAAATCTTCATCAGATGTAAATCTGATCTAGATCAGATCTAGATCCTTTCAAGTAAATAAAGCTGCATCAGCTAAAATCATCAAAAACTTCTAAAAAATCCTATGTAGAAATCTAAAATGACTTGTGGGACAATGAATAAACTATCAAGATCTGATTCATGTTAAAATGTAAATGGACTTCAAATTAACCTTATTCATGCTTTTCTTTGATAGTGAGATAGTTGGGAGTACAGCTTATCTCTTCTTGAGTCAGTGCAGGGTGCAGGTGGAGAACTACCAAGCAAGCTAAAAGAAGATATTTGAATGTAATAGCTTCAAAAAGGTCTTCTCTTACATAAATGTAGGTGTGTCTACACAAAATGCTACATCACCTATCCCAAGGACCTACAGATTTGTAGCATCAGTGGGCACTAACTGTAATGCCACCCCTACTGCACAGGAAGAATGAGCTACTGCACAGTAGCTTGTTGCTACTGTGCAGTAGGGTTGAAAATGATCTGCACCACCAGGACTGTGCAGTACCAGCGGGTACTGCAAAGTAATTTAATACTTACCAAAGCAACTACAAAATGACTGTGCAGTATGAACTGCACAGTCAGGGCCACATGTAAATATGCCCTGTGAGCTATAATGGGCACATCTACACAAGATGACTAACAGTAAACATGCACATCTACATGTGCACATGTTTACTGTGCAGTCAAACCCCTACCTGTGAGTAAATTTGATATCTGCAAATTCAGGTATCAAATTTACATGCAACTAGTTACTGCATAGTAATGGATGTGTAGACACAAACCAGGAGAAAATTTGCTCGCAGGTCAACTCTGGCACTAGGGAGTCAGCCTTAGGCTAGCTCCAGGGCTCCAGATTGGGAGCCTCTTCTGCCTCAGAGCTGGGCTGCCTCTATGGAAGCTTTTGTCTCAAGCCTTTAAAAACCTAGAGGCATTTTGAGCCCTGGAGCACACCAGCAGGGATCCTGAGGTCACTCCAGGCAGGGGCCCCAGGGCAGGCTACAGGCCAGCTGTACCTGCCTGCCTGCCCCCTGGCATCTCTGCCTGACACTGTAGTGTTTCATGCCTTCCAGGCCCATGCCGTCCAGGCCCACAGGCTGCTGTGCAGCCAGATGTTCCAGCTGCAAGCTCCAGCCAGATGTTCCAGCCCCCAGGCCCAGCTGCAGGCACCTTCTGGCTGCTGGGGCCAGCTACACCTGCCTGCAGCTCACCCCCAGCAGCCTGCCCTGAACTTGAAGGTGCTGCAGGGAATTGCATGTGCTGCATGGCTTCCTGTCCCATACCAGGCCCCTGTGCTGGACACTGCATATAGCTGGCCAGACCTGGAAGCACAGGGATAGTTGTGTAGGGGCTTAGAGAGCATCACAGGACCCATGATAATATCCTCCTTGTCTGCACCCATGCTCATGCATGTGCCATCCATCCAGGACCCAAACTAGTTGCAGGAGGAGACTGGCCACCTCATGACACCATGGGGTGAGGTAAAGGTACAGTGTCAGTTCGAGCAGGGTGGGTGTTCCAGTGCCCACACTCTGAGGAGCTGTCAGGCCAATGCAGGAATGCAGGCACAACTGGTTAGCATGGCAGTGCCACATAAAGATTAAAGCATTATGGGCAGCTCAGTGGGTTGTCATCACTGACCATAATCATCAGTTGGGAAGTAGTTGCAAGTCCATGCCCTGTATGTTGCAATTGATAGACATTCTCACACCCATGACCCAGGCCATAGCCATGCTGTCTATCTACGGCAGCAGAGGTGGCCTGCCTGAGCCCTGGCCCAGGCCTAGCACCCACAGTGACATATCACTGCGGGAGGGTCCCTCAGGCATCCAGCAACCCATCCTGCCAAGCTCGCCAGCTGCAGTCTCCACCAGCAGGTCAGGAAAGCCAAGCCAGTGCCTGCCATGCCAGCTCTGCAGCCCCAGCTCCAGCCCCTGCCATGAGGCACAGACAACCATGGTACCACCAACTCCCAACAGCACCAGATCCTCCCCAGGGGGAGTCTGTGATATCTTATAGGTATTATAGGGCTTGCTCGTGCTGCCCTGTGCTTGTCTGCCTATAGATGGCAACAGGGTAGACCTTGGCTCTGGATCACCAGGTCTGCCAGGAAGTGGATCTTACATTCTTCTCACCTGCCAAGACTTTAATGACCTATATATTCCTGGGAGGCAATGCCCATGGTGATCCTGCCTGGTCTTGATTACTGTGTCTTCAGTGGGGCTCCAAACCTCCCCTTTACCCCAGCTTAGCCTCTCCAGATAGTGTTTTATGATGTTCTTCTGTAGCCAGGTTGCAGTGCTGCCCGTTGTAACTTTCTCTGCATCCCAGGATGCCCTAGTACCTCTTTTGAACACTAGGGGCCAGTCTTGGCCTGTGCTCAAACAAATCAAAAATAGACAGCAAAAGAAATCACAGAAACCCCCCCTCCCTTGGCTGCTTATCAGCCTTCTTGTCAGGCTCTGACAGTGTCTCCCCCAAAAAACAATCCCTTAGTCCATTCTCTGCTGTGTACTAGCCTCCCCTGCACCCCTATGAATGTACACAGTCTTTTTGGGTCTCCACCTTGTGCAGGGAGGCTCTACCTGTAACTGTAGATCTTTCTCTTCTGGTCCTCCTCCAGATCCTGTGTTGGAAAAACTCCAGTCCAGAGATTCTTTCTGGCTTTGTGGGCTCCCTTTCTCTGGATCCTCACCTGCAGCTCTGTTCTGGAGATTCCCACTAGCCACTTGTTCTCAGGCCTCCACCTGCCTCAGGGTCACTCCTACAGGATTCCTCAGGCCCATTCTGCAGGTTCTGCCTGCCACGATGCCCAGCTACTCCTCTCTTCCTGGGGTCTGCAGGCAACTGACCCCACCCCCCACCCCTCCCTGGGGCTAGAATTACCTTTGAGCAGTCTCCCTCTGCCAATCTTGAGTGAGATCCTGCTCTGGAAATTGGGTGAGTATTTCCTTCCTTTCCAGGCTGCAATTGCAGCCCTTCTGGCCCTCCATGCTGTAAGTCCTGTCTCACTCCTTCACAAAGTCCCTGGCTAGGCACCCACCCATCACACTCTGCCATCCAATAGCCAGAGCCTTGTGCCATTGCTGAAAGCCACAACCATGCAGAGCCACCAACCCCAACAACCCCAACCATGTGATAAAGCCTGAACTGCAGGGGGGCCCCTCCCTACCATGGCCACAGCACCTGCCCCCGCCCCTGCCTCTGTCCCTGATGCCCCTCTTTGCTTGACCTACTTACACTCCCCTTGCCCTGGGTTCTCTCCCTACAACATGCAGGGAGGTGGGAGAGATTGCCATACTTTATTGAGCTTCCCATGCCCCAGCAGCTAGGCAGCAATGAGCTTCTCACATTGATGCTGGTAGCAATGTCCTCAGCAGCAGGGGGCAGGGACATGTAGCACAGTCACAGGTGGTGGCAGATGTTGCAGGGCAGCCCAGGCTTGCTCTCTGTGTCATCATAACTCAGGGTCCCATGCTAGGTGTGAAGGTGCATCTGGGGCACCATAGCCATCATCAACAGCAGGTCACAGTGGGTTGGTCACCCCTTGGTCTGCACAAACACCTCCTCATGCACCATCCAGGGCATGTGCAGCAGAGGTATGCTTGGCGCACAACAGCATCCTGGGAGCAGGGATTGGCCTTGGGGGCACCTCCCTGGAAAAGAACCCTGAAGAGAAAGTGGGGGTATGGGCAGCTCCTCATCCCACTCATTTGTGAACTTTGCACCCCTGAGTCCAGGCACAATGGGATGGGCATCAGCACTGGCCTGTAGGAGGAGGGTGGACAGGCAAAGGACATGGTCCATGAAGATGCGTGGGACCAACATGAGGAGGCACAGGACTGGGTGGACCAGGAGTTCTGGGTGCAGCTCCTGGCCCTGGAATGTGAGGAGGTGGAGGCAGTACAGGAGCAGACTGCAGTCCTAGGCAAAGCATTGAAGGCCATGGACAATAACTGCCAAGTGATGGACACTGTTCTGCCCTGGGAGCTACCTTGATGCCACCCACTGCCTAGCCCCTGATCCCAGTCCCACCTGTCCCCTGGCAGTCACCTGCCACCCAGCAGCAGGCCCCCACCTGGACCTGGGAGGAGATCCTGAACCACATCCAGCAGCCAGAAGCCACTGGCCCCGGCCTTGCCCCCACCCAGGGCCTGCACCTTCCAGCACCCCAACCTGGGCCCAGCCCCATCACACGCCCTGGCTCCATTTGGGTGCAGAGCCAGAGTTGCCTGCAGCAGGACTCGAATCACAGGCCCACTCTGCTGGCCCTGGAAACCAGCTGCCAAAAGGAGAGGCACCCATGTCAGGGGACCACTGGCTGCCATTGCTTCTGAGAGAGACCCCTGCCCACTGTACCTCACTGTAGCCTATACACCCCCCCAAAAAAGGGGAAAGGCTGGGGTGCTGGCTGCCTGTCCCTGGGCTGTGCCCCCTAAGTGCCCCTACCCCACAGTTCTTCACCTCAGGACAGAGCACAAAAGACATTGTACATAGTTTTCACAGGGAAGAAGGTTTTTTTTATTGTTGTAGAGGGTAGGTGGTAGAGGAGATCTGTTTATTGGGGAGGGAGGGGAAGGAGGACTTTGTTTAATATGAGGGGAATAGAAACTTGTTCTTGTGAGATGTTTGCAGAAAGCATGGCACTGGAGGTGGGCAGGGGCATAGTGGATTGGTGGGCAGTGCCACAGGTATGCTAGAGTGGGGAGCACTGGAGCAAGTGGTTGGCCAGCACCTCACACACCTGAATCCCTCTCCTCCAGTGGCATTTGTGCAGCTTTCCTGGGGCCTTGGCAGGGAGGATCACAGCTGATGATGATGATGCAGGTGCCACTCTTGCTGCCAGGTGTCTTCCACGTGCTGTGCCTCCTTCACCCAGGCCTCATAGATATTATGCAGCACACAGGCTGCAAGGATGACTCGGGGGAGGTTGTCCTCAGTGAAATCAAGGTGGGCAAGTGACAGAGATGTGTGTCCAGGACTGTGACACACCAGAGGAATCCCATGGCATAGAACCCCGCCCCCCCACCACCACCATTAGGGGATCATGTACACAGAGCACAGTGTCCCCCCAGCATGTCCTGGAGGGTTCTGCACACCTCTAGGACAGCATCCCCATCAGTGACCTTGCCTGCACCAAACAGGTGGCTGACATACCACAGGCTGGTGGACCTGGGTAGCTTGAGCAGGACAAGGGCCAGCTGGGTGACCACAGGGAGGGACAGCTGTGTGGCAGTATTTTTCCACTCCAGGTGTGGCTGGAGCTGCTCCAGCAGATCCTGAAAGGTGGCTCAGGTCATTCTGAAGGCCTCCAGCCACTGCTCATTGTCCCAGGTGTGTTGGATGCCATGCTACCGCCAGTCCTCGCTGGCCTGGTAAGCCTAGAGGGAGCAGGACTGGAGGCCTAGGAGGGTGGTGGCAGCCCTGGTGGTAGCATTCTGGAGCCTGTTGTGGGCTTTCCTAGTATGGTCCAGCCAGGCAGACAGGGGCAACACAACAAGTGCACAGTGGAGGCCCTGGAACAGTGCACAGTGGGCAGGCAGACGGTTGCTGAGCATGGGGGAGCCAGGAAGGGCTAGGTGGCAGTAGGTATAGCAGGCCAGCAAGACTAGCGTGGCATCCAGCAGTAGTGCAGGGTGCTCATTGTCACTGCTAGGAGCAGGGGCAGCCAGGGTGTGGGGAGGCAGAGGCAACTAGGAGTGCTGTTGTCCCTGTGCTGTGCATACTACTCCTGACCAGGGAAGTGGCTGGCCAGCCAGCAGCAAGTAGGGTGGGCTCTTGAAGCAGGCTACCACCTGCTAGCAGGTGCAGCCAGAGCCTGAAGTTCCCCCCTCATGATGGCAGGGTCCCATTGTAGGGTCCTGAGAAGTTGGAACAGATTGGCAGCAAATTGACTCCTGCTTCTCTGCATAAGTAGACAGTTGACTAGCACCTTTTACTCATGAGTAATTTACTTGCAAGTACTGGTGCGACAGCAAGTGCATGTGTAGATGTGCTCAGTAAAAACAAAATATGCTACCTTTTTAGAATGTTTAAAATGCTGTCTAAGACTGCTTTTCATTTAAGATCAAACAAAAAAATAATAATTACATTAAGAAGAGATTTTGTGGCATAATCTGCATGAAACCATGTTCTTGCTCCACAAAAATAAGGCAAAGTCATATTGCTTTAGTGCTTTATGTTGAAACTATACCTTGAAATTACTAATTCTTAATTCAGTATTAAAGAACCTGAACAAAAGTGATTTTACCCCCTTTTTTCTGCTTTAGAGTATGAAGCTAGCAAGATAACAAAAACAGCTCTAAGTTTCAGGGATAAGCACATCTTCTCTACCAGCCTTCATCTATGGTTTTGTACCCAACATAAATCAATGACTTTTCATAATGAATGTTGTATTTCACACTAATTATTCTAAAACTGATGAAAATATATGCTATCATTAAGAAAGATATATATAATCTTTATTTATATATAAATGCAATTTTTCAAGTGTAAAAACCTACAATTTTTTCTAGTCAAATACATAAAGTATTGTCAGAATGTCAGCCTTTTTAGCCTTAGGCAAAACAAGTACCTTTCTTTGTTTTAATGGCAGTAAGGTACACTGGCTAGACAATCAATTACAATTGACATTTTGCTAGAACAAGAGTGTTTGTGGAGTAAAGATAAGTACTTTTCACACTGTCAGCTGGTAATCAATTTCTTCTGTAAATAAAACTTGGAGAATGTATTTCTGGTTTTAACTTCTTTTTAGTTACACAGTACTAAAAATAATTAGGGTGGAATATCAATCCTAATTATCACCTCTCTGGGCTTCATTACACAGGTTCATATTGTTGCCTGCTTGGTGTGCTCTCTCTCATTCAGTTCTGTGGAAGTTTTACACCTGCAGTAGAACAGAGCCTCACTGTAAATTAAACTAACTTTGAACATATACATTTGTAACAACACACTTCAGTTATATGTGAAATGATAAAAATCAAGGTTTCTCAGTTAGACTTCTGGCTGCTAGAGAAGGCAACATTTCCAAGCTCTTGTGCTTATAGGTCCATATGGAAATCCCATTACTCCTAAAATAATCTTGGTCATTTGTCTAGGTGCCTAAATATATATTTAGATGCTTAAATTTAGGCATATGACTTTGCAAATGTTTTCTTTAACTTTTTCTTTCCATCAGTTGTAAATTGGAGATAACAGTTACCTATCTCAGGGTCAGTCTACAGCCCATGGAAATAATCAGAAAGCTTTCCATTAAATTAATAGTGCTTGAGGTCAGACCCATATTTTGTAATCATTTTGAGCTGTTTGAATGAAAGCTGTAAAGTATTACAAATTATTATTATTGACAGTGGTATTCATAACTTTCAAAAACTCATGAACTGAATGGAATAAAAATGTAAAGAAAAAAACAGGTTTTCCAGAAGTTAATATTAACTTTTGGTGCAGGTTTTATTACACATTTGCATGTTTGTCTGTACCCCAGTGTCCCAGTTCTTTGGGTCATTTTGCCACGTTCCAGTGATTCATGGGAGCAAGGAAATGAAGTTTTCTTTTTTACATCCAAATATTCCTGAAGGTGTGCTTTTTTAGTTGGATGGTAAAAATTAGGTGGTCTACAGACTAATAAAAAAAAAATGTAAATCTTGTGTAAACCATGTAAGCTCAGATCAGCATGACCACTTCAACTTGGAGTCAATAGAACATCAAAAGGAACACAATATAATGAATAGAAGAAAGTGGTAAAAATTTAAAAAAAAAATGTTTTGCTGTTGCCAATTTATTGCCAGACATTCATTCTGATATTTAATTTAAATTTTAATTATTATTTCTTTGTTTCAATCTCTTAAAAAAAAAGTCCATACCAAAAATGCCCTCAGAATCCTTTATTTACAGCCAAAAAAATACTATTTATTTTTATTAAAAAGCAAAAAATTGAATCTAGAAAAGTTGATCAGAAAAAAGATCTCCTGTTCTAATCCACATTTGTCATTTTAAAAATTGCTTCTGTTTTAAATCAGAATAAGTAAACATTTTGACACTTCTCTTGCAATACAAATTTCAAAAATATTTAAATTTGAAAATAGCAAATTATCTGATGTAATGTCAAAATAGTACATTATATAATAAATTTATATACATGATGTATATAATCTGCATTGCAATATACATATATATGCAATTACAATTAAAATATGAATGCAATGCAAGTCATATTAAATTAATTGAAACAATAACAGCAAAACCAAACATAGGGAGGTAGAACTGGAAGTTGCCTCATAGGGCATATGCCCAATCTTTTTCTCTCACAGGTACAATTTAAGCTCCATTTCGAAACTAGTTAGATTTTTGGCTCCCAATTATCATAATAGAACACTAACTTCATTCCTTTCAGAGTTAGAAACCTTTCTGTAATTTCCAAGTTATAGTTATTCTTTGCCAGGTTTTACCCACTTGTTAATTTTGCCAATATCTTCTGGTGACATATAGTTCTTATTCCTCTCTGGGATTTACCCTCCAATATAGAGGCAGTCTTCAGACTTACAACACAGTTGGATCCTGAAAACTGAGTCTTAAGTCAAAACATTGCAACTCAGAACCAATTATCCCATAGGAACAATGTTTTAAATGGGGGATTGGTTACGGGGTGGTTTACACCACTGTGCACTGCCCAACAAGGAGCTGCAGCCCTACCCCCTCCCTGTGCAGCACTTGCCCAACCTGGGTCCCAGCCACAATCCCTCCCTTGCTGTGGGGGCATTGATCCATCTCCCAATGCCCTCTCCCTCTCCTTCCCCCCTCCCTACCACCACCACAGACTTAGCAGCTGGACACAACTGTGTCAGCCACCATAAAGGAACTAACCCCCCCTTTTATAACATTGTTCCTATGAGATAACTGGTTCCAAGTTACAATGTTTCAATTTAAGATGCAGTTTTCAGGAACCGATTGTGTTGTAAGTCTGAGGACTGCCCGTATAGACTTGGAATACACCAGTCCAGATGGTGACCCACATGAAAGTAACCTTGGAACAGAACAAAATTCTGCAAGTCATTGATGATAAGAGAGTGAGTTTAGTGTCTGGACTCAATGCCATACTAGGTGCACCTACATGGGCACTTTACTTCTGAGTAGACCAATTAGCTGTGCAGTAAAGTGTCATCATCTACATGCATGACAGTAGTAGGGAGCACTAAATTAACTTCACTGTAAGATAGTACTGTTAGGGACGGTACTATCTTATGGAAGAGTAATTCACTGCTCTGAAATGCACATGTGGATGGCTTCACCTCAGCTCAAATTGCTTCAGATCAAAATGAAAGATCTCTTATTCATCCTAGCTTCTTCTGAGGGTGGACAAATACATTGATAAATGGTGAGAGAAATTAAGCTCAAGCAGAAAACAGCATATGCTAAACTTAATGTGGGGAAATATAGTTAATTGCCCTTAGGTAACTGGAGTCAAGTCTAGCTGAGTGTACCTTGTCTCCCCTCTTCCTTCCCTGGCTACTGGCCTAATTGGGTAGTACAGGGATACACCCTTCTCTCTCTCACTTTTACCCCCTGTCCCT
>JAGPOW010000261.1:75026880-75037013 GCA_030014935.1 Caiman crocodilus | reverse complement strand
GACTGCTGAGCACCCTGCTCTATAGCCTCCAAAACTTTCCTCATAGCCATTCCATTCCACCAGATGCTACTAACAACTGAACAAAGGAAAATTAAAAATGAAATAAAATAGGAAAACAGACACTCATTGGGTTAAAACAACCTGCCCCCCTCCCCCAACATGCTCCCATTTCACTGGGTGAAGATTCATCCCTTGAACTTATCTGAACAGTCCTTAGACCCATGGGGTCTCTTCATCCACAGTTTAAGCAGTCCCATACACTCTGTGCTTTCTCTTCACTTCTCCCAAGGTCCTTCCTGAGTCAACACAAAAGAAAAGCTTTCAGTCCTCTGTGCCCCTTGGGCAGGCACTTCTCTTCCTGAATAACAGCTCTTCCAGCAAAACTTACCCTTAATTCTCAAAATATTTCTGTCCTGCTCTACCACCAGGGCCTTGAGGAAAGGATTATATGCCAGTTAACCCCTTCCCTTCATTCAGCTGACCAGGCTTGCTGCTTACTTGGCCAACGTGCTGCCAATCTCTTGAATTTCCTTCCTGCTGCTATTTTATGCAGCCAGCTAGCTGCAAACTGGGCTTTCCAAAGGAGGGGAGAAGGGTTGAGCTCAGCTCAGCTCTGCTTGGTTCATTTCTGAGTCACTCCTGTTTAAGGGGTTCCTGTTTTTATCTACAGCAGACAGGCTCTTTCTCCCACTTTACTGAGTGTTTTTCCTGGTTGGATGCTGGGGTCTCTACTCCTCTGGCTGAGTTGTCAGGGCATTCCTTTCTCTAAGCAGGCAGGCACCCCTCCTCCCCACTTGGGCTACAAAGGCTTTAGTTTGATCTTTTTCTCCCACAGCCCTTTGTGCTTCATAACAGGGCTAGGGTTCCCTGTTACACTGAGTTCCAGTAAGTGCACTTGATACATTGAAATTAATAAGGACCAGCGGTATAATCTTGGATCTGTTCAGTCCATTGATTTCAAAGGGACCAGCATTTCACCACCAATAGCTTTATCTTTAATCCATCTGAATAGCAATCTTCTATTAGTTTTCCCAAGCTGTTCTGAATGAGTAAGGTTGGTAGAATGGAATACTAATAACAACAATAATAGAATGAGAATTCAATAATTATATAAAAGAAACGTATGCTTTTGAGCTGAAAAGTGATCAGTTTAGGAAATCAAAAAAAGAAAGAAGGCACTCTAATATTTATACTGCATCATTGATGATTTAATAACTCTGCATTAGATTGCTAAACATTCAATTTCTGATAGGCAGCTATGGAATAACCCTGTCAGAAAATTATTGTAAATTTGTTTTTGGTTCATATTAGTGACCATAAAAAACTTGCAGAATGAAAGAAAGAATGATCAATATAGGATCTGATTCAGGTGTACTGAATGATTCCTATTGACTTCAGTGGCCACTAGGTTTTGGTCTAACTTCAGTAACTTTCTTGTTACTCTTCCCCAAAGATTTTCTATACCATAACCATATTTTCAGGCTTTACACAGGACAGGTATGGAGTTCAAGAGTGTATTAGCTATCCTCTTTAAAGATTTGAAAAAGAGTATTCCTAGACCTGACATATTGACTCTCCTGGTTCATGCTATAGGTAGAAGACTGCTTGATTTTTACTGAAAAATACTAGATGGAATGTAGCAAGGGATGTGTCTCTCAGAGCAGCAGATGTGTATACATAAACACAAAATGTAAGATTACTATATAAACCATGTTGATATGGGCTGACAAGTGTAAATATACAGGACAGTAAACTCTTATTAGGCAAATCACTTGAAATGTTTTGCATTAACAGCATAATGATTTTCCATACTGACAAGCTTGCTTTAATAGACTATACAGCTCCAACTTCATTTACTCATCCACTCAACCAAAGTGAAGAAGAAAAATAATTTAAAGACCAGTAAAGTTCAAAAACATGCTATAGTGAATGTGTTCCTATTTTAAACGGAATTAAATTAACAGAATATAGTATGCTTTGGTTTGGGTTTCTATTTACAATTAGATTATGTAAAACAACATTAGGGGAATTTGTCTAAGTGTCTCCAATGAAGATATCCATACATGGGTACATGTTTGGTGAGGTATGTTGTTTCTTTGTTCATTTTCGCCCTTCAAAAATGTCACAAGATGGGAACTACGTTGTTTTCCTTGAAGTTTTCATGACAACTGGTCTCCAGAATTGGGCTGCAATACTTAAATATTCTGTGTGTCCCAAGAAGTGCACATAGTAAATTCTACTGCTCTGACCTTTTCTGTAATCTGTGTTTTGACTGACTGTCCATTCTAGTCACACATTTCTGAGGTTATAAACAGAAGGGGAAAGGAATGGCAAGCGAATCAAATTGCAGGGTACTAAAAAGGTCTAAGTAGTACCATTTATTTTACCTTTCACAAAACAGATGGGGCAGAAAAAGTTCTACCTGTCTCTTATGAGAAAAAATAGTAATGAATGCAGTAAATAGCACCAATTACAAATTCACTTTTGTGTCAAAGATATGTACCTATATTGGATCCTCTGTAAATTACTGCAGCCCTCATGATCCTTTAATCTATACCAGTACCAGCATATTAATCCTACGTAGTTTGGTAAACAGATAATGCACCCCTACTCTCATCCACTTTTTTTCTGCACTAAGTAGGTGCAGACATTTGGAAAATAAGCACGTCCCAAGATATTGATAGTAATCCAGATTATAGTTATTTTCTTAACAGATTCAAAAAAATATGCAGACCCGAGAATGTATATTGTATTTTATGTTTGTTGTACAACATACTTCCCCATCAACCACTATCTACTATTATGAAAGACGTGGGATCACATAAGTTAAACCTAACTCCCAAATCTTCTTTTTGACATTGGCAAAGCTCCTTTTCTTTGTCAAAAGTGCAAGTGTGTAATCTGGATATAGCATATGACAGTATTAAATCATTTGTATTCCAATACACAAGCTGACCAGACAGCTGTAGAAACTCTGTTATGAAAGGCAGCAAATCAGACCTTGGCAACATAGCAGTCATATAAAATTTTCATTGGTAGTATATAGCTAAGAGTGATACAGGACAACCAATTGGTGCTCTGCACAATAATTTCTTTATCTATAGGAAAAAGAACTACTGTGTCACCTGATTTCAATCCATTTAGGATAACAACTAGATACATATCTGTGAAATATCATCTTATTTGCCATTTCTAAATTGTTTACTGAGTCATTTAAGTTTAAGAGGAAAAGTTTGTACCAGAAAGAAAAAGACTCTATTGTATCCAAACGAGTTCTCTTCTACCACCTGGTTACTACTGGAATTTCCATTTACTAACTATTCCCTCAGAAGTTACTCTAATCTATGGATGATAGGAAAACCATTCCTCTACTAGGGTGTGTTTTTGAATGTCAGTTCTAAAGGTTTAAAGAATACCATACATAAGTGATCTTACATCTAGTGTTGCTCTTCTGGATATACCAATGATAACTAAATGGTACTACTGAATAAAAAAACCCTTTCAGAATAGTATTGTCCATGTGCAATAGTTCACATATACGCTTGCCTCCCTTCAATTCTGAATGTACTGAAACAATAAGCAATTTTAAGTGACTAAATAAAGGTTTTGTCAGGTTGTTTATTGCTTGCAGTAAAAGAATTGGGTCAACAGAAAGATTTCTCCACTGGTGGGTCACATCATTCAGAGGGTTCAGAAAAGCCAATCATGAGGCTGCAAAGGGTTGAAAACATTATTACAACCAAAAGCAAAATAAATCTCCCTTACCTCCTGTCCCCAGTACACCCTACTTAGACTTATTTTTCAGGGTTGTCTCTGTCAGGGACACTGATCAGGCCCAACCTGAGACCAATGCTGTCAGGGACTCTGAACAAGCAGACCAGCCTGAAACAAGTACCTTAGCAGCTATACGTGTAGCAAGCTACATCTAATTAATTCTGTGCCAGTTTAGGAGCAACAAACATCCTGATTGGCTGCTGGGAGCAATGTCTATCCATTTAGCACCAGCTCGGGCGCTGGGACTGCAAGCCACTTAACAGTTCTGCTATTGTAAGCTTCCCAGTTCTGGCACTCTGGTTCTGGGCTCATTTCTGGACTTCAACTTGAGATTTCCATGCAGTTCTGTTTCCTGGCTCCTGACTCTGGTTTTGTTCTGTTTTTGGACTTTGCCCTGTGGATTGCATCCCTGGGCTGATATTTGGCATCTGACCTATGAATCCTGACTCTGGATTGTGTCATAGACTCTGCTTCTGGATTTCCCTCTGGCTTTGGTATATGGTCCCGGTCCTTGGACTCAGCCACAGGTCCTGCTTTCCCTCAGTGGCCTAACTATTAGGCAAGACCACCTACTATTAGGTAAGACCCCCAATCTCTTACAGTGTTCTTGGTCAATCATTTAAATGTGCACAATTACTGTGCAGTATATGTATCTAATGCACAGTTTTCCAGTACCTACAAGAACTAAAAAAAAAAATGCATTAACTAATGTACATGTAGATGCTGACTGGGAGCAGTTTGCTTCCAGTCAGCCCAGGCATCAGGGAGCCATACTGCTGCCTAGCTAATCCTAGATCTCCATGGAGTATGGGAGAGCTGTCACAGCTGGGCAAGCAGCAATGTCCTGGGAAAGTGAGGAGAGCCATCCTAAATCTGCTCCCAAATGGGTATACGTGTAGACACCTGCCCAGAGTTGGTTTACCCCAGAGTAAATTACTCTTGAGTAAACCCATCCAGCAGCTTTTGCACATATAAACATGACCACTCAGTAAGATTCTCAGTTCTGAATTGCTTCAGATACCTTGCCCTTAGCAGACTGGCAAGCAGTTTTGTTACAGGAAAATTCACCTCGGCTACCGTCACCAAAATGTTTATGGACCTGAATCCAGATTTTCAAAGTAGCTCCATACAATTGTGCATGGACATTAGTATGTTCTGAAGCTGTATATGCAAAATACAGATGTGTTTAAACTTGTGTGTGGAGAAAACTGATTTATATATGAATGCCAAGAATAGACCTGTATCATTCAGATATCTGTATGTTGATTTGCATAAACTTAATTTTGTTAATCTGTCATATGTGTATACCTTTTAAACCTCAATGCACTTTCTGTTTTTGTAGATAATAGAGATGAATTTGCTCCTGTATTCATATTTTGGTCAATAAGGAAAAAGATTCTCTAAAAAATATTATTTTAGATATTTTAATTCAGGATATATGTATATGTTAGTGCATGTGTATAGATATGCACACATACTCAAATACACATACGTAATACTGTGCCTCTGTTATGGGGTGCATAGCCTGAAAACTAATTTATGAGGGGGGGCGTGATTTCATGCTATCAGAGTAAAACAGCAGTGAAGAAACAGGATCACTTCCCACTGAAATTCAGAATCTACTGATATGGAGTGAGGAGTGGGCCTTGAATTACTCAGAAGCTGAAATTCCCCCTTTTGCTCAGGGCCTTCATCACCTATTTCTAAAGTGTTTTTACTCACCTTTTTCTTTTTACTTTTAAGGCTCCTTAAACTCTCTGCAATTAATCTGCTTAGCTGTTAATTTAATTTGGGGGGAGGGGTTTGCTATATATATGGGTTATAGATCTAACTACAGCAGGCAATATGTAAACATTTTCTCTCACTTTTGAAAGTGGAGTGACCTGTTGTCTGTGATGTCCAATGTTCTCAGGTTTTATGAATACAGGTTTATAGCATTGTAAGTAGAGGGGGGCAGATCAGCTGTGGGGGCAGATCCCCAGGTACCCCCCAACCCCATTCACCTAACTCCCTGCAACCTCTCCTTGCCCATTACATTCCTGACCCATTTTTCTAATGCTCTCGGGGGCAGTAACGTGAACATCCTCTCGCCAGTGTAAGGAATACCCTTGAAAACCTCCACCCAAACACGATAAGGGTAAGAGACTGTTATGTAAAGAATGGCCATCTGTGATGATAAGGAGGCAGCATTGGTAACTGGGTGAGAGAGACTTGAAGAAATAAGAAAAGCCAGCTAATTAGGTCAAAGAACTCATTATAATACTAAAAAGCACACCCCTAGGTAGAGAGAAAGTATGCTAATGAAACATACATGTATATAAATGAGGTACATGGCTTAAACACGGGTATAGAGACATGCTCAGTAGAGAACTTCTTGCATCATTCCCTTGTAACCAATTACTGAATGGCACGCTTGTGAAACCTTGTAAGCTTCTATATAAAAATATCCCAGAAATGATATTCAGGGTGCTTGCTTGCTTGAATTATTCTGCTTGCACCGTTTGTTGCTAGCAATAAACTTTTCTTTTTACTTCCACCACCCGGTGTGTATATTGGTGTTTGCATTCCGGGCACGAACTCAAATTTGAGCTGGGGCTCAACAGCATTAACAAGTCTTAAACAATCTTAGAGTATCACTACAATTTACAGCAGCACAAAGATGCCAGTGAAAATTGGAACAGCATGGGTCAGTAGCATGTATTAATCTGAAGTTCTCTTCAGTACAGAGAGTTCCAACCACTCTCCAATCCCATTTTACCCTTCAGAATAGGTCTCAAGTGAAACTGGAATGGCATGTCAACAATCTAAATGCCCTCCATATGGAGAAGAATATTACATGAGGGTGAAACTGACTCCCTGATGTCCAGGAATTTGGCTGGACAATGTGGATATTGGACAAGATAAAGAATAGAAAACTACTTTCCCTAGACTGGGAAGTTACAACAGTTATCCTCTATAGAGGATAAAGTTAGGATAAGCCACTGCAGTCTGGAATCTCCCTGTCTTTGGGCGAGCTCTACGAGTCTCAGCACAACGACTGACCTTCCAGCTACAGTTCTGCTCCTTCTCTGAATGTTATTTTCATAAGTCCACCACTGCCCTTCCAAGCATAGCCAAGCAGATATCCCACATAATTAAGGTTTGCTTTGTGTAAAAGTTATAAACCCACTCTGAAGTCTCCAGAAATTTTCTGCTTTGGGCAGGAGAATCATACCTGTAGAAACAGGTCCAGGCTTTTTCTCCTTAGAAAGCAATAACGGGCTGAATACTTCATTTCTCAGTACCCAAAACTCATATTAGGTGCACACAACACCACTGGGAAAACATAATCATTCCCAATCACTTGGTTGGTTGGTTGATTGATTGGTTGGTACAGAGATCTCTGTGTGTATATTTATATTTACATGTGATCCTTTAGACCAGGGGTTTTCAACCTTTTTTGGTTGGTGTACCCTTGGCAGCTGGTCAAGAAACAGGAAATCCCCTGGCTGGCTCCCGCAGAAGTGTCTGCAGCAAAACCAGAAGTGCTGCTAGTGAAACTGGAAGTACACCTGCTTCCCCGTATCACTGCCACGTACTCCCTGGGGCCTTCCCAAGTATGCATAACCCTGGTTGACAACCCCTGCTTTAGACAGTTCTTAGTCAAATGTAGGGTCCCTTCCTTCTCTCCCCTGAGTATGCATGCAGTAAGAGCTTTTCCAGCCTCCACTGATAAGGAAGCAGGAAAAATGGAACTGGTCCATGAACTTCTAGAGATCCCATCCTTCCCATTCAACCCCATCCTTCACTTCTTTTACCTCTCACAGGGGGAGGAATGACACAAGAATAGCAACTCAGCCCTATTGTGGCTTTATCACCTCCTTCCAACAGAACCCTGTTTTCATAGTGAGACTGACTTCATCACACGCTCTTTGACTGAACACTATTCCTAAGAAGAGAGCAGTAACACCAACATCTTGATGTGCAAGAGGACAAGCTTTAAAAATAGCTCCAATAATATGATCAGCATAGGCCTCTGGGGTATCTAGATGACTTACACAAGTTACAATACCACCTTTACGCATTAAACTCATTAATAATTAATTGGTATGAGTTGCATTGCATTAATATTAATAGTAACAACTTCAAGCTGGTTCAGCAGCTACACCATCTGCTTTCACTTGTACTCTTATAATTTTATTTTATCTTCCATGGGCCATTGGTGGTCTTAACCTGTCTGAAAAACTATTACACAGCCACCATGCTTCACATGTTCTGCCCTGGGTTTTCAGCAGGATTCTTGTTACACTGACTCCTCTGCCTCTATCTCCAGGCTTCCTTTACTCCTTGCTCAAAGGTTGGAGGCCATCTGATGCATCTTGGCCACTTGGCTTTGACAACAGAGGAAGTGGGAAAAGGCTAATGTGTTTGGACAAAGGGAGTAGATATTAAAACATCTGGACCACAGGCTGGAAGAATCAAGACCATCAAAGAAATTCCTAACTTGTAGAGGGAAAAGGCAGCTGGCAACACAATGGGATTGTGGACAGACATTGGACTTCAGGGCCTGTAGAGATAAGATTGAAAACAAACAAACAAACAAAAAATGGAGACAGCATCATAAATTAGAATGTTTGAATACAGGGGAACAGAGCAGTAGTGTAGTGAGCAGAGGGTGGCCCAGGGCACTACACCAACCTGAGCATCCTCTTTGAAGATGCATGTGAATGACAGCTGCAGCAGCCATGAACCCAGCTGCTGCAGCTAGCCCAGTCCCAGTCCAGATCCTGCTGCTGTTTCTGTCACCACTGCCTCCCAGGATGTAGACCCTAGCTATTACATGCCTGGAACAGAGCACTGTATTTCTTACAGAAGTAACTAGAGAAATGTTTCATATTACCTTTTCTATTCATAGTTGATGTGAGACAATGTACAGAATGAAATATTTCAAGACTTAGAGACCCATCTGCCTTCTAAACTCTCTAATGAATTTTTAAATCTACCTTGTTAGTGTTCCAATGGCACATAAACACTAAGAGGACTATTTTAATTATTTGTGTGCAGAGTATAGAGACTTCTTCCTGATACAATATTTATGTATGTAAACTCACCTCTGCCAAAAAGTATGCAGAAAACTACCATCTTAAAATGGCTAGACAGGTGGTATTTTGAGATTGCTTCTTCTAATTATCCACTTTGCAGAGAGAAAAAGGAGTTAGGCTGACATTTTTTACTTCCTATATTTGTTTAATACATCCACCTTTTGCTTTCTCTGTGGGGTCCGGATTCAGAGAAGCCCATTTGTCTAAACCCATCCATATTGAGAACGGTGCTTAAGCACCATTGCAAAATAGACATGTTTTCCTGGATGAGAGCTTTTCATTGTAAATTTCTGGCATAGAAATTGCCATTAGCTATGGCTGGGATTTTCAAAGCATCTATTTCTCAATTAATTTCAATGAGATCCTTACGCTTATTTGAAAATCACAGCCTTTATGCAGTTTATTCAGCACCCAGCACAATGGGAACGGATCTTGTCAAAACCTCTAGGTACCAGTTTTTTTAAAAAATAAATACAAACTATCTTTGAATCTACATATCTCTTAGGTGTGGAAACATAAAAGAAAGCTATCTAAATGTTGACTGTATCTAACTTTTCAAATGCCAGAGTCCAGTAATAGAATTCATAAGACAAAGCTAATCTGGGGAGCTGATATTTTCTGTTGATTGTAATACAATCCTCTTAAAGTCAAATCCCCTTTCAGGTAAAATGTCACTACAAGTAATTTCATTATACCAAGAATAAGTTTCCATACAAAGTTTCTGGTTTTGTACAAAATATTCTAATTGCTTTGAAGGTCATAGCAAATAAATACCTGCATGGTCTCAGTAGCAGAAAGGGACATAATAAGAACGTGATTCTAAAACAACAAAGTGCCAATTAAAGCTGTCATAAATAATTCTCTTGGTTCCCTTCTCTGTTTGGGGAGGCAGTAATTTACCCCCAAATAAATGCTACTCTCAGATATATATGCTAATGATTTAATTTAGGCAAAGGCAAAGCCAAGATACATACAAAAAACCTTTAACTGTGTTGCATGTTGTGGTCCCATCTAATGGTGGTTGGATCATATCTAGTAAGTAAGAGGCCTGTGAACTTTGTTAATAAACAAGTCTTTGGGTCCTGTGATAGAGATGTCTCTCTTAAGATTGAGAAATCACAAGCCCAAGCACTTCAGCTGACCATTTAGTTTTTATAACCCAACAAAAATGCAATGTACTTGTGCAGATTGCATTGTAGGCGGTGACTCATGACACCACCTAAGAGGCCAAACCCTTGTAGTGAAATCAAACCCCTTGTAGTAACGCCTGAGGCCAGC
>JAGPOW010000261.1:74976056-75026780 GCA_030014935.1 Caiman crocodilus | reverse complement strand
TCTGATCTGTCTAGCAGCCAATAAAAGGGAAATCAAAGCCTAGTGCGGGAAAAAGAAATTAGTTAGAGAGCGTTCGTTCTCGCCCTAGGGGCCTGTTGGCATTAAGGCTCCGAAGGTACGACAGTACTGAGCCTTGAATGCTCAGATAATAGTGTAAACCTATATTAACTGACCAGTAGTCTAAATAATTCCTCTTTCCTCTTGTGGGAATGTGAAGATGTATAGAATGGTGTGAGTTTGCTGTGCTGTTTCCTATTCAAGCATTCACTATGGAAGCCAAAATATTAATTATGTAGATGAAGGTGAGGAAATGTATAATATAACTGAAGAATTAAATTAATGGCACTCTTTGAAGTGTACAATACAGAGGGAAGTCTGAGAGAGAAATATTTTGACAGCTAGGCCAAACTTGGGTGATTGGTTTGTGTTTAAATAACTCTTGTTAAGATCTGATTAACCTAGAAATGAAAGACATAAGAGAAAATGGCAAAATACTATTCAGCTCCTTTTTGATTTCAAATGCACATTATGCTGTGCAGTTTATATGTATATTTAAAAACCCCAAAGCCAAACCATTTTTTAATAAAAAATACAATAAATGGTAAAAAAAAGAAGAGAAGATACTAGTTTTCAAGGCTGGCAGTTCAGTGCCTTTGAGAAGCATAAATTCATATAAATTTATCTCTAAAGGAAAACAAAACAAGTGATTTTCCTATATGAGGCTTTGCATTTGCAGTTTTATCAGCATTTCTGAAATTCCAGGTCTCAATGCTCCTAGTTTTTTGGGGGGGTAGTTTTTTTTTATTTCACTCTCTTATATTTTGTATTTTATTCAATTTTCTTCTACGTCCTTCCATACCTGTATTATTTGTTTTCCAGGGCTAAGATCCTGCAGTTTTCAACATGGTTTAGTGAAGGGAAGAACACTGTTTTGCTGCCTTAGAAGAAGATTAGGGACATTCATTTATATTCCAGACCTTGCTTCCCCAACTACTCCATCTCTTAGCTGGCTTAGACTACTTCTCACTCCACACATTCTCAGATAAGGGGAGCCAATGCTCTACCCTTTGTGCATGCCTTTTTATGCATTCCCAGAGTTTCCAGCTGTCCATTAACTTATGGACAGACCATAGAAAATAACGCTGAAATAACTGCCTGTAAAATCCGTTTAAAAAACCAAAACTTTGAGCCATCTGTAAAAAAAAAAAAAAAAGAAAGAAAGAAAAAGAAAGGAAAAAAAAAGCTGAACAACCAGAGCTTGATTGAAGTTCCATCCTCAAATGAAAAATGGAGGCAGTGTTGATAGACAGAGCAGGAGTACACCACCCTGCACAGAGATCATATCAGGGCTGTGTGGCTCACAGAAGTCTTCAGAGCTCCCTCCTGCCCAGCCATGAGCTGCTGTTTCTGCTGCATCCCACTTGATTGTAATATTGTTCACCTCACAGCTACATAGACAGTAGTCCTTCTTTAGGGGTCTGTGCTTGAATGAGGGGCAGGAGCAAGAGAAGAAAGGCTGGAGTATAAGTAGGAAGGGACAGCATGGTGTACAATATAGTGGGGGCATCAGGTTGTGGTGGTGAGTAGGGGATACCTGGGTTGGGGGCTGCTGGGTATAAGACCATTGATGCACTCAAGCAGGTGTGCCAACACAGGAATTTTTTATTTTAGTGATAATTTGCCAATTTTTTATTAACAGAATCTACCCCTTGTCCAGGGTCTGACAGAAGAGTTACATATATCAGTAAAAAAAAGTGTTTACCAGTAAAAAGTTTGAAGATTATCACTAAAAAAAACCCTGACTTGAGTTGGAAACCCTGCTTTTTCCCCACCTATCCATACCAAGTCATAAGTTGGGGCCAGTAGAATCACTCTCCCTTCAGAATATGAGTAGCTTAAAACAAGTAAAGATGGATATATAAGGTAATCTTATCCATAATGTCACTTCTTCCTTTTTCTAGTTTTGATGTTTTTCCTCAAGTTTGAAGCTATCTCACTTGTTTTCTTTTTGTCATTTTATTATATGCTTTTGTTCTTTTTTTCCTTATATACTCACATTTCCTCTTTTACCTTTTATTTCTCTTTTTGTTTTTTCTCTTCATATTTTAACTCCTCTTCCCCTATTTCTTTCTAGTACTTTTTTTCCACATCTGCTGTTCTCATTAGTTCTTCACAGTCACTAATAGTTATCTTCTAATCTTTTTATTCTGTCTTTCCTTTCTTTCTATCACATTTGTGATTACAAATTTTCTCTATGCTGGGTAACCCTTTTCAAAGCATCACAAGAAGCTGTTTTTACAAAATTAAATTAACCTTAAAAGACATTATTGATTTTCATATGTATTGCTTCTCATTGATTTCACTTCATATTTGCCTATTTTATAATTGAAAAGTTATTTTTTTTGTTCTGCCAGTTCTGCATAATTACAGATTACTAATATACAGCCAAAAAAGACTATTGGCACCATCTAACCTGACCTCTTATATAACACAAATCAAAGGACTTCTCAGTATCCTTTCATATCTATTCATCCAGGGACCAGAAAGTTGAACTTGGGTCTAAGTTTCTCCCATTTAAACACTAAAAAAATAGAAAGAATTTTTAAAGTGCTCAGGACCTGGCATTTCCTATTACTCTCAATAAGAGCCATGGGGGCTATGCACATTTGTCTTGATTCTTCTTCAATCTTAGGTGCCTAAATGAGAGCTCAAATCCTTTTTAAAATTGAAGTTCATATGTTCGGTCTCTAGGTAACAGAAATTTGCCCATGGTGGGTCACATGACTGCACAAAATGACCTTCTGCTTGTTATATCAGACTTCATAAAAGCTTTAGTCATTTAAGATAGAGCAGCAAATATCCTCTCAAAATTGGTATTTCAAACTCCTTGTAGATAGTTCAGATCTATAGGAAATTCATGACTACCACACTGTTATTTTTCATCCTAGTCCAATGTACTATAGATAGATGTTACAAAGTAAACTGTAACACATATAAAGGGAGATAGGGCTGCAGTAATGATTAAAAAAATGACTAGAGCATGGCCAGTGCAGAAACTTTCCATCCTTCTTGAATGTCAACAGTGTGCTGAAGTCATGTTCAGAACCACAACAATATTACAGCAATCTACAAAATGTATTACCTTTACCTAACAATATAAAAATGGCATGATGCATGAGAGACCAGAAAAAGATGCAAGCTGTCTGTATGCAGGTTGGAATGGTAGCAGAGGCAAGTTGGAGAAGATCTATAAAGGGAAAACCATTAAGAGCCAATTCATTTTCCCCTCTTTCTCCCTGCACCCATACTATCTATTGATTTTATTTCCAGAAGTGCTCCATTTCAATGCAGATAACCCTTAATTTTATAAACTCACAGGGTATGTCTACATGTGCAGTTAATTCAAAGTAATAAACTCTGAAACAGTTTGAGCCAGAGTAAACTGCTCCCAGGCACTGCATCTACATGTGCCTATGACAGCCACAATTTGAGCCAGGGTAAAGCAGTTTATTCCAAGTCTGCTCACCCCTGGGACCTGGGTGATGCCGTTGAGTGGTGGAGAGGCTAGCTTGAGCATGAGGATACTGAAAGTGCAGAGCCACGTAGCTAGGTAGCAGGCAGGAGTGTGGCTTCCAGCTGGCTGGGCTGACTGGGTGCAATTTATGCCAATGGTCAGCATCTACATGTGTGTTTAATTGCAATAAATTACACCACCACAAAACAGTGCTGTCCCTGACAGTATTATCTTACTGCAATCTAGTACCATCACATGTAAACAGTGACACTTTACTCCAGAGTTATCAGTATGTACCACAGTTAAGCACATGTCTAAATGTGGCCACATTCTACAAAATTCCCTGTAATCCACAATGTCTTTGTCTTTATTGCAGTGATAGCTGGCTGAGTGCCATAGCCAGGCTGGATATCTGTTTTGCTCTCTTTATTAGGTTGACCACCTTTTTAAATGTAAGGGTGGGCACCTGCCTGTGCCCACCTCCCCACCTCTCCCTACCTTTGCTGGCAGCACATCTAGAGCAGAGTGAGGGCAGATGCAAGCTGCCCACTGTAGGCTCAGGCTCCCTGCCCTGCTGCCCTCCCTCCAGAAGCCCCACACCAGCTGTGCACACCCTCCTCATACAGCAGTAGTGGGGGAACAACTCCATGCTGCTGCCACCCCTGCTGCTCCTCAGCAGGTAGGGAGTGTCTCATCATGATGGCACAGGGTTCTCAGGAGGAGGGCAGTAGGGCAGGGAGCCCAAAGCCCATAGCAGGCAGCCTGCATCTGCCCCCACCCTACACACAAATCGGGGGAAAGAGGGGGCATACAGTGCTGGGGAGCCACCCCCTGTTCCCCATGCCCCCTAGATGATCCACCTGTGTCTCCATCCCACTCCCTGACCTGGTCCCATGCACCAGCCTGGTTGAGCAGTGCCCCCAACCCCTGCCTCACTCCCTCCATTACCATGGAGGCCTCAATCTGCCCCCTTCCCCCATAGACTTACCTCCAGGGAGCTGCTTGGCTGTATTTCTGGCCATGTGCATGTGCGTGCCTGCAAACATGTGCCTGGTGCCCCCCGCATCCTGCTTTCAGCAGCCCCTTGTAGGCTGCAATGCTGCCAGCCCACAAGTGCAAACCCACCATTTCCCACAGATCCCTGCATGATGTGGCACATCTTGGACAAATGCTGTCCAGGAGTCATGCAGCCTGTGACCAGGACTTGAGGTTCCCATTCCAGGACTGTCCTGCCCAATTAGGGATGGGTGACGACCCTACTGTTGATGTAGATTTTATTGTACTTTGCCCAAACAAAACCAGAGAGATCAAGAGCCAAATTGAGCTCCTGCTTGTACCTATAGAACACTACTGAATTCAATTATATCCATCAGTGTAAATGGTAAAATGTGCATCATAAAATCTGAAAGCTTGAACCTCAATGGCACTTACCATTCACCTCTCCCCCTGTAATTGATTGTTGGTGCTCAGTACCTCTCAGGTTATACCACAGGTATGTAAATCTGTGTCCAAACACACACCATCAAAGCTTTACAAAAAGTAAAAGCATTGGCATGAGGGTCTGTCAGCCTTGTTATATCTCCAGTGCCTACAGTGAGTTTGAACCAAGGCTGAATTTGGTTCTGAAAGTTAGTAAGAGATAAATGCACACATCAAAAGGATACCCCCTTAAGCACTGAAGTGTGTTTAACTATAATGGCATTATAGAGCTAAGCTGTAAAAGAAACTGCTGTTGTGACTAACGTGAAATATTAGGTTGGTGGGATAAATCATGTTTTATGCTTAATTCACTGGTAAATTGCATTAGAGGTGTACAGTGTGGGAGCAAAGAATGCACACTGAGTAAAAAGCTTTGCTCTAGCACTTAATTTCCTGAAATACTGAAAACCGTTCTTTAAATTTTGCCAGTGTGTGAAATCCTCATACCTACATGACTCTATGGCATAGTACAAAAAGAATTCCTCATTATCACATCGCAGAGTATCCTACAACATAAGAAAAATGTCACCCTCTCTCACTTTTCACACAGGCACCCATTTCTTTAGACAGATTTGATGCTAATAATTCTGAGTCAATGTCTTGAAATGTTTCTAAATGAATGACCACCAATTTTGCACAAAGAGTTCTGTGGGGGCAGCAGCAGTGGGATAAGGTAAAATGTTTTGAACAGTGTTCATAGAGATGTGTCAGGCCTACCTGCTCAGTTCAGTCAAGGTCAGCTTGTTCTGTGTTATTTTTTTCTCTTGTTCTGTCATCTCTTCCTGATAAGGTCCAACTATCATGAGTAGGGCTCAGAAACCAAAAACTGTGGGCCCCACCATGTCTACTGTCAGAATGAAATAGGCATCCATTTCAGCTCTTGAATGGCTTACACTTTCACCGATGCTGAAAGTGCCTGATATAGATAACTTTGTCATCTAATGGGCATTTTATCTAGACCTGTTCTAAGAATAGCAAATAAGTGAATCATAGCCAAGGTAGACCAGGTCCTAAAACATATTCTTAAGCTGTGGAATTTACAATTTATAAGCAAGCAGATAACTGAGATAACTTTGTGACTAAAGATCATCAATATGCACATCAAAAACTAATGGTGCCATTAAAATAAACAGTCCAGCCACCAATTCCTCTTTGTATTAAATGATTTTTATGTCCTTCTTTTTTATTTTGTTTGATGTTTTGTTGCCCAAATTCTTTGTTTCAGTGTTTGCTTCTATAAATATTTGGACAAGAGTCAGTGACAATTTGATGCTTTAACTTCCGCCCTGTAAATTTCATGCTCTGAACAGGACAATGACTAAAGTTGACAAATGTTTTCCAAGTTGTCACATACAATCACACAGCTTCCTAGACTGATTTTATTTTTTTCCCAAGGACTGTGGCAACAGATGTTAATGTGGTATAAATGAACATGTCAATTTTCCTCACACCTGTGTTGTGAAGTGTTAGCATGTCAAACTCAAACAAACTTCTCTATCTGACCTCTACCTGTCTCTCTTTGTTACATCAAGTTACTGTATTTCTATATCAAGGTTTCTATTATACTGTAACATCTGGCTTATTTCTTAGAAAAGATGAAAAAAAAGAAAACTCTCCCTTTTATACTTGGCTTACTAGTGAAATAATGCTCCAAATTCTCCCAGAGGATGAACAAACAAACATGCCCACACTTTCTTTCCATGAACAGGAAACAGATATGTAGGCATCTGTTATAAGTGTGCAAGCTCTCATCTCTTTATTTGTCAGAAGGGATGTTTTTTTTACAATCACAGTTACTTTAATTATCACTTGCATAAAAGCTATTTTAAAGTAGAGACTCAATTAATGCTGTTGAAGAATCAGCTTCACAATTAGGATGTTAGCTAAATCAGCAGACATTGTTTAAATTGAGTTGTGCAGATTTCTTCTGATGTAGGAGCACTCCTGAATACAGTAACAAGCTTACTGCCCTAATGGACAGGTTTAAAAAAAAAAAAGGGTTGCTCTTAGATTTGTGCTAGATTATAATAAGGGAAATGCAACTAGCTGATGAAATCTGATATTTCTTCTACTTAATTTCACTCATTTCCTTTTCCCCCCCCTTGTGACAGGTCATCACTCGGGGCCACCCTCAATATGGCCCCTCACCTGTCTGTGGGCAACTGCCTGCCTTGTCTCAGCTGCCACATCTTTGATGTTATTAATTAATTTAATTAATTAAATTAATTGGCTAAGCAGGGGGCTGCCCTTGTCCTTGTACTGCCCCCTCCACTAGGGGGCGCTATCTGCAGCTCCTTCCTCCTCAATACCGCAGCCCAAGCTTCATGGATGTCACCTTGATCTTGCCTATTGTGGCCCAGAGGACAGAGAGGGGCCATCTCATGTGTTGTCCCCTGGACTCTACAACATGCCCACACTGGGGCTCCTCAATATAGCTTTCCCCTCTCTGGGCTCACCTCACCCACACTGGGCTTCTCAATATGCTGCCTCCTGTGAAGGGCCTTGATATTGCCCCCTGCTTGGGACTGACTGTGCCAAACTTGGGCTCCTTAATAAATACAGCCCCTTATCAGGGACTCCCAATGCCCAAACTTGGACTTTTCAGTACGGTGCTTCCTTCTCTGGGCTCGCCGAGTCCAACTTGGACCTCTTCCCAGTGCTGCCCCCTCTCTGGGGCTTGCTGTGAGCAACTTGGGCTCCTCAATGCTGCCCCCAGTTGGGGCCCATCACACATTGCCCCTCCCAGGCTTCTCACACATTGACTCCTTCCTGGAACTCACCATGTCCAACTTGAGCCTCTCAAGGTTGCCCCTTGCTGGGGCTCTATAATGCAGCCCCCTCCTTAGGTCTCTCTGTGCCCGACCTGGGCTCTCCAAATGCTCCTCTCCAGGCTGGGGTCTATGCACCCTAGAAGTTGCGCCCTTACTAGCACTGAATTGCACCTTTGCACAGTGCTAGGACCCCACACCGTGGGGGCCCTTATGAGGCCTCCTTCAATCCCCTATAGCCTCACTCAAACCACCAGTCATACATAACAACAACAACAACACAAACACAAGCCTCTGGCTATAACTTAAATCTAAGCCATATGACTATAACCAAACAGAAGCCCAGTGGCCCAAACAACATTCAGTCCTACCAGTGACCCTTCCACTCTCTGCTGCAGCCCCTGCCTCAGGCTCTCTGGGCAAAGAACTCTTTTCTCTCTGTTAGCTGGCAAGGAACTGCTAGCCTAGCCTCAGCTTCTGGGCTAAGCCCTGCCCTCTCCAGTCAGCTGATGCTCATCAGTTGCCCCAGCAACCTACAGCTGCACTGCTTACTGCTAGGGGCTCATTCCCTAGCAGTTCTCCCTCCTTTAGGAGCAGGGCAGTGAGGTGCCCTGCGACACCCCTGTATCCAATATTTTCTATACTTATCCTCAATGTAGTTCCTCTTAGAGATGTAAATGGAAATTTTAGCTTCAGCAAAGGACTCAAATGGTTTCTCAAGTACTGAAGATGAGTAGAGATGGACCTACCCTTGAGAGTTTTGGTTGCAATTCCTGTGTACTTTGCTTAGAGACTGTTTAGCCAGGTTTTGGGACGAGGGTTCAGATTTTATTTTGTCCGGCTCAGCGTTCCCATCAGAAGTTTTCTCTGGTACACAACCTCCAAACTCAGTGCATCTCAAGAAGCCATTCATAACAGCGGTTAACCAGATCTAATATTAGAATTGATCAAAACATTTTTTCTTGCCATTTTTTTCTATAATTTTTTATTTTTGACTACTTAGTAAACTGATAAAAATAGGGGAAAAAATTCAGTTTGATTGCTTTGCCAGAGGACCACTGAAACTGTATCCTCATTTTTTAAACTAGTGTTTCAGAAGAAATTACAAGCATACAGTACACACTGCAGTTTAGCATTAGTAATAACATAGATAACAACATTCATTCTCTAGGATAACTAGCCTGGGTATTTAGCTGTACCATTTATTTTCTGCCATCCTCTTTGCCAAAAGTTTATTTCTAGCAATCTGAACACACTTTGTTTTATATAAAAAAGTCCGCACAGTTAGGCCCAAATCTCATTTCGCTATTATTCATTTACATAACAGATGGTAACCATGTAAGTGTTATTTTGGACACGTAGGGCCAGCCCAGATGAGCGCAGAAATTTGTTTCCCTGGAGCCACTGCTACTTGTCCCCAGGGACTGCCTGTGTCATGCACTCTCTGGCACATGGCAAGTTATTCCATGTGGGGTAGGGGAGGCTGGGGCAGCAGCTGTTCTGGCCCCAGCAGCCTTACCTGGGGTCCTAGAGGCTTCTGAGGGCTGCAGCTACAGCAGTAAGCTTGGCTGGCAGCTGGAGCTTAGTTCTGGCAGGCCAGGCTCCAGTTTTGGGCTGCACATACCACCACCATGTATGCCACCCCACTTTTTTTTATGTGTTTTTTTTTAACGTAGGATCTCCTGGAGTTAACATCCTTCCCCCCCCCACCTCCCCTTGCAAGGTAGCAGCATGGAGAACACCTGAGTGTGCAGTGTTTGGTGCTGCAGATGGCTCTGCAGCACCTGATACCATACATCTGCATCATCTGGATGTGGCCTTATGGAGATTCTGTTTGCACTTGTGTGCTAGGTTTTCCCTACGTGACCCTTTTGACCGTGAAAGAATAACTGCACTCTGGCTATGCACATTTTGGTGAACAGAAGAATCACTGTGTTATGTGCATAATAACTTGTAAGTGCCAAAAAGTTTTAGAAAAAACACAATGCAGGGAGTGGAATCCACCTTAGTAAGCCACTTTCTCCCTACCTTTCTTTCATCCTCATGGCCACATTTTCCCTTCTGGGAGACCAGGCAGAGATTTTCAAAAGTGGGGTGGATGGTCCTGGCCCATGGCTTAGTGGTTAGAAATGTTTTTTCGGAAGTGGAGTCACAGTTAAGTAACCTTGGTCTTCCAAACCGTAGGCAAATGTCCTAACCACTAAGCTATTTGGCTTCCTCTTTCCTGGTCTCACTCTTTATACATGTACCTAGTACTCCGTAAATGGAAGTAGAATCTACATTACATATAAGTGCCCAAAATTACATAAGATTCAAAGAATGGAGAACCTTTGCACTGTAGTAATTGTTTAAAAGTGATTTGATATCTTTTAGATAGGTTTAAAGCTTTCCTCTTTGCATATTAATATTTTATGCCACCATTTAATCAATTTTGCAATTTCTGTAAATCATCACACTACCAATAGAGAATCAGAATCTGTCCTGGCACATGGCTTAGTGGATAGAGCATTTTTTATCTGTTGCATTTATTCAACTGCTACAGTTAACACTATTTTATATCTCACAGAAGCTACTTTATTTCATTCTTGTATTTAACTTTGTTCTTTCTTTAGTCCTATATGTGGGTCTATATGTGTTGAGTTAAAAGGATTATTTCAGGATGCCCTTCATATTAGAATCTTGAATCTTCATAGTTTCTTAATATAGCTCATAGTAAATGGAACCTTATATCAGAGAAACTAGCAGTTAGAGCATTATAAGTCCTAGACTAATGACTGATGGCTAGAAAATGATATTTAGAGGTCTGATTTTAAGGAATTGGCTTGTAGATAGAGTAGATATTGCACTAGAATAATGGTCATGAGAAATAGCAAGGTTAACTGGTTTCTAAATGTCTGTTTTGTGATAAAGTTTCATGGTTTCAGCCTTCAAGGATCACTGTGTCTGGAGCTCACAGACAAACAGGCTAGGAAGTTGAAAACATGTACCACACTGTTCCCTGAAAACCCATAACAGAGATAAGGGACTCTGCAGCATGTTCTATGTTACAGTGACCAGTTGCAAAGTCCCTGATTTCTAGTTCTGGTAGATGGACCAAATGTGGAGGCCAGGGCATCCCCAAATCAAGGCATCAGTAAATAATCAAATTAAGATGCATGCATGTGATAGGTTTTTGGAAACAAAGGAATATTCTGATGGAACAGAATGTGGACAGTATGACAGTGACAGGGAAACCAATCAACCATACCCAGAAATGAAGAGTCATCAGGTAGAAAAAGAATACAAAAGAAAGGATTTAAGAGCAGCAAACGGTTCCTGAGGTAAGATCCCCAAGCCACGATGTACAGCGGGCACATCACCAACCCATCTCACCTACCCCATGGAGCAACGGGAGGGGAGGGGGGAGTGGAGCTCGGCCCTCCACTTCCAGGCTGCTCATATATGATATTCAAGAAAGAACCATAGAGAGAAGCTCACATACTAGCCAGATGTACCTTCCCTCTGTGACAGTTTTAGGAACTGTTAGATAAATAGAACTTGGGGGGGTGGTGAGGTATTTTGTTTTCTTTGCCTACATTACTCATATCTGCCTATCACTGTGTATCAATAAAATTTTGCCTGTTAACGAATGGAAGAAGTCATGGTCAGTGTGAGGGTTTGACTCTACCCAGAATAAGGTATCTGGGTCATAAATCCAGTGCCAACAATAAATCATGACAAAACAAAGGTTCAGTCTTGCTCCCATTGTAGTCCATAGACACTACTGATCACTGAATAGGGACCTAAATTAGTAACTGAACTTACTGAAGCTAGAACTGCAGAATCTTTCTCTTAAAAAATTAATAAGATTTGCAATTATCAGTATTGGAAAAAATTCAAATTGTAAAATCTTTTTTGTGGACAACTATTTGTGCTAATTCTTGTTGTATCATTGCTTGCCTTTGGCAAGCTCTGATTCCTAAATTCCATGGCTTTATACAGTTCTATTATTTGTAGACTGCAACATTGAAACATTTCCCACAAAACATAGTCACATAACATTTTCTTTTATATATCTAAGTATATTAGCTAGTGAAGTTTTAAGTGTATGCAAGAAAAGAACTTGACCCACTCTACATATTTTACCCAGGGAATGCATACAGACACATTGGAATATGTTCTAATACTAGACAGTAATCTGCAAGGCATAGTCCTATGGAAACCAAAACAACAACACCCACACATGAATAAATTATAAATTATTAGCATTACTCATGGAGAAATAACTCTTGTGCTCTGTAGGGCAAATCATCATCTGGTGTAAAAAAAAAAAAAAAAAAGTGAAGCTCCACAGATTTCAGTTAAGCCTATAGAGCTAGACCAGTTGACACCATTTGAGGGACTTGTCTATGGTATTCATACCTATATTTTGTTCCTATCCATTCATATACACCATTCATGTTATTGACAGCTTAACTCATGTATGCTGCATTAAGATATAAAATGATCAAAAGTAACAACATTCTTAAATATTCTTTTAAATTTTCAGTCCTGATTCATTCAAGCATACCAGAAATAATAGCAAACTTCTATCTCTGCAGGTGCTTATTTAGAAAAGTTTCATTCACTTCTTGTCTTGCCCTTGGATAATTTTTACATTTGAGATTTACAGGCCTATTCAACAGGTAAGTTGTCACTACATTTCACAAGTTGAAAGCATGAAATATTTGATGACTTTTAATTTCTAAAATTCTTCATCAGCTTTCCTTTTAAATAATTTCACTATACATACTAGTGCAAAAGGCATAGTTCAACCAACAGACTTTCAGTTCTATGCTACATAATCCCTGAATTTGTACATGGAGTGAGTGATGAAAGTGATCCTTGACTCCAGTAAAAAGACATAGAACTTGGATGTGTTTATTAAGAAAATTTTGGCACAGGTCAATAATATTTGTATAATATGTTATGACTATATGTATGTCAGCATTTGTACGGTATTTTTTAGTTTTTATTCTGATCCCATTGACATAAATGTCATTGTGGAGTCATTTCTTTGAAATGTGTCCATTTAGAAAGGTGAAAATGGTGAGATATCAAAACCAGGACTACTGTTTTTAGTGGATTAATATTTTGTCTAGGCAGTATTAAAATTACATCTGCCATATGCGGGCATCACTTTGATCACAGTGAAATCAAAGTGGGAGGGCCGTCTAATGATAACATCTGCTCAGGACAAAAATGTGCTTCCCAAAAACATTGAAGTTTTCATATACTGTGAAGTGAACAAAAATCCTATATTTCTTATATTATGATATGGAGGAAACCATGTTGCTTTTCATTTCATTTTGTTCAGAGACTCAGTGGTTTATTCCATAAACGAGTCAGAGTCTCCTAACCTATTTCATATGCCTTCTTTGCAAGAGTGCTGTTTGCAATTGTAAGGGGGAGCCCAATTCCTCTAAAAGTTTGAAATGGCAAATGTCTGCTGGTCACAATGTTTGTACTTTTATGGTTGAACTCAATAGGAGCAGGATGTTGGAGGCAGGGATGGAAATTTCTTGTGTGGTTGCATTTTTTGAAACGCAAGGCTTATTCTTTCCAGAGCAAGTTCAAAAGTTTTATTCCTGGTTGCTTGCAAAGTGTTGCTGATAGGTCCATTTTTGTTTTGCTTTCATGGTTTCATTGGACACACTATCACCCCTATGGCTGAAGACATACAAGCATACATACAGGATGATTGGATGTTTGTAAATGATTTTGTGTTTCCGTGGAGACCTATAGAAATAAGTGCAATGCAATCACAACTTTTATTTTTTAATTTGCACATCTCAATAGGTACAAATGATTGTCCACATTCTTCTTCAGCTTTGAAAGACTATTTTTAAAGTAACAGTGAAAGTTTAGGTTGGGCATTATGTTTTCACATTGATTTTGCTGTACGTGCAGAAATATGGAGAAGGACTTAAACATACTGAGAGAAATCGATTGGAAAATGTCAACGTTATTGCAATAGAGCAATTACTGGAATAGGACCATTAATTTTCTTCATGTTAGTACTTTGCTTAAGAGAACAAATTCTGACTTTGCCTAAAAGATCATATACATTGCTGCTTATGTTCTGATAGTCTTGCTCAGTTATGTGTATAAATCTATCTACTTACATACCATGCTGTTAGAAAGGCACTTTTCAGGATAGTGGATCATATTATCTTAGTGACTACATAACTCAATGATTGTAAAGTCTCACATATTTAAGAATAAATTTTAGAAGCACTTTAATGAGCTTCTTCAGAATTTATTTGATCTAGGTTTATCATTCTTCATCAGGTTTCCATCAGGAAACAGCCCTTTTATCCTGTGAACACTTTTGAGAATGGTTTGAAGGCTGATCAGAAGAGTAAACCATGTACTGCTTCAGTCTAGAACTGACAATTGCACAACCAGATCCTACTGGTTACAAGTACATTATCCAAATATATATTTTAAACTATGCTTTTCCAAAGTAAGATGGAGGGTTTGATCCATCACTGACATAGGACCATAGGACCAGAGAAAGTAAGACTGGAAGAACCTCACAAGGTCATGTACTCCAGCCCTCCCTGATCAAGGTAGGATCTTCCCTGACTAAAACATCCCAGCCAATTGTCTGTCTAACCTGCTTTTGAAAATTTCCAATGATGGAGACTCTGCAACTTCTCTAGGCAGCTTGTTACAATGTTTGACACTAGGGCTGTGCAAAGCTTCAGTCACTGATTCGATTTGGAGGAGATTCGGCCCAATTCGGTGGCTGAATCTCCAAATCTGAATCAAATCAGGAGACTCATTAACTTTCCAATGAAGTTGGAAGCCTCTGATTCAATTTAGAGAGATTCAAAAATTCGGCCACATATACAGCTTTATATGTTTTTTCTATGTACCTCGAGGTAACAGGCATGGCTTGTAAATGCTGAGCTAGTGGGGCAGATGGAACATCCCACAGGAGTGGACAGGAGTCCCCCATGCACTCGGCAGCAGGCCTGGAGTGGACCAGAAATACTTCCAGTCCACTTCTGGATCCACTGTGGCATGTGGGGGACCCCCTCCCATGCTTCCATGGGATGCTCCATCTGCCCCACCATCTCACTATTCACGAGCCATGCCTGGTACCTTGAGGTACATAGAAAAAACATATAAAACTGTGTCTATGGCTGAATTACTGATTATCTGAATCAGAATCCAATCCTCAGATTCAGATTGAGCTGAATCGAATTGGAACAGTGTTCCAAATTAGCAAATCGAATCACTGTCCCCCAAATCAGGCCGAATCCAAATCCAAATTGAATACTGTTCACTTTGCACACTCCTTTTGACCACCCTTATAGTCGGGAAGTTCCTCCTAATCTCCAACCTGCATTTCCGCCTGTTATAGGTTGAGGCTGTTGCTTCTAGTCCTGTCCTCTATGGCCACAGAGAAAAGTCTATCTCCATCCTCTCCATGATCACCTTGCAGGTATTTGAAGACTGTTATCAGTCATCTCTTCTCTAAACTAAATAACCCTAGCTCTTTCAGGCTTTTTCATAGGTTTTGTCTTCCAGACCCCTGATCATTTTTGTTGCTCTGTGCTGTACACTTTCCAAGCTGTCCACATCTTTCTTGAAATAAGGGGCCCAAACTGGACACAGTACTACAGGTGAGGCCTCAACAGTGTCAAATAGGGTAGAAGAATTACTTCCTTTGATTTTCAAGTGGCACTCCTGTTAATGCAACCCAGGATGTTGTTGGACTTTCTATAACAAGAACACACTGTTGACTTATATTCATGTTATGGTCCATGATAATCCCCAGATCCTTTGCTGTAGTACTGCAGCCTAGCTAGTCATCCCCCAGCCTGTATTTGTGCATGTGGTTACTCTGTCCCAAGTGCAGGACTTTGCACTAGTCCTTGTTGAATCTCCTCTGATTGATTATAGACCATTTCTCTAGTCTACACAGGTCATTGTGAAGCCTAGCCCTACCCTCCTGAGTGTTTGCCATTCTACCCAACTTGATGTCATCTGAAAATTTGCTAAGAATGTGCTTGATCCCATCATCCAAATCATAATGAAGATATTAAATAATACTGGACCCAGGACAGACCCGTTGGGACCCCACTTGTTACCTCCTTCTAACTAGACATTGAGCTATTGAGGAATACTAGCTGAGCACATTGATTCAACCAGTTGTTTATCCACATTACAGTACTTCCATCTAGTCTGTATTCCCCTAGCTTGTTAATAAGAATGTTGTGAGAGACAGTGTCAAAAACCTTCCTGAAGTCAAGGTATATCATATTCACTGCTCTCCCCTCATCCATGAAGCCTGTAACCTTATAGAAGGAAACCAGCCATGCGCTTCCTTATACTACAGTGACATTCCCTGTAGAAAGAAAATCACAAGGGGCTTATCACATGGGACTGTGCACAGTGGCAGTCCTTGTATTTAAAAGATGAAACACCTAGTGGGTCTGATCATACCAAGGAAGGAGATGTTGAGAGTATTCACAGATAATAGCTGCGATCTTACCTTCTAACTATACATGAATCTTTAAAAAGCATTGGCCCTAATCCTTTTTATGTGTAAGGTGCCTAAGTAATAGTACCTAGGTGGCTAAATGCAATCCTATTCTACACAAATTAAATCCCTGAAAATTGCTTAATAAATCAGAATTTGATAACACATCTTCAACTTAGTATTAA
Source organism: Caiman crocodilus (assembly GCA_030014935.1). NCBI lineage: Eukaryota > Metazoa > Chordata > Crocodylia > Alligatoridae > Caiman > Caiman crocodilus. Next base: position 75,010,322 of record JAGPOW010000261.1, on the reverse strand, counting down.
GACCAAATTACAGGCAACTCTCTGTATGAATACTTTTTCAAGTACTTGAGCAGGTTGGAATAAGATCTCACTTAGGAGCCCAAGTGCTACTTAGGCCACTTAGACCCTGTAACGTTGAAATAGCATTTGGGCCTATTCTGCATACCACAGTCTCCTGCAGATTCCTTTGAGGAACTGAACCTCTTGGCTGTCTCAGGGAAAGTGGGCAAGTACCACAATAACATGTCTTAATAATGAAAAAAAAAATAGTTTAAAATTATTTTAGATCCTCTTCTATTTTATTCAGGTATATTGTCAAAACATCTTTTAGGTACTCATTAATACATAGTGGCTGTGTCTACATGAGTTGCTAATAGACACTACATGAGTAGTTACTATGCAATCATTTAGTACTTGCATGCACAAGTAGTAAATAACTGCATAGTAACCAGAGTTATCATACAGTAGCATCCCCAAACAGCTTTTTGGAGATGCTGACTGCACAGTAGCTCATTACTACTGCACAGTAGCATTGCATCACTCTTTTGCCATGCAATTCTACCGCACAGTAGTAATGAGCTACTGTGCAAAACTAATGAGATGCTGAGCAGTCAGTGTCTTGTGTAGCTACAAACATTGTGTTCTTATTTAATATTAGGTGGGCAATTTTCCTATACTTTTGTTGTGGCTGCTGCTCACAAATAGTTTGGACTTTTTTGCCTTCTGCTTAGCATTACCTCCAAATTTCACTTCTAATTTATTTCTCTACAGCTCTAACTCCCCAGGGCTGCCTGCAGACGTGAAAAGATGATAAAATACCATTAATGCATTAATGTATAATAATACTGAGCTTACAGTATCAAAGTAATCCTTACTGATTGGTGTCTCCATAGCCATGAAGCAGTATAAAGTTATACAGCATGCGTCCCACAGGAACCAATGCTTTATTCTTTACCACACTAAGGGCCACATCGCATGTTACTGTTAGGATGTGTTAACTGCATTTAAAATACGAATGTCTACCTCCTCAGGCACTACAACACATACCAAGTGCACTCCTATTGCAGTAAAGTATTGACATTTCATGTGAAGAATATGTATCACATGTTCTGCTATTGTCTGATTACTCCACAGAGATAATATGAGCAATCTGTAGTCTCAGGGCTGGGACCCTCAAATTGTGGGTCCCAGCCTCAGGACTGTACAGGAATCTTGAACTGGCTTCTGCGGTGGTCTAGAGGCTAAAACTATGGGCAGATCTGAGGGGGTGGATGGTATGGTGCCACATCACATATGACACAACACACAATTAGAAGCTATAGAAATTAGAAATAAGAAGATATACTAATACTCAGGGGGCTAGGGATGGACTACTTGGTTTAAGATCAAAGCCAAAATGAACATAACTTTATTGGAATAGGTACTAATTTGCTAGATTATATTTTAAGGTTTAAAAAAATATAACAAACTAGGCAAAAGTAGTCAAAAGATATTACTTTATTAGTCCTGTGGTCATTATAGTTAAATGTACATTTCTAAATCAGATTTGTAAAACAAAATTTAGCCTTCCTAAAAATCTTAACATTGCATCCAACATTTTATTGTCAATCATTTTTTACACTTGTGTTAATGGTCACCTATGTTAATGTTACTGAACCCAAGTTAATGTTTTCATCTTGAACTAAAAGCAGACTGCAGGACTTCAAAACAGAAATGTGATATAACCAGAGATGGCTAACAGATACTGAAACTGCAAAAGAAAGGATAACTTAGCTAATGAAATATCAAGACCCTTAAAAAGGAGAGAGGGTCATTATCACCTGAGTTTAGCAGCAATCAGACAGATTATAATGAGCCATGAAGTCAAGTGAATCCCTCAGCACTGCCTGAAGGGAAATGCTATTGCCTCACCCAGGCAATTGGTCTTAAAGTTTAGGTAGAGCAGAAAGCAAAGGGGGATGAGAGGTGCAACTTCTGATCCCTCATCCTGGCTTAGACCAACATACAGCAAATTGTGGTCTCGTTTCTGAGATTAAAAAGAAGCCAGTTCAAGACTTCGATGTGGTGCTTAGTTAGAACATATTCTAACTTTTAGGATGGCATGGCAACACTTACAATCTAAATAAAATATGTACTAAGTATCCCATGTAACAAATCCCTGAGAGGTGCCAGCTTAATGGCTCTACTTCCTGGTCTCAGGTCTTTGATGTTCTCTTGACAGAATAAAACTCCTATTTCTTTCTACTCTCTCCCAAAAGGAAACAGTTGGGGACCATCATCAGCATAAACCAAAAAGTATGTTTCCCTCTATCTTCAAATATGTAGTTCCATTCTCAGCTGCTCAAAATCAGGTCTCTTTCAGGTTTTCCTATCTCATGGTACAGCACTATCACAATGCCAGAGGTGTTATGTACACCAGTAACATCCTAGGTATATTCCTCAGATCTTGACCACTAAGCAATCACAATCCCTTTGTTTCCTATTTCCAAACCAAGTCTCATCTCAAAGAAATACCTACAGGAAGTACAAAACCTCTTCACATAACATTACAACAGAAGAGGTTAAATATCAAGATCTCAGTCTTCACTTAAGCAATAGGATCTTTGGATCTTTATTATCCCTAAACTTATTGCAAAAGAAGCTATCAGGTCTCTCTATCGTGAGACCAGTCTAGAAGGTACTACAGACTCATAGTAGCTTATTTTTATTATACATGCTTCCTGATAATACCACAGACCTTGTCCCATACAAGATGTAAGGGAGCAGCTACTTTTTCCACACTGAGCCTCAGATTTAAGAGAGGCCATTTCAAAATTAAATTATTTGATACCATCTAATTGCTCTGAGAATCTGAAGACAAACTCATCATCTGCATCCCTCTGATCAATAAACCTGCATTATCCCGGCTGACAAGGATTCTGATTTAATGGCCTGAAAACTAACCTTCACATTTTTCATACTTTCCAGCCTTGGTTTATCATAACTGATTTCTGGACCTACACACAACTGCTCTCAGCTTGGGTCTGATTTTTCACCTTAGCATTGATATAAGTAATAATAATAAAATGTACCCGTCAATGGAGTGATTGATATATTTTTAATTATCTTTATTGTTATGGTATTGACCTTATTTCAATTCGCCCAACTTCATCTTCCATCTATTGCCTTTTGTTATCCTTGTGTCTGCAAGACTGAAAAACTCCCACAGTCAAATATTCTTATACATGTATTCATACATATTCATATCCTTATACATGTATTCATACTGATCAAGAATAGATAAACTGCGCTCCTTAAACCTCCCATCAAAAAGCTTTTTTTTCAGAACCTTCATCAATTGTTTTCTACATCCTTTTTGAATCAGATAGCAAAACTGGAGGTTCATACCAATATTGTGTACATAGGTAAGATAACTTTTCTATTTCTTAATATTTTCCTTTTGATACTATTTTAGGACTATGTTAACTGATTTAGCCACAGCAATGCATTCACTGTCATGTTACAGCATCTATAATTACCATTAAGTCCATCTCTACATCATAGATTTTCCTTGTAGATAATACTTTACATTCTTTGTTTCCATATATATTAACTTGCATTTGGCTTTATTAAGGACTAGTTAATTCCCCATCAAGAATCATGGATTTCAGGGAGTGTTAATATGCCCCCACCACCCCCGCTCACCATTCAGGGCTGGCCATGTAAAGGCTACCTCCACTGCCGCCTCCTCCAGCCCACCTCTACCTCACAGAGGGGCTTCCCTCTGCCTCCCCTCCTCTCCCCTCCCCTCCCCGCTCTCCTCCCTCCCTCTCTTCCACCTTCTCCTCCCTGCCAGCTGTTGTCTGGGCTGGGTGGCGGGGAGGTACAGCCATCAAGATCCCCCTCCCGTCCCACATTCCCTCCCTCCCTTCCCACTGCCCTGCCCTAACCACAGCCACCACTGTGGCCCTTCCTTCCCCTCCCTTCTTACCTCCCTGCCCACTGCCTGCCCCTTCCTCCCTCCCTGCCAGCTGTTCTGGGGGACATTGGGGGTAGGCAGTGGGGGCACACCACCATCATGGCCCCCCTCCTTCACCTTCAGTCAGGGAGGCATGAGGAAGCTCCAGTGCTAAGGCAGCTAGGGCATGTTTACCACTGCCACAAACTTCCCTGGCAGTGGCTCAACCTTGGACCTGCGCAGCCAATTATCACCTGCCTGTTCAGCAGTGCAAGTGCAGTTATCCAAAAGCATTATGGACAGACAGATACACGGACAAACAGACTAAACCCTTTATATATAATTGTTGTTTGGGTTTGAACGAGGGAATTTAGATCACTTTGGATCATTTTGTAGCAGTAACCTCTTCTCATTACTCATTATTTTCTACACATTTGTATCAATTTCAGACTTGATCAGCTAAAATTGACTATCTAGATTGTTTTTAAAAATATTCAAATGCAATAGACCAAGAATCAATCCCTTGATAGTAATAGCCCTGCATATCAATATCTTCACATTAACAGCTACATTTTGATATCTTGTCCCTGTGTTCTTGCATAGTCCATTTAGTATATACTAGGGCTGTGTGAAGCTTTAGGTGCTGATTCGATCTGGAGGAGATTCAGCTCAATTCAGTAGTTGAATCTCCGAATCTGAACTGAATCAGGAGACCAGTTAAAAGATCTGAATTGATTTGAAGTGCTCCAAATTGATTCAGAAAAAATTCAGAGAACTTCAGCAATTTAAGCAGTCCCTGCTTGCTGAAGCAAGGAGCTGGACCCAGATTCCATGCTGATAAGTGTGGGTCGTGCCTAATGGCAGGCTCTGGATGGCTGCGGGCCTTGAGTTGAATTGGGCACACTGAGTAAGGCCCTTACGCTGGGTAGCCAGGCCAACCCAGATGTGCCGTGAATCCTAGGAGGGTCGTGCGAGAAAGTAGAGACTCCCGAGGTGTAGTAAAGAAAATTAAAGGAACTTTACTGACACAAACTTGTTTACAAGCTAGAAGTCCACGGGTGCAACAGCGTCCAAGGCGGTGGAGTGACGACCGGTGCGGAGAAGACAGTGGGCGGTTCAGCTTGACCTCTCTCGTTATGGCTCTAGTCATGGCAGCTTTCGAATAAATTCCTCTAATTGCTTTAGAGGCCCTTCAGTATTGAGACACACGACCAGTCCCAATACCAAGGTATCCGCACAGGCAAGGCAAAACCCCTGACCCTGTACAGAGGGATAGGTGTACTAGTCTCTGGCTGCAAAGAGAACTAGCAACCCAAGATTGCACATCTTACTCATGAGGTGAATCTCTCTCTAACAGTCCAGTCTCCTACTTGCCAGATCAACTCTCTCCCTTCTCGCCACCTCTCTCTCTCTCTCTCGAGAAGCAGTCCTTATATATCTTCTCCTTGTCAATCAAAACAGATGGTTCTAGATGGTCCTAGATGGTTCTAGATGGTCACCATCAGGTCTGTCAATCAAAGCCTCTATATAGGTCAAAGCATCTATATAGGTCAAATTGTTAACCCTGTTTTTGCTGCAACTTACTTACACTCCGCCATTGTGTTCTCGGTGTCACGGTCTTGTCACTTAACAAAACATATTACATTAACAAACAACAAATCTTATCAAGAACTAAACAAATATATCATTAACATTAACAGAACAACTGGCTTATTAATGATGGATGATCTGGGAAGGGTCACCATAAACATTTTTATGACAATAAGTGGGGGGGGAGGGGGGACTGGAAGAAGGAAAGGGAACCATGGGGGATCCCTGCCAGGCCCCATCCACTGCCTGTTCCTCTGTCCCCCTTGAGCAGCCCCCAACCCCTGCCCTCTTTCCCAGCTACCCCATTGTTGCCCCACCCACCCCAGATCCTGGTTCTTTAAAAAAAAAAAAAAGCCCCAACTCACCGGTTACTGCAGCAGCCTTAGGGCTTCTGGGCCTTATGTCAGAGTGCCCCATGCAGCGTGGGGCAGAGTTGGCAAAGGAGATTGCCCTCGCCACCTGGCAGCTGGCTGTGAGTGCAGGTTTTTTTTCTTTTTTAAAGGGCTGGCAGCTGGGATAGTGGGCAACACAGCCATTGAGAATGGGTGGGGAATGGAGCCTATTCCTACTGAATCTCCAAATCAGATTCAGCCAAATCTATTTGTGACAGTGATTTGAATCCAAATCCAAAGCAAATACTAGTCACTTTTCACAGGCCTAGTGTATACTTGGTTAATTTTATACAATACAAATTGTCTTTAATCAGATTGCCTTATGGTACTAAATCCAATGTTCTGGAGAAATCTAATTGCATTTTTTTGAACATGTTTGTAATCTTGTTAAAAAAAAGTGTTTGATAGGACCTACTTCCCACAAAATTATGTTGACCAGCAATAATTTTGTTGCCAGCCTCTAATTCCTCAGGATACTAGTTCAATTATTTTTCCCAGAATTCATATCAGGCTCATCAGCCAATAGTCTCTTGAGTCACCCCTTTAACCTTTAAAATACTGTAATTTTTCTGGCAGCCCCCCAATCTTTGGTTTTTTTCTACTTTTCCAAGATTTGTTGTCAGTGGCTGAAATAGCTCCAGATCATCACCTTCTACAGGGAGTGATCAACAACTGTCAAATCCTGTGATAAGAGTGTCTGGCAAAAACTCAAACACCCATTGGGTGCATCTATACATAAAATTAATGTGCTGAAAGCTTACTGTGCCGTAAAATACTGCATAGTAAGGTTGCCCTAGGAGTACACACATGATTGCCCATTGGGTACCTATTGGGTACCAGTTCAGGGAAGGACTACTCTTGCCCTCCTTGCTCCCATACAGCATCCAAGAGGAGCTCTAGGCTCTCCCAGGTGCCAGCCCCAAACTGTCAGGGAGCACAGCAATTTAGCCAGGGCTCCAGAGAACAGGGGGAGCTGACATCTGTGAGAGCAGGGGACAATGTCCCAGTCCCAGCTCTGATCTCAGAGCTTGGTTCTGGTAGCTGCTTGCTGCTGGGGCCAGGGACAGCATTCCAGCCCTGGCTCTGATCAGCCTACCAGAGCGGGGGCTGGGAAGCAGGCAGCTGCTGATTGGAGGGGAAAATTCTCCCTCCCCATACTGCCTTGGCTGATGGGGAGCAATTTGCTATGTACCGATCTTTTACAGGTAATAGAAAACTATATATTAGTCTATTTTAATACATAGTAGCTACAACACATAGTTACATAGTAATGGTTTACTGTGCAGTAAACTAAACTACTGCATGGTAAAGTCGCCTGTGTAGACACACCCAGTCAATCCAAAAATATGTTTACAGAAGAAAGCTATGGAATGAATCACTAAAGCAGTTCATTAGAACAGACATAAATAGTTTGCCATTGAAGCACACACTTCCTTCCAAACATTTCCAAAGGGTTCTCTGGTGACATATGGTAGAAGCAGCAGAAAGGAATTAAATTTAGTCTTTGGGAACAAGAAGTGTTGGTAAATGCAGATAAGCACAAGGAGCTCTTGTTAACTCACATCATGGCTGCTTAAGAAATTAAGCAAATCTATCCTGCATTGAACAGAGAAACTGCTAAATTATGTCCCAACTGAGCAGTCAAGAACCATGAATTGCTCTGATAATTTAGAATGTTTCCACTCAACTCCAAAACCAGAACTCTCACTTCCTTTTCAGAAAAAAATAGTTTGCATTAGAAATGTTTTCTCTGGTGACTAGGATCATGCATTGGACACAGACATTATACAAATATATTTTTCTGTCTATGCTGGTATGTTTATATCCTTCGTGAACATAGCTTTGGAATACTTCCAGGGTTTATGACCATCTCATGTGCTAAGGATTTTTTAGACAAGACAGAAGTACTTTTGTTAGATGGCACAAATTAGCCAGAAGAAATGACAGAAATGACATCATTTTCCTTGTTTGATAAAATACATCAGCCTATTTCTACTCATTTTTTTATGTATTATATGCTGTAAAGTATCTATATTATATCCAGATACTTTGTCTTACATCCTGATTACTGTTAGAAGCAGAGATAGCTGCAGGAAAGATTGCCATTATCCAGTGTATCTTTCTGATCTGCACCTCACTATGGTTATAAACACAGGAACATTACTCTGGAAAAGATCTCCTGTGTCGTCGTCATCATAACTTATTGACCCTTATTCGTTTCTTACCTTTACTGTTCTGACTGGAAGGCTCTTTCAGAACCTTCTTCTAATTTCTCATCTAAATTAATCATGACCAATGTAGGCCTACTTGTTCTTTTATTAACTGTTCTGTGTTGCACAATCCCCCTAATTCCTTAAAATACCCTCCAAAAAAAAAAAAACAAAAGAAAGAAAGAAAAGAAGACAGATGTTTTGAATGTGTAATTTACTAGTGATGAGTCCTCATGCCCTCTAACAGAGTAAATAAGATCGGCAAAGAACTCTAGCAGTCATAAAATGTCATATGGACATTTTCATAGATTCATAGATTGTTAGGGGCTGGAAGGGACCTTTTAAATCATTGGGTCCAGTCTGCCTGCACTAGGCAGGAAAAGACAACTGGGGTCAAGTGACCCCAACAAGGTGACTGTCCAGTCTCTTTTTGAAGATTGGAGGGGAGACAACTGCACTTCCACTGGAGGGAGTTTATTCCACAGTCTGGAAACCCAGACAGTAAAGGAGCTTTTCCTGGAAGTGTGCCTGAAGTGACCTCCCAAGAGTTTGTATCTATTGCTCCTGGTCTTCCCCAGAGGTTCCCTATTGAACAGAAAATCACCGAGTGCTTGATGTACTTCCCTGATGTAGCAGTCAGCTGCTACCAAGTTGCTGCTCAGCCTTCTCTTCTGTAAGTTGAGGAGGCCCAAGTCCCTTAGCCTCTCCTCGTATGGCTTGTCTTGTCATATGGCTGATCATATGGGTGGCTCTTCTCTGGACCCTCTCAAGTATTTTCATGTCCTTGTTGAAGTGCAGCACCCAGAATTGGATACAGTAGTGCAGCTGTGGTCTCACCAGTGCAGAGTACAATGGGAGTATCACCTCCTTAGCTTTGCATAAGATGCAATGGTTAATGCATACCAGTGTGTTGTTTGCCCTGCTGGCCACAACATCGCACTGCTAGCTCATGTTTATGCATGCAATGGTCAATCATTATCCCTAGGTCTGTTTCAGTTGCAAGTCATATTGTTGCCACCAATCCTGTAGGTATGTTGGGGATTTTTTGCCCTCAGATGGAGCATCTTATATTTCTGAGTGTGGCAGATCACCTTTGGGGTGCTCGCCATGTAGCAGGGGCTTCTGTAGGCTGGGGCAGAGCCCAGCAGGGAAGGCAGTCAAGTGAAGCCCCCCAGATCTCATTCCAAGCGGGTAGGTATGTGGCAGAGCATCTTTGGGGGTGCTCACCACTTGAGGGCTCTCACAGGCTCTGAAGGGAGCCTGTTTTGGAGAAGCAGTTGGGGAAACTTCCCCCGGTTACCATTTTAAGAGGGGAGGTGTGTGGCAGGGCACTGTTGCTGCCTGCCACTTTAAGACCTAGGCCCAGCACCCAGCAGGTGCCTGGTTGTGGTGATTATTTTGGATCTCTGGCCATCCATATAAACATGGCAGTTTGCTGCTGACAGGGGAGGCAGCAACATCGCCTGGCTGCAAGGCTTTAGTGCCTCATCCTGGAGGTAATGGAGGAGCTGTAGGGGATGGCTAGGAGGCTCCTGGTCCTGGGCTTAACCTAAAACTTCACCCTTCTGGGAGTGGCTGGCCTGGTGGGGTTTTCAGTGGCACCAGGAAATGCCAGGCCAGTGATCACCCCGGTGAAAGGTGGGTAGGGACACCTTAACCATAGCCCTCGCCTTCAGGTAGGTTACGTAACACAGTTGGGGCCAGGTACAGCTGTGGCCACCTGAGCTCTGAGGGGTGCAAGACCCCAAGGAGAGAGAGTGGGAGGCCAGGCACAACTGCAGCCACCTGATCTCTGTGGTGTGCAAGACCCTGAGGAGGGAGAATGGGGGCCAAGCATGGCTGCAGCCACCTGAGCCCTGTGGGGGGGGGGTGCAAGACACTGAGAAAAGGTAGTTGGGGCCAAGCATGGCTATAGTCACCTCAGCCCACTGGGAAGGGAAGCTCTCATGGTCCCCAGTGAGGGGACATAAATGAGTAGCCCCAGTGACGGAGTGGAGAGCTGAAGCCCTGAGTGAGGGGGGCAGTGTGGAGCCCCAAGTGAAGAGGGGAGTGGGGATCCCTGAGTGAGGGGATAAGAACACCCTGGTGAGGGGTGGCCCCAGAAAGGGGTGGAGATGAAGAGCCCAATGGGGGGGAAGGAAAACCAGAAGGCTGAGTGCCCAGTATGTTTATGTAGATAGAGTTGCTCTCAGAAGGGGCCAGAGCAAGCTTAGGCCTGGTCAGGTAACTGGCTGGCCACTACCCTGGAGAGGGCGCAGGAGAGGCCCAAAAGATGGTACGGCTGCCACACAAGGGGAGGACTAGCTAAGCCTATGACCTAAGGAACCAAGATGGGGAAAGGCAGGATGAGTTGCTGATGTATGAAAGAGACCCTGTGAGAGAGGGTGGAGTGTGAGAGGCCCTAGTGAGGGGAGGGCAGTATGAATGTGTGTGTGACTGAGGCCTGACGGTATGGCCTAAGCTTGGTCTGGCTGTAGGCTGGGAGCACTATAACATCTGGATGCCATCTGTGAGGCATGGGGTGTGGTGTAGGGGAGGTAAAGAGCTGCAGATAGTGCCCCCTGGCATTGGGGCATGAATGGGCAGCCTCCCACCTTAATTAACATCTTCATTAATTAAAAACAATTTGCATGGCATGCTGTAGGGGGTCAGTAATATACAAAAAAACTTTCTAATGCACTTCAACAACATAGGATGCCATTTTACACCAGGCAATCAGACATTGCAGCATAACGAATTGGAAACATAAGCTGTACTTCAGGACAACCAGACATTGACATGACCCTACTGTAGCACAAACAAGTAATATGCATCCCTCAAATTGATTTATGAGAGTTCATTCAGAACTGCATGTAAGAGCTAAAGTGAATTTGTCAAAAATTGTCCAAGCAAAAAATAGGTTATAGATATTACAAGAATTCTATGTTCTTACTTTTTGGAAGTGAGCGGAAAAAACTTTTATGTTTCCCAGTGCATATGATTTTTAGTATTCACACAAATTCTAATAAAGCCATATTTTCCTTGAGGGATGACTTCATAGATGTTTACTAATTCTTTGTGATCATTTACAGGATAAAATACGTCAACCCTATAAGTAGTTTTTGGTGTGCTTTAGAAGTTGTCCATGATTGTTGCCTATGTCATTGGATTTAAAAAAGCAGAGCAGCTTCAGGAGTTTTTATCTCTGCATGACTGCTGGCTAGGGATTTGAACAGAAAAGAGAACTGAAAGAGGAAATTGGTTTGGACAAGAAGAGCTTCTGTACATAATTCTTATTAATTTGAAGATGAAATGCAGTCTCTTAGAAACAAAAAGATACTGAACGATGGCTTATTCAATATGATTATTGCTATAGGATTCAGACCAATTTTGTGAGGATTAGAACTGACTGGCCAGCACTGCCTGTTTATTACCAATGGAATAACTGGAATTTAGCCTTGCCACTACATCTCTTTTCTTTGTGGTGAAGTGAGTAAAAGATAAAAGGAAACACAGCAGAGCAAAGATGGAGTTGCACAGAAAGCTCTGCCTACAACACAGCTGTATAACAACCGTGAGGGGAAAATAGTTTTCTGTTCATTCAATTTCTGCTTTGCTTTTGAATAGACTCCCAGTCAGACAAACTAAACTTGACACTAGAGGAAGAACTGTATACAAAGGCTGATCCTTGAATTTTATTTGGGAGCCCTGGCACAAAATGTGGACATTGACATATATACATGCTATATCAACCACAGAAGACATTTGACTCCTAGGGTGGATAGTAATTCATGAAATAAGTTTCCTATTCCCCTTCTCAGCTAAATAACTTCTCAGTGGAGTTTTGATTCCATTTACTAGTTAAGGTTTAAAACGGGGTGGGCAAAATATGGCCATGGGCCAGATCTGGCCCACCAGTTGATTGGATCTGGCACACAACTGCCCCCACAGCAATCTGCATGTGTACCCGCTCACTCTGGGGCAGCCTGTTTGGGGTCTCACCAGTGCCCACACCCCAGCCCTGGTCAGTGTGCATAGCTTCTAGCAGCCCCATGTGCTGAGGCAAAAGTCATCTGCTTGCCCACCCACCCAGCTCACAGCAGCCTGGCAGAGTCAAGATCTGGAGCAGGAGCCACCACTGGAGGTAAGGGGAGCACAGTAGCACCCAACTAGGCTGTGGGCATGGGCAGGAGCACAGCATGGGCTGCCTCAGTGTATGGGCTTGACCCCATTTTTGTTTGCATTTTTTAAAGGAAATTGTTTTTGTTCCAAGTCAAATCAGCCAAATCTATTCCAAATCTGTGAGTTATTAAAGAACCATATGTGGCCCTATTACCGGCAAACACCCTCTACCCCCACCAGGGGCTTCAGATGCTTCCAAATGTTTTTGCAGGCATCCTAAATGCAGGTCCAAGCCTAGAGGGTTGGGGTTTGGATGCCTGTGAATTTTGCTTGCCCTCAGCTGTCTGGCTGCAGGAGCAAGCTAAGGAAGAGTCTCCCATTTCTATAAAGTAAAGCCAAGATCTTCCCACTGGAAATGAAAATGGGAAGGAAATTATACATTAACTCTGCTCGGGTACTACCCCTTGCCAGAAAAGTAGTTATCCCAAGGGACTAGGAAAATCATCTTACTGGTCATGGTATTTCCCCTACCAGTGGAGCACCACAGTGGCAGCATAGGCTTCATGGCCTGGACAAGCTTTTCTCAGTGTGCCTCTCACCCCTGTCTCCCCCCTCACCCACAGCAAGCTCCCAGGACCTAGAGCCCAGGCAGCTCTCCCTTTCGCACCACAAACAGACATGCACACCCCCTCACATGCAACTCCGTACACCCCTCCCGAAGGCAGGGGCATGTAAGGAATAGGCCCAGGCCCTGGGCCCCAGCCAAGAGCTGTCACCATCCCATGACTTGATGCCATGACCCCAGCCTCCCCTGCCCCTCCCATGCCCAAACACTGCTGCCTGCCAGCCCATAGTCCCATAGGGAGTTTTGCTCAGTTGCTGTAGCTGGGAGGAAGGGTGGAGGGGGCCAGTGACACCTCATTAAAACTCCTCATCTGGCCCTTGGGCCCAAATAATTACTCACCCCTGGTTTAAAAGCTCCTGGTGGGAAGAGAAGACAAAGGATCATTGTAAAATATAGAGACAGGAAAAACACAATATTTACATGTTCTAAATTGGGGAAGGAATTGTTGTTGTCTTTTGTGTTTTCACCAGATTATATTGGTTTAGTGGCTCAGTAGCTAGAATACAGTGGTTTCCAAAAACTTAATAAAATGCTGCTTCTGTAAAATCAATTAGGGCTGTGGTATATTGACTGGATCCTTAAAACAGGGGCTTTCCTGGGTCTTAGGAAATTCATAGTTGCCTTAAGAAGGAACTCCTTACTTTCCCAAGAAATATTTTTTTTAAATATTTTAGAATGAGTATCCAAGATTTCACAAACTATCAATATTTAGTTCTCGTGCCGTCTTATTTTTGAAACAAAATGTATCTTCCTATTTGGTATTCAATTCTTACTAAATCACAAATCTGAAGCTGTCCCAAAAATGCATTTCAATAACTAGTTCTCATATCCATGTTGGCTACTCATATTTCAATTTGAAAGTGAAGCAAAGTCCCAATAGATTATTCACTGTGGACCACATGAAATGTACTTGTTCAGCAAACAGCCTAGTTGTTTTCTGGCTCTGAGTGCAAATAATTTCTATTTAAATGCAAAGAATACTATAAGAACCATAGCATAGTTGTGAGATCTCAAAGCATTACAGCAGTGAGAATTGTCTTCATGGATTTGGCAAACACTTGCCTTTAAACATGCATGAGAATGTGTGCTTCCATCAAGAAAAGCAGCACAGCCAGATCCAGTAGTGTACATTTGTTTATTTTTATAATCTTTTAAATACAATTTGTATAACAAACTGTCTCTAGAGTAATAACAAAGATACAGTTTTAAAATGTGCAAGAAGGGGGAAAGCAAGAGAAAGACATAACAGGTAGAATATTCTGTTTTAAAATTCCACATAAAATTATCAAAGAACCAGTTAAATGCACAGTTACAAGAAGGAATCACAATTCCTGGCAGAGGTTATATCTTGTATTATATCAACTAGATATTTGCAAAAAATATATATTTATTTGCAAGCTTTTGGGCACAGGCACCCTTCATCAGGCAAATATCTAGTTGGTCTAATAAAAGATATCCCCTCTGCCACAAGTTTTGATTCCTTTTGCCTCTAGACCAATACAGCTACAACCTGGATACCAGTTACAAGAAATCTTTTCAGATGGTCAAAGAAGCTATCTCCCAGATATACTCACAGGGCAAAAACTGAACAGTAGCAAAAATGGGCACAATCAGCAGTGACTGTCCATCCAACATAAATTAAATCCGTTCTATAAATTTATAGGTATTGTGTCTATAAAAGATCAAATGTCCACATATTTAGTTAAAAGAGGGAAGTTTACTTCTGCATACCCAAGACGATTATATCCCCTTTCAAAAGATTCAATTGTCAAAAATAAGTATTGCAATAAGCAAGCAAGGTTTATATTAACAAGAGATTTAGATGAAAGGGATGGAAACTGTCACTCCAGATAATTCATACATTGCTCCTGAGACTGAGTGAATAAGGACTAAATAAAGATTAAGTGAAGACCTCATAGGTGCCCTGAATGACAGTGTGTGGGGCTTAATATTGTTAACATGCTAGAGGATAATAGGATCGCAATCAGCAAAAGAACATGCAGAAGAAACCTTGCTAAATAAACATGATTTTTTGGTTAGTGATACAAAATTTGTAGCTGAAAGAGAAAGAACTGGGGTGGAAATGGATTTTTCATTTTGCAAGTAATTGCATGAGTTCAGCAAGATTTATTTTCCAAAATGGTATGAAAAAAATAAAAACTCCTGTACAATGAAATGTTAAGCATCATTTAATTGAACTATCATTTATGAAGTCAAAATGTTTTTTTCCAATAGTGGCATTTAAAATATTTTAAATATCAAATGTAACAGGTAATAGAAAATAAAATTGACAATAGCAGTCCATATTTCCATTAAAAATATGTCAGAAAGTTAAGCTAATACTGTAAATACTGTAATACTGTCAAACAATTTGCATTGTTTTTAATTATTTTACCTTGAAAACAACATTTTGCTATGAAACCATTCAATTTTTTAACTAAACAGCATTTTCTAACAGAAAAAGCACTCCATCAGAAAATTTCTGACTAGTTCTAAAAACACAGTAGATATAATAATTAGGCAAAGTATTTGTGACTGACTCGGATATTTTAAAAATGAGTTCAAATCAGTTTTATGATAAACCTCAATCTCCTCGTCTGAAAACTAGCTAAAGGACTATAAACAAATAGCAAGGTATTGAGCTGTACTATTTATTCATTATTAATTATCAAGGGGGAAAATAATAAACACTACATTAACTATGTAGATAAATATAAGCTGTAATTCTCTGACAATGTTGTCTGCTTTGCTGGAGAAACCTATAACTGATAACTTACAACCTAGCTTCCTTTATCTTATATTGTAAAAGAAATTTATAGCTGAAATTCTTCTTACTTGTCTGCGAATTTTCACAATACTGACCTTAGTTGGCCTATAATGCCACTGACTTTCTCCTTTTAAACTTCCTATTACTTGGCTTATCTTGCAGTATGATATAGTTCATGTTTACTGGAAATTGTATTCTTTGTAATTTGAGTCCCTGGTTCCCAGTTGCTCTTAAATTTGTGTTGTAACTTAAGAGCATGGAACAGTTATAATAATTTTAGTATTACCTGCATAGGATATTTAGAGTGCATAGCTCTGATTGCATACCCAAAGTCTTAGCCTTCCAGTCATGAGAAGGAAGTGTTGAGGGGTGGAGGAGGCTTTCTGAGTGTTTCAAGCCAGAAATCTAGAAGGGTTGTCTCCAGGGCCTTAAACTTTCTCTTTTAATTATCTATGTTTTTGTCATTATGTTCCATGTGCTTTGTTGGTCCTTAAAAGGGAGAAAATGATTAGCAAATCATTTATTTATCTATTTTATTTATCCTATAAGGGGAGGCTTTCAGAGTTGAGAGGGAAGGCATGAGCCTTCTTGCCGGCAGAATTACAAATCAGTGGTGTGAGGTAAGATGACTGAATAATGTACGTAGAGTGCAGAAGAGAATCTGGTGCTTTTATTTTAAACAAAATGAAACAACTGGGTCAGTAATATATATCTTAAGGTAGTAAAAGGAACTACACAAATCCCAAAGGAGGCAGAAATGGATAATAGGATAACAGGCATAAATAGTATTGGATATTAAAATTGTTTAGTACTTCTTCCAAAGAAAAACTCCTAAATGAGAAATGAAAGAAATACTGAAGAAAATAAATTTGGAAAGATTAGTAAAACTCATGTAAATAAAGCTCAATATGCAAGATACTCTTACATCAATAAATATATACACCATTCCAGTTAAATGGCATTCTGCAGCATCAGTAAATTGAAAGAAGGTTGATCTAAAGGAAGTAGACAGGGGATCAGGAGGTTGTTTGTGCTCTATAAAGTAGTGAACATGAACTTAGAAGTTTACAGGCTTTTATGTTGATAGTAGGGATGGATGAAAAGAGCTGAGAAGTTGAGGGAGCCATGCAACAGGAGCATGTAATAACAGCAAAGTACGTGAAAGAGAAACAGCAGAACAATGGGATTTTGGAACAAGTCCCAAAACTAAATGAGGAATATACTACTGGATGTAAGTTATAAGACTGATACCAACAGATACATGGGGAGAAATGGATGGGGAAAAGAGACTAAATGGAGACTTCTTTCAGAAAAAACTCATGAAAAGCAGGTGGCAAATTGTAAGTGGCTTTTCAAGGGATTGAAAAGAAGAACTGATACTTTAATTACGGCTGCACAGGAGCAGGCTATTGTCACAAGACATGATAAAGCAGTGACAGAGGTTAGGAAAGTTGTAAGTCCAGAATGTGGGCCCCTTCAGTCCCTATAGGATATCAGTCATATAATAGGTAAATATACCAAGCCATGCTGTAAAGTACAGCATGACAAAGATGGCATTAATGTGCACTGGTCACTCTGCAAGAAATATGAACTAAATGTAGGAAAGTCCTAATACTACTATGGGCTAGACAAAGTTGTAAAGATTAGGAGCTTAAAATGTTATGAGATTTTTTCAGTTGTTATTATTCATGAAGTATGTGCTAGAAGATAAGATATGATAGTTATAAAAAGAGCTTATCTTGAATTTTTCTTTTCTGTTTGACGACATTATTCAGTCACAAATTCAAGAAAAGCTTCACAAATGTGGAAAAAAAGCTTGATGAATATGGAGAAAATCAGTGGCATAGTAAGTAGAAGCAAAACATCAAACATGTGCATTGCACTGGAGTCACATGATGGAGGTACCACGACAGCACTGAGTAAATTAGAAATCAGTTCCCTTATAACACACACCTTCAGAAAGCAACATTGATAAAACACTAACTTTAAAAATGCCGACTCACTTATGCCTTGGTCTAAGTTAGTCTCATACTAGTGAGTCAATAAGCCTTGCCATCCAACCTTGGTCTCTTGTTTTTCTTCACCTTATTCTCAACCTCTTGAAGCAAGATGTCATCTTTATCTTTGTCATTCTCAGACAGGTTTCTAGTTTCTGAGCTCCTTTTTGTATTTCAGCCCCTCATATGTGCAAAGGCCTTGAAGGTATTTAATACAGTTCTTCAGGATGTCTTATTTTCTGAAAGCCCCAACCTGTCCTTCTCCTTGAAGATGCGCAGAGCAGACTGGAACATCTTTCCAATCATACTACTTTGAAAGCATCTTTCAAATTGGGCCCTCCCAGAAAATAATCAACACTGTAGCATTTTTCTTTCAGTTTTCTTTGCCCTCTTGCTTTTTCTGCAGAACTCTTGATCCACCTGCATATGAATGTTCAGTACTGTCCTGTTGTCTTTATTTTTCTGCTTTCCTCCAGCCAAGAAAAGGGAAAAAAGTATTAATCCTTTATTAGAGAGAAAGAACATTTTATATATAAAACATTTAAGTAAAGAATTTATCTTAACAGTATCTTTTATTCCCTTTCTCTTTTAGCTGTAGAGAACTTTTATGTGAAAGAACCATCTGTTTAACAGTCTTGTAGATGTTATTAAGATGGTAATAACTGTCCTTCTTGAGGAAAAGGAGACAAAATTATTTGAGATAGTCTGAAGCTGTCATTGTTACTGCTTCCAATCCTGTTTCTTTGAAGACAAAAAAGACAGAGAAAAGAGCAGCAATGATAGAAAATAGTGTGCTTTTTCCAGTGCTTACTCTCAGCTCCTATTTTTCTGCTAAAGAAACACAAGCAGAGCACAGAGCCTTATCCAAGATCTCCAAAGTTGTAGCAGCATTGGGTTGTTTAAGACATTGCTTTGAACAGACTGTCTAGTTAAAGACTCACAGCAGTGCTGCTAGAGACGAAATCTTGGCTGGTTAAGCCTTATTAAACAGAAGGCAAAAAAAGATAGATAGGACAGAAGAAAAATAAGGTGAGTATGAAAAAGCATAGAAGGGGGGTGGCAGCAAGAATCAAATCTCACTATCAGATGGTGTTCAGGATTTGGTCACAGCCAGTGGAAGTAGCAATTTCAGTTAAGGGCATACAATTTTCCTACCTTTAGAAAAATTTAATGATTTGAAAAACTAAAAATTTTCCAAGCTTTTTGTGAAAAAGTTAGAGAAAAAGACAAGTTGCACTTGCATCAGAATGATAATATGATAATATGATGATAATACTTATGATAATATGAAAAGCTTCATATTTTGCCAAGGAGAAAACAACTGTGACCACCTGAAACCTGAGATCCCGCTCTTGCCTTTGTTTCAAGGTAATTTGCATCATCACAGATCCTCACAGAAGGTGAGAGGCTTCATACCAGCTATGAACTGACTGCCCAGAGGAGTTTTCCATCTATCGACTCCTCTGTGAAATCCTATGAAATATAAAACAGCATTTCTACCCAGAAGAACTTTTACAATCTTTTCTCCAATGCCTGATGAAGGGTGTTTGTGCCCAAAAGCTTGCAATTAAAGAATTTTTTTTCAAAAATCTTGTTGGTCTAATAAAAGATATTGGGTAAATCCACATACTCAAACAAGTGTGCTTGCAGCAGCTCAAATAGGAGCAGTGCAAATTTGAGCCAGGGCTTTTTGCCTCAGTGTACATGCCCAGACATGTACTTTGTTGTGGAGCAAATTGTGCCACTTGGGGCAAAATAACCCTGCCTGGTTCCCCCCAGATCTTCAGCCAGGGGGAGCTAAAGCCTGGGGCCAGCATCTGTGCTGTCCCCAGCAGTATAAAAAGTTGCCCTGTCCTGGCCCCAGTAGTACAAAAGCTTCCCTGTCAAGTAGCTCAGGGCTACTCGCTCTCAGGAGCTTCTAGGGCCCAGCCAATTGGTACTTGGGGATACTACCCCTTGTGCCAGCTGCACTGCTGCAGCAGCCCTGAGAGTTCCCTGCACCCTCTACTCACTGCAGCAGTCTGGCAGTGGGGTCTGCTATCTGGCTGTGAACTGCTGTGCACCTGCCAGACCCGGATGAGATGAGGCAACTGCTAGATGAGGCATCCGTGCAGCTGCCAGACCTAGATGAGGCAACTGCTGTGGTTGCAGAGTTGGCCTTTGTGCAGCACCACTGTCATGTGTGCCCCCTGCCCGGCCATCTGGGTAGCTATTGCCCGGAAGATGTTCTTGGTGTGGTGGTCTGCTTTGAACTGTCAAAGCATGTCTTCCTGGCCCCAACTGTCCAGAAGGTCAGCCACAGCCAGCTGGATCCAGGGTGCCAGATCTCAGCAGGCAGGGTCTTACCACTAGCCTCCCTGGCAGGAATTCTGGTGTTGCCTCTTGGAAAACTGAAAAACCCCTGATAAAAAAATCCCAAAGTCACTGTAAAATACCTCAAAATCCATGTTTCTCCACAATTAAAACAAAAGACCACTATCTGTAAACAGAGAGAGAGAGTGAGGTAGAGACAGGGATCAGTTGGGCAATGTTTTATTGATCTATCCACATTGTTAAAGCAATCTGGAAGACTACCAATGTCTCTATCATAATAATAAAGTGAATTCTAAGTACATGTTTCTTGAATTTATGAATACATTAATATATATTTTTCTGCTCCCCCAACAGGGGCTATAGCCCCCCCACAGGGGTTAAGGCCTCCAAACAAGGTGTACACCCCCTGCAGGACCCAAATGCCCTGCCCCACCCCTGCTTGGTCCCCCAGCCTCCTGGACTGCTGCCCCACCTGGCCCCATCCCCTGCCAGCTCCTGCAGCCCCCTGATGGCCAGCCTCCAGCACCACACCCCCTATTCCCCCAAGCCCCCCAATGGCTGCCCCTCCCAGCCCCACACAGCCCCCACTTTCATCTCCAGCCCCTCATGGCTGCCTCCCCAAGCCCAGCCTCCCACACTTAAAAGAAAAAACAAAAAAACCCTCTACTTACTGAGCAGGGGCTGTCCAGTTTGGGGCAGCAGGGCCCAGGCTGGGGCCACTGGGGCTGTCACCCAGCCTTGTACTTTGTGGGTGGGACCCCAGTGACCTCGACTGCAGCTCAAACTGCTGGTAAGTACTGGGGAGTAGGTTTTTTTGGAGGGGTTTTCTTCCCAATGCTGGGGGGGAAGGGATTGGGGGGGTTCAGGGGGAAGGCAGGAGGTGTGGCCAGGTGGGGAAGGGATCACAGGGGCTCGGGGGCAAGTGAGGAGTGGGGCTGTGCATGGAAGGGATCAGGGGGCTAGAGGGGGGATGGGACTGATCAGGGGGCAGGCAGGGGGTTGGGCTGGGCAGGGAAGGGATTGGGGGGGTTAAGGGGCTGGGGGGAATGGGACCAGGCAGCCAGAGCATCTCTATGGAGGACACAGCCCCTAGTTGCCTCAGTCTGCACCACTTTTTTTCTATGCAGGTTTTTTTGACCCCTGGATATCCACGGGTCTAATTTTGCAACGCAGGGAACATATTCTCAGTCCTGCACTGCCTCTTTTAGCATTTCAAGGGAGTTTGAGATGCTACAAGAAACATGTGTGGGCTTGTCTGGATGTACCCATCATCTTTACTATGAGTCCTGATTGCCTTTTCCTCTAGAGCAATACAGCTACAACCTGGATACCTTACATCAGAATGAAATCTATTAACTTAGAGTCTTTAGAATTACAAGATCACAACCCTGTTCTGCCTGACTTAGACAAGGGCAATATAATTACATAATTACAAAAAATACAAATAACTAAATATTCACTGATGTAGGTACTCATTCATATTCCAAGGGTATATCCCAAATCCTGATATATATGGCATTCCTTGTGCTGTTACCTTGCAGTGCAGGTGAGGGTTTTTTTTATTTTCCAGGTGTGCTGCTGTTACTTGTCCCTGGAGAACCAAATGTCCACAGTGGGCATAGATTCACAGATGCTAGGGTCAGAAGGGACCTCAACAGATCATCAAGTTCAACCCCCTGCCTAGTCAGGAAAGAGTGCTAAGATCAGATGACCCCATCCAGATCCCTATCTAGCCTTCTCTTACAGACCCCTAGTAGGGGAGAGCAGCACCTCCCTTGGAAGCCCATTCCAAATTTTGGCCACCCTTACTGTGCAGGTTTTTCCTGATGTCTAGCCTAAATCTGCTCTCTGTCAGTTTGTGACCATTGTTCCTTGTTACCCCAAAAGGTGCCCTGGTGAACAGAACATCTCTGATCCCTTGCTGCATCACCCTAATTAATATGAAGGCAACCACAAGACCACTTCTCATCCTTCTCTTGAGGAGGCTGAAGAGGTCCAGGTCCCTCAACCTCTCCTCATGGGGCTTGTCCTGTAAGCCCCTAGCCATACGAGTGGCCCTCCTCTGGACCTTCTTGAGTCTATCAACATCCTTCTTGAAGTACAGCACTGAAAACTGGACACAGTGCTCCAACTGTGTTCTGACCAATGCTGCATAGAGAGGAAGTATCACCTCCTTGGATCTGTGTGTCATGCATCTACTGCTGCATGATAAAGTGCAGTTAGCTTTGATGATGATTTTGTTACACTGACAACTCATGTTTATCTGGGAGTCCACCATGACTCCAAGATCCCTTTCTGCTTCTAGGCTGCTGAGAGGGTCACTTTCCAGCTCTGGCCTGGCTCCATGCCCAGGCTGTCACATTTCTGAGAAAGCAAAGCCTCTGTTTTCACGCCTGTATCCGGCCTGCATATGCCAGTGGCAATACAGGGGAGGGGGAAGGGGGAAGAAGAGACCCCCAACACGAACCCTACCTCTCCCCAAGATCTACTTAATCAGGTCTGGGGGAGCACTGAAAGGGGCCTCTGCTCCCCACCCTTTGACACTGCCTGGCTTGGGTGACAACCCACACAGCTTTAAGTCCTGCTCCTGCTTGACCATGCGGGTCCAATTTGGCAGGGCGGAGGGAAAGGTGGGGGAGCACAGGCTCCCCCCAGCTGTGCTTACTTGGATCAGTGGGCTGGGGCTGGGCCCACACGGTAGGGAGTCTGCTCATTCCTGAACCCTACCACTGTCCTGTTCAGCTGACAAGTTGCAGGCAGGAGCCAGGGCTGAGAGCCACACCAGTACTATCAACCAAGTAGTTCAGCACCAGGGACGGAGTGGGGGATGGGGGAGAGAGCAGAAGCTGACATCCCACAGGCCTGGCCCCGCACTCCGACTTGTGCAAACACAGCTGAGAGGAGCCTATGCTCCCCAACCCTTCTACCTTCCATGCCCAGCTCAGCTGACATGGGCAGGCAGAAGCAAGGCTTAGAGCCTCGCAAGCTGTCGGGTGAGTTGGGCAGTTCCAGGGGACAAGAGGGACCAAACCCTGCCAGCCTCAGCCCACACTCTCCCAATGCTGGCAGTCCTGGCATGACTCTTAGTCCTGGTTCCTGCCTGCCTATGTCAGCCGAAATGGGCAGGGTGGAAGGAAAGGTGGGAGAGTACAGGCACCGGGGACACTGGGACTGGGCTCATGGAGTAGCATTCAAACTACACAGCTTGGAAAACCCTGGGTAGATTGAACTGATTCCACTTCAGGCCTTTTGAATATCTGTGCTTAGTCTTACACAAGACTGCAGATCTTTTTTAAACCTATAAATGAATTCTATTATACAGTTCTTTTAACATAATTTTCTTTTTACCAGTCTATTTGTCTCCAGCTTTCAATTTTCAATTTAAGTAAAAAACTTATTTTGACAAGTTAAACAATGGTGGCTGTAAAAGAAATTCTGCCTCCAGAACTCTACCTCTGAGGCTGTGGGAGGATTGAGGTAGAACCTGGACATTTTGAACACCAATGCAGGACTGGGAAAGTAAATGCTCTTCTCCTGGTAAGGGGGTGTACACTGGCCCTTTAAGGACACTTGGAACGCAATAATGGTTCAGCTCTAGGTAAAAGCATTCTGGGGGCTGTAGTCAGGAGAGTCTGATAGAATCATGTCATAGCAGGAATATCTATATTAGGAGTGTGTGTGTGTGTACATATATATCTATACATAGATATCTCTATATACAGATAGATATATAGCAGGAGAAATAGAGAAAAGTCAAGGTTGTGCTGAGGTTTTCCTAACCCAGATGTGACAAAGACTTTTAGAAAGGACCCCTTTTCAAGGCTAAAGCAAATGAAGGCGATGAAAGCAACTATGTGTACTTTGTGCCTAGTATTTGCTCCTTTATGAGAATCCCAAGCTCTTGTTCCCCATGTGTATCAGGAAAATGTCCCCATGCACACCTGTAGCATGTAGAGTGAAAATATTGCAACCAAGACATGCATGCAACTAAGGCCTGTTAAGTTCTTGAGTGAATGAGCTTTCTACTCTCATCAGGCTAAAACACCTAACCGTTAGAGCTCTGCCTCAAGAGAGTGCAAGATTGTTGACCAGCTTCAGCTGGGAATCATAAATGATTAAGGCAACCCTGTGGAAACCCAAAGGCTGTAATCTAGGGGGATCCAGGGAAGCAATTTTTCAGTCTTGTGAAACGTCAGACTAGGCTGACTGTTAACTAAGTGTTTCAGGAGGACTTCAAAGCCTTGAAGGCTTGAAGAACTCTGGAATGAGAGGAGGGATGGTTGCTTATTTGCCATGGAAGACAGAGTTTCTTTTTTTGTCTGGAAGCCCATATTGGAAAAGAAGGAAAACTGAGGCATTAATCAGTATCCCCACCAAAAACATCTTAAGCCAGAAAACTGAAGATGAATTGGGGCAAACTGAAGCAGAAACACTAAAAAGGTAAGAACCTACTTCTCACTTGTAGAGTGAATTGTTATACTGTATTTGCAAAATAAACCCTGCTTTTTGTTTAGAGGGCAAAGGGTGATTTTTGCCACCTATTTAAAATAATCAAACAAATTGGTAACAAAATTGGTTGGGAAGTTATATGGACTGAATGGCAAAACCCTCATAGGGAAGGCTGCTCAGACCTAGATGGAAGATCTGCTCAAAAGGAGCAAGAGTGATTTCCTCAGGATCAGGAGCATTCACATGTGGCACCATGCATCTAAACTGCTGAGTCCTCTTGTACATAATCTTCATTTCTCCCTTTCACCTGAAAAAAAAAATTGTTCAAAAAGATGTTCTTGGTTTTATTGCATTTCAGAACAAACCAAATACCAAACCTCAGACTTACTGCAAACTGTAATTCATGTTTTCTGGACAGCTTTGGTCACTATGCGTTCCCTTTTTCTAGTAGTCTGTTCCCAAAGTACATTTTAAGACGGTTGTGAAGTGAACATTGATGTGTTATGGCTTCTGGATTATGCGCTATGTCATGCAACAATATAAACAATGCAGATTGTCAGAGTGTAGTATCAAATGTAACTGATTTGAGTCAAACCAGTTTATGAAAGTTCTGTCCCAGACCCTTTCCTGGTTCAAGTTAAATCAGAGTCCTCCAGCATCCCAACATGCTTTGTAGCCCTGGGCTGGGCTGTGTTTTCTGCTCCAGAAAGCAGGGCTGGCCTTACCCCTCTGTTCCCTATCTGGAACAGTGTAGGATGGCTGACAAAGGGGGGACAATCCTGACTGGGGATGCAGCCCAGTGTACAGCAGGAGAACTGCTCTCCTCTAGCAAACCCCAGTAGAATCTGGGGTCAAGGATTAAATGCCCCTTCCCAAATTTACTGATGGCTGCACCTGTGGACTAAAATCCCAGAAGTACCTGGAAGCAGGAAGAGGAAGTGATAAGTAACTCTGCAGAGTCCTGCTGATGTGATTCTAGATAGCAAATCTCGGAGATCTAGGGAGCATCAGGAAGAAGTGAACACAGCCAAAGAGCCATTCAGCAGTGCCCCCGGCTTCTGGTCTGAGCCAGTAGAGGCATGTGGCTGCACTTTCTGAATCAAAGGTAAATGTCTGTTCACTTCTGTTTTAATTTAATCCATGCAGT
The DNA here is from genome assembly GCA_030014935.1 of Caiman crocodilus. Classification (NCBI taxonomy): domain Eukaryota; kingdom Metazoa; phylum Chordata; order Crocodylia; family Alligatoridae; genus Caiman; species Caiman crocodilus. Next base: position 74,984,815 of record JAGPOW010000261.1, on the reverse strand, counting down.
TTAAACTAACCTGCAGATCTGAATTGATTCAGCCTTGGGCTTTTTGGCTGTCTGTTCTTAGCTATGTTCTGTTGTAGGTTTAAACCAGTTTCTGAGGACTTAAACTGGTTTATGTGTAACTTTTGTCCCTAGCCTTAGTTAGGAAGGAAACCTTTTCCATTATTAGTTGATCCTAGGAAAGAACTGGTACAGGTAGTGTTGACTTCATTATCCATGGAAGATCAAAGGTTTTGTGTCTTTTTCACTGTGGACTGACTACTATCAGGATTCTGTAGCAAGAATATATTTTTCTTTCGTTCTTTTTGTGATAAGAAACTTGTCTAGACTTTCCTTGTATTATTTTGTGAACTGCCTTTTTTTCAATGTTTTCTCTTAGTTTCTTGGTTTTCTCAGTTCAGTTTTTCCACTAGAGTTGTGGAAATTTTAGTATGACAAGCAATCTATGCAATTTTTTTTCAGTATCAGATTTGCGCTAAAACAATGCTAGCAAAGGATTCTGTTAGATGCTTGTATTTGTTCTTTTTATTGGCTTCTTTTCTTGTATATCAAATAACACAAATACATAGCAGCTTTTGAAAATGTAAATACACATCTGAATCATCAGCCTTCTAATTCTCTTGGTCCTAGAATCTGGAGGTAACAAAGGGTATTTATGTAAACAACAGGAATACATTATACCTAACAGTTATGTCACACTAGAATGAAGCTAGAACTTAGTTTTAACAAATATTGCTGGAGGGGTGCTACATGTGGGGTCATAGGCATTGCTAGGTTCGTCAAAGAGAATAAGCAAATCGGCTGCATTTTTTTACATTTGATCCAGGTTTGTCTCAAATCTGACTTGGCTTTTTTTTTGGTTTTGAGAGGTTTTTTTTGTATTGTTTCTCTTTGTTGTGTTAATGCATAAGTATAACTTTGCTAACAGGGAGAAATTAAAGGGGGCAGGAAGTAAAGATCAAAAATAAATTTCAGAAGAATACTGAAGCAGAAAAAAATGTGTGGTTCCTGTGTTAATCATTTTAGGTTGCCTTGACCAAAACAACTTCTCACAACCCTGAAGTAAAAACTGTGTACAGAGTACTGAAATAGGCATTTCTTCTTTTCCTCATTTCAGTATTGTGGAACATTGCAAAGGCACAATTTATTTATATTTTTCATAGTAATTACTGCAACTGTAGATTACAATATCTTGTCTTTTCATATCAAAGTCACTGAACTGTTTTTAAAATCTAGATACTTGTGAGAAATAGTTGGTACTACCTAGATGCAGTATTCTTATCATAAGTGTTCTTTTGTGGGCTAAAGTATATTTTTGAACTGCAAAAAAAGATTGTTCATATATAACATCTTTGGCACACAAAAAAATCATCAAAATTATTGATGAACTCTGTTTCACTAATATGATTTGGATGATGACATTGTTTTCTTAAACTGGTCAAAGACTTGAGAGGGAAGTTTTGGAGTCAGGGGAAACCTAGCAGCAGGATGCTTTTAGTTTCAACCCAAAGTTATAATTTGCTCTGTTTTTACATATAGGATTATGTTATTTGTTTTTTTTTCATGAGCCATTGTGCCTGCCTGCCCCCACATACAAATATTCCATAATCCTGCATTTCCCTGATTACAGGCATGGTTCTTGTTTATGCCAGCACAGTTTGAGGGAGTGTCTTAATGGTTTTGAGCAGCTCAGGTAACATACCAAGATTCAGCTTTCTGTACCTCTTGGATCCTATGTTGGGTTTTTTTGTAATTGTTTTTGTTTTTAAGATGCAGACCTTCAGGCCTTGTAGTTGGATACAGAACTTCTTTAAGGTGGTTTCCATGGCAATGCTTTTAAGCACGCTGACCACAAATGCTGTTGCTTTGTGTTGTATGGCATTTATTTCCATTGAAAAATACCAGTAGGTTGAGTTTAAAACATTTTATTCAAATTGTCTCAGGTTCATGGGATTTTGCCAGACCTGAGACAGCTTGCCTGGAAGCTGCAGGTCCCCCAGCTCCTTGCCAATTTGCTGGTAGGTTTGCCACAGGGCTCAAAACCCTGGGAGCCCCCTGCAGCTGTTCAGCAAAATTAACCTTATTATAGTGAATGCTATTTGCAAAACTGATGAGAACATCAATATTCACTGAGCAGATACTGGATCTGGGGAGCTTGCGATTTTTCTGCCCACATTAGGTTTGGTCTCATTCAGATCAATTTAAATTAAAGAAACAGAAGATCTGTGGACTAGAAAGCATGCTCTCATCTACCTCTTGGCTCTGATTTTAAAAAATGAGCTTTGATAAGTCATATCTGCAGGAAGGCCTCTCTGCATTTTTACGTCTTCTGGCAATACAAATGTGTGTGGCCAGATGCACAGCTTAGTGTACATCTGTGTAGCTCTGCAGTCCATGTGGCTATATCCACTCAAAATGTGGCTTTGGACAACCAGTTTGCAGAGAAAAAACATGACTTATTTCCATGCTTCTTCCTAAACCTTGTTTAGCATCGTTTAGTCACCATTTTGTCTTGTCCAGCCTCTTCTTTGTCCTGACTTGCATGTCTGAGCAAGGGGGTATGCATTCTTTAATAGTGATCTGCCTTTTGCATGGTCGATATCCATATTCCTTTTGTTCAGATATGATTTTTTTTTAAACTGCCACAGTTTTCTCCTGATGTTTTCTTGCAAATTAAGTCATACTCTGTCCTTGGAGAACTGACAGCACTAAGTCTGCCATTAGATAAGTTCACATAGCTCTCATTGCCTTTAAAGTAATATATATGAAGGCAAATTAAGAATATTTTCCTTTCCTCCCTTGGCTTCGTGTGCTTTTTTGTTTTTAACTTACTGGAGTACCTATGTTTCTATGCTGGGTCCTGCACAGTATGGTAGATACTTAAAAATAGAATTTGAAAGATTTTGTCCTTTAGTCTGTATGACGATTGTACAGTCCCGTATAGTCATAATATTGAGTTGTCTTTTTTTTTCTGCTTTGTCTTTTAGAAAGTAAATATGTCATCACTTTGTCTTAATATTTTAATCCAATGAAAGCTGCTTAGAATTGATTCCTCACGTACTTGCTTTTGGTTCACTTTTTTACTTGGGCTTAAGTATATATTTTCCTCTCTCAGATTTACAGTACATATACATTGTGCGTTGTATATAACCTTAATGGCAAAACACCCACTAAACTTGACACAGAAATGAATAAATACAATTAGCGAGCACATTTTTTAAATAACGTGGTTTTTATGTTCATTCCTTCTAGCAAATGTATTACTGCAATGTGTCCATGGAATAGCATGTTTTGAGTTATTATTAAAGAAATAGGTTATATGGACGTCAAGGAGAATGGGATTTGGTGGTAGGGGTCTGCTACAGACCCCTACACCAAGGGGAAGAACTAGATTTGGGGCTTCTGAGGTAGCTCTTGGAAACCATAAAAACTAAGGAGGCTGTAGTCATGGGGGACCTAAACTATCTAGACATCTGCTGGGAGATGCAGACAGCAAAGTCCCACCGTTCATGCAGGTTCCTATCCTGTGTACAGGACCTCCATCTGGCACAGGAGATGCATGTTCCCACTAGGGGGAATGCCTTACTGGACCTGGTATTGGCAACAGGGGATGACATGGTAGGAGACCTACAGATCAGTGGTCACCAAATAATAGAATTCACCATAAGACATCGAGTAGGTAAGGTAACTAGTAGGGTGAAAGTACTAGACTTTAGGAAAGTTGATTTCAATGAACTCAGGCGTTTAGTCAAGGACGCGCTGCAGAAGAATTTTGAAGAGATGAGAGCCCAGGAAGGGTGACTGCCTTAAGGAAATGATTCTTCGGGCACAGAGGGAGATGACCCCTTTCCCCTCTTTTCCCTACATCAGGATCAAGAGGCTTCCTTGGCTGACCAGAGAAATCCAGAGCAGCCTAAAGGCAAAAAGGGGGACATATAAAAAGTGGAAACGGAGAGAGATTACTAAAGAGGAGTATACCTCCTCTGCTCATGCTTGTAGGGAGGTATTTAGATAGGCCAAAGCTACCATGGAGCTGAGGATGGCATTCCAAGTTAAGGATAACAAAAAATTGTTTTTTTTAGATATATAGGGAGCAAAAGAAAGATCCAGGGTGGAATAGGACCTCTGCTAAATGGACATAAGTAATTGGTGTCGGACAGGGGGAACAAGGCTGAATGCCTCAATGAGTTCTTTGCCCCAGTGTTCATAAGCGAGGGGCAAGACAAGTCTCTCGCTGGGACTGTAGAGAGGCAGCAGCAGGGCCCTAGGCTACCAAGCATAGACCCTGAGATGGTGCAGAGGCACTTGGAGGAACTGAATGCGTTTAAGTAGGCAGGCCTGGATGAGCTCCGTCCGAGAGTACTGAAGGCACTGGCTGACATCATTGCACAGCCACTGGCGGGAATGTTTGAACTTCATGGTGCATGGGCCAGGTCCTGGAGGACTGGAAAAGGGCCAATATGGTCCCCACTTTCAAGAAGGGGAGGAAGGAGGTCCCAGTCAACTATAGGCCAGTCAGTCTCACCTCCATCCTTGGAAAAGTCTTTGAAAAAAATTATCAAGGCTCACATTTGTGAGAGCCCGGCAGGAAAAATTATGCTGAGGGGAAACCAGCACGAGTTCGTAGCAGGTAGATCATTCTTGACTAATCTAGTCTCGTTTTGTAACCTGGTGATAAAAAACCTGGATGCAGGAGTAGGGGTTGATGCCAGTAACTTAGACCTCAGAAATAACTTGGATGGGGTGGGATACCATATCAAAGGCAAGAGGCTGTGACTTGGATGATTATGCAGTCCAGTGGATGGTAAATTGGTTAGAGGGTCATACCAGAGAGTTGTAGTGGATGGGTTGGTATCGACCTGGAAGGGTGTGGGCAGTGTAGTCCCGCAGGGCTCGGTCTTTGAACCGATACTCTTCAATGTCTTCATCAGCGACTTGGACAAGGGAGTGAAGTGTACTCTGTCCAAGTTTACAGATGACAAAACTGTGGGGAGAGGTGGACACACCAGAGGGCAGGGAATGACCTGCTTGGTGGCACGGAAGCAGAAAGGGATCTTGGAGTCCTAGTGGACTCCAAGATGAACATGAGTCATCAGTGTGACGAAGTCATCAGAAAAGCTAATGGCACTTTATTGTGCATCAGCAGATACATGACAAACATAACCAAGGAGGTGATAATTCCCCTTTATTGAGAGCTGGTCAGACCGTAGTTGGAATACTGCGTGCTATTTTGGGTGCCGCACTTCAAGAGGGATGTGGGTAACCTGGTGAGGGACCAGAGAAGGGCCACTCATGGTTAAGGGCTTGCAGGCCAAGCCCTACAAGGAGAGACTGGGGCACCTGGACCTCTTCAGCCTCCACAAGAGAAGGTTGAGAGGTGACCTTATGGCTGCCTATAAGTTCATCACGGGGCACAGAAGGGAATTGGTAAGGCTTTACTCACCAAGGCGCCCCTGGGGGTTACAAGAAATAATGGCCACAAGCTAGGAGAGAGCAGATTTAGACAGGATATTAGGAAGAACTTCTTCACAGTTAGAGCGGCCAAAGTCCGGAATGGGCTCCCAAGGGAGGTGGTGCTCTCCCCTACCCTGGGGGTCTTCAAAAGGAGGTTAGATAGGCATCTGGCTGGGGTAATCTAAACCCAGCACTCTTTCCTGCCTATGCAGGGGGTCGGACTCGATGAACTATTGAGGTAGCTTCCAACCCTAACAGCTATGAAACTAGCCTATTATCTGTCAAGAATGACAGCGGGTTGGAGGAGGAAGAGGGCTGGGATTGAGTGATGCCACCTAATACCCCATGCTGACGGTGTTCTGCCTCTTGCAGGGAGTGGGGTGGGGGTGCTGCTGGCCCTGGCTCCCCACCCCCTGTTCAGTCCTTGGTGTCTGTCCCTATCTGTGTAGGGTACTCTGGCTGCCAGAGTGCAAATAAAGTGTTACAGATGGACAGACTTAGGCTTTTTTTTAATATTGGAATGCCAGCAGAAAATGAATTTGGTGTTTTCATGTTCATACCATAAATTCACTGAAATTTACTGAAATTCAGTCATCTTAAGAATACATTATCATCTGTGTGACAAGTATGATATTGAAAATTAGATTTATTTTATTTTATTTTTACAGTTAGTACTGTATGAATTATTGGTACCCCTTTGAATGATGAATGCATCTGAAAATACTGCTATATTTGCAGAAACTTCCAGTACTGACTGGTTTAAATTGGGCCAAAAATAGTTTCATGAGAATACACTTTCTACTTTTGGCGTACATGGTTTTGGACTGGCTTAAAAAATGTGATAAATAAAAGGTGACCAAATGGCAGTATGATAGAGGGGGTGGTGACCAAACGCCAGCAAGCTGTGCTCGTGGCATGAGGGAACAGCGGGTGCAGTCTAATAGCCGCGTGAAGGATGTATGCAACAAAATCCCTGGCTCATGCAGCTTGTTCAGCGCAGGAAAAAAGATTCAATCCCATTGGCTATTGGGGCAGTATAAAAGCAAAGCCCACGGAAAAGAAATGGGGACTCACACAACATCGGCGAGGCTAGATCACCCGCACCGGAGGTCCTGCATCCACAGCTCCCTTTTCCCCCCGGTCGCCCCCATCTCGGATAGTTGCATCAGTTGGATGCCTGAAGAGTTCTCGAGTTCCCTATGGTTTTTAGTTTCAGAATTATTGTAAGGGGAACTGCTGGCACAGACGTGCAAATGAAGCATTTATGTGCTTCATGGCGTAACTTTACGGAGCGTGCCTACACTGTATGCATCGACGCGAGTCTCTGTACTGCTGTTTGTAAGTAAAGCGTTTATTTGTTATATTGTCCTCGGACTCTTCTTGAACGGGAAAACTAGAGAAAAAGAAACAAAGCTCCAAAACCCTTTTGTCCCTGGCCTGTTCATATCTGACAGTTGACCACCCCTTTGGTTCCCTACCACAAAATAAAAAGGCAAAACTTTATCCATTGTTAATTTTCCTTAATTCTGCCAAACATTAGAAAATAACTGATTTGTGTTTATATTGGCTTTACTTTATCCAGAAAGTTGCACTCATTGCTGTAGCCCACTATGGAGACCTTTTACAGAAAAATAATATAGCTTGAAAATTAGAAAATAAATTTAAGTGATTTCTTTTCATTGAAAAGCACTTTTACTTGCACTGTTAGACAACATATGAGAAATTAATTCCCCAAACTGGAAAATATCAAAAAAGCTGTATTATATTTATAAACTTTAATTCTTCTGACTACACAATTATTTATGCAATAATTACCAGCAGTTAACAATTGGTTGGCTCCTTAATGGCCCAAAAGAAAGGGCTGTGATTTTTTTATTTTACGTATTGATAAATCTGTCATTTACTAGTGGTTAGCAACTAATTTTCAGGCATTCTGAATGCAGGACATATTCCATTAAGTTTATAAATTCATTAAAGTTCTTGCGTACCAGATGGCATAATATAAGTAATGTGTGAAGCACTCAGTAATTAAAGCTGTTAAACTTGTAATAGCCTAGCTGTACATTTGACAGTTTGTTATATACATTGAAGCTTAGAGCACTGAAAAATGTGGTGTAAATAACACACCCATTCGTTAACATCTTGGATTTAGAGGCATTCGAATGGAAATGATCATGACTGTGACAAATATATATTCCAGGTCTTAAATGCAATGGAGGGGGTTTTTTGTTGTTGTTTTGAAGGACAGAGGGCATAGCTCAATTTCTAACAACTATTAAAGAACCAAAAGAAAGATTTATTGAATACACTAAAATTTACATTCCATACTCTGTAACTTCACAGAAATGTTTCAGTATTTTAATAAAGAACCTTGCTCCTCTGGGTTTGTTTCTTGTTGAGGTTCAGTCTGCAATAGAGCCGCATATTCAAGCGTTTGCAATTTTTTACAGCAGTATGAAGAAGTAAAACAGTGTCTCCAGGACTTGAAATTAGGATATCAAAAGGACCATCGCTGCTAGGTTAAGGGCACAGGTCCCGAAACAGTACTTATTTGTACTCAGTAGAAAGATTCCCGTTGACTTCAGAGGGTGTTGAGTTTGGTTCTCTTGCCACAGAAGTCAAGGGGGAATGTCTTTCATATGAGTGAGAGAAAGTATGTACCATCCCTCAGCAAGAACTCTGATGAGCATTAGACCTTAAGATATAATGTATCTGCCTGCCACTTCTGGAAAGTAAATCTTCTCTTCTAAATGAGACCAGCCCGCCTGACTTATTACAGATCAGAAGGAGCACTGGTTCATGCTGCACCTTTTCCTGCTGTTCATCAGTCAATTGTCAGCAACCATAGTGGTAGCCAGTAGCAATTGTGCCTAGCCTCCTGAAGTACATCTAGACCACTCAATTTCAGGCAGTGCTATACTGAGATGTTGTGCTGCTCTGAGAACTAGAGGTAAGACATTGAGTTTATAGGCAACTGGGCAGCACCATGTGAAGACAACTGTACTGTACTTCTGCTTAGGGTTTTAGCCTGCAGGAACCAAATGTGGTGTTCCTTAGTACAGAACTACCTGTTGCTGAAGTTGAACAGTAAAGGCATGCTGCTCCTATTGAAGAGGAGAAGAGGGAGGCCTCCTTGTGGTCTCCCATGGAATGCTGCATAGCAAGGCAATCTGATCTTAGGGCATTTATTCACATGCTCTGGGAATGTGGGTGTTATGCTTCAGCCCAAGTCTGAATTCGTTGCCCGGCATGCATGAGCGCCAATATATGAATGCCAGTTGGAAGTTTGAAAGAAAAAAAGCTTTTAT
>JAGPOW010000261.1:74936735-74974492 GCA_030014935.1 Caiman crocodilus | reverse complement strand
TTTTTTTTTTTTTAAATTAACTCCACATGGTTTGAATGAAAACTCTCATTCAGAATACATGAGGAACTCTTTGGGAATGTGTTTTGAAAACATGTAATGTAGTTACAATATATTTATGCTAAAAAGTTAATGTTGGCTCTTTTTGCATGTTAAATGAGAATTGGTATGCAATTCATCCTTGTCTTCTAAACCTTGAGAGAGAGAGTGAATGTACATGTGTATGTATGCATTATATAACTCTTTCCCTATATATTCCATGATTTAAATCCAACTTATTGCCAGTGAAATAGATTAAGAGTAGCTATTAAAGGGCATACTGACACTGAATTCACAAGCTTGACCATAACTGTTACATATTGTTGGTGCTAAGAAACAGGAAATTATCAGAGGAAAACCATTTTGGACCAGATTTTCTTCCTGTTCTAGATGCTCTAATCCTTTCCAATATGTGGAATAGAGGTGCAGTCACTTATTTCATCATTTAAGTTTTAATGCCTGTGGATGACTTTGAACTAGCAAAAGTCCTTGGGACATAGGAATAAGTTCTACAGACTTTTATAGGGGATAGGTGGGTGTTGAAATTTGTAATAAGGCACCTACTGGTGTTTAGCTGCCCTATCCTTTTAAATACATTTTAAAATAAATTTCACTTTATCTGAATCTTGTCTCTCTCAGTGGGTTTTTTCACCATTTTCTTTCTTTTTTCTTCTCTGCTTAAGCACAGCCTTCTCCCTGTACATTCAATTTTTGTTTGCTCTCAGTTGTTTCTTTTTGACAGAGAGAGAACTGAAGTCCAATTTCAGCATGCTCTTCTGCTTCATCTTTTTATCAGCCTCAAATAGCTTCAATTTCCTATTTATAAAAGAAGACCATATTCCTTAAAGGGTATCCAGCAGGGCATCATGTGTGGCACACTCTGCTGTGCCTCACTTGTTTCCTGTTCTCAAACCTTGAGGCTATATATAGACAGTCAAAAGGCTGGGGATGAATTGATTCAAACTTCATGGGTTAGTCTAAGATACACAGATTGAACCGATAAGCAAATGAACAGACATTCACTTTTGGTTCTGGAAATGTAGCCACATGCCTTCAGTGGGCCCTAGGTCAGAGGCCAGATGGGGGCGGGAAGTGCTAGAGCATGCCTCCCTGCTCAGCTGGAGTAGAGCTTGGGCCTAGGCTAGCTCACCCACCCTACAAGGCAGGGTTTGCGGGACAGGTGCAAAGTAGCCTGGGATGCTGGGTAACTGTGAGTTAACTTGAATCTGATAGGAGCTCGCTCCAGTTCTTCATAAGTCAGTGGCTATCATTTACATTAAATAAATGTACTAGACACTTCACAGAGACTAGAGGGGGGGGGAAAAAAAAGCCCCTTCCTTTTAAACAATAGAGTCTAAATTCAAAATAACACGAGAGGAGCTGAAGAACAAATGAAAATTAAATTGTTCCTTAGACAGGTATGCATACATCTTGATTTTTTTCATTCACATCTTTGTGTATATGTATGTCGGAGGATCAGAATAGAAAGGGAGCTCAAAGATAGTCATTATCCTGCCCTCTGTGGTAAAGAAGAACAGTTTTTGTCTCTTTTTATGGCAGGCTTTAAAAACTGATATATAAGATTTACCTTAAACTTTTTGTTAATTAAAAGTACCTAATATTCTCCACCTTGCCTTGAATGTCTTACACTGTATTGCCTTTATCATCTTTGTTGCTAACCTCTGAATCCTCCCCAGTTTCTGGGGATGAGAAATCTGGTGCACAGAACATCTGTCTTAAAATGTGGGGTACAGAAATGCATACAATACTCTAGCTGAGGACTTCTAATTTTCACAGGTAGATGGCAGAAATTAATCTCAAGGGGACTGTTTTTAATGATAAGGTCATGGACTCTGCAAAGTAAAATCATATCTGATTAATCTATTCAAAAGTCTTTGAGTGTGTCAGTAAGTAACAGATAAAGGGGAATTGGTGACACTTCAAAAAGCCTTTGATAATGTCCATCACAAGAAGCTACCATAGAAACTAAATAGACATAGGGTGAGAGACAAAGTATTAAACTGGGTAAGGAGTAGCAAAATAAGACTAGAAATAAATGGCCAGATTTTCACAATACTGAAATATTGATTACCTTGAAGGGAGATTATAAATGTCGCAATATTTTAATTTACCTTAAAATAGCAAATGTTTTGGAAAAGAGAATGGCACTTCCATTCTCCTCCATTTCATGTTATGAAACAGCACTTGATGAAAGGGACCATCAATGAACCTGGAGAGTGACAAATTCATAATTTACAGAAAGAAATATTTTTTTCCACTAAACCCAATTTAAGGTATGTACAAGTGTTTTATTTAGGTTGTCTGAACCAAAGCTAGGATGATCTAAATGTCCTAAAATGTAAATGTTCACTGGGCCTAGATCTCCCTAAGAGTGGTGTGCCCAGTTTAGAGTTAGTTCATCTCATCGGTGCTTAGAGTTACTGACTGGGACACAGCCTAGATGTCTTGGACAACTATTGAAAACATTGCACAAACGTAGGGCATATTTACGCTGCAGCGCCACAGTTCCAGGTGCTTTGAAATTCATGCCAGCACAGAGAAAGTGGCGGTGGTACACTTTTGAACTAAAATATCTCAGTGGTGCTTTAGTTCAGAAGTGCACCACCACCATTTTCTCTACACTGACACATTTTGCCACTTATACAACTGCATGTGGCGCAGCTCAGTGCATGTCAGCTACCACGCGGAGTAGACTTATTAATTGAGTCTGCTGCAAAGTGGCAGATCTCTGGCGCATCCTAGAACTAAAAGGTATGTGTATAAATGCCCATAGTGTTTTATCTTACAGCATTAACGAAGTGAAGTAATTGAAATGGTAGAGTTTCCTTGAACAGTCAGCAGTCTTAAACTAAGCAGCATTAAGTCTGTTGGTTAATGTATTTCTGTCAACAAATCTTACTAACAATGAATGGATATATAAGTAACACCATTAAAAAAATACAGCTAACTCCAGAGTGGTAAGCAAATATGGACTGTGCTGTATGTGTGGGATACGGATCTTATTAGTTTTCTACTTCTTGTCGTGATAGCTACTGACCCAAAGGATAAATAGTTATTATTTCATGCAAAGCTATTAAAATGGGTTTGAGAAAATAGATTTATTCTAGTGGAATACAATCTTCATGTTTTATATGGATATAAAACCAAAGAGCCTAATTGTGACCCAAGTTACACTAATGTAACATTATAATGACTAAAGTGGAAATGAACACATGGTCTGGTCAAAACATCTTTATTCCCTTGCCCAGATACAAAACAATTATACATATTATAGTGTAATGCATGCAAATATGAATAATTTTGTAGTGATCTAGCATGGTCCATTTGTATGTGTGCAATTTGTGTCAAATTATCTTTAGAGATATTAAAATTAATTGTACAGTAGAAATAATCAATTTATTCTTCCTACTTGTATTAAAATAAGGAAGATTTTTATGCAAAATATGGCAGCTGTCATTTTACATAAATACTGGGTACTGCTTGAGGTTATGGATGTTACCCTAGAGAATGAGGCTAAGTATACTTTGAATAGTTCTGCCCTTGCTCTTAAAAAACCTTGATTGTAAAGGGCATGATGGAATCTAGAACGATGCTACTTCATGAAGAGATCCTTACAAAAACAAAGTCTGCATTCCCTATGTACCAATGTGTACAAATCTGTGTAGGCTTCCTTTTCCAGAGAACAAAGAGCTGTTTACTGGATCAGGTGGAACAATGAAAGAACTGGCCAGTTGGCTGCTACAATTTTTAGGGTAAGATTCCACTAAATAGAAAACACATGAGGTTAATTAAAGTGTCTATGAAAGATGAGAAGAAAATTCAGTGGCGGTTAAAGACATATATTAAGTGGAAACATCAGAAAGGTATCTACGATCTTTCCACCCTCTAAAGTAAACTGTGCTTTTCTCAAGCCTCATCCCTCTATAGGCAGCAAGGCAGAGTTCCATAATTCTATTTGAAAAAAAAACAACCCAGAAATTACACTTTAGGAATAATCTCACCAGATGATTTCCCTCTTCAAATTGAGGAGATAGTAGTCTACAACAAAAGTTTTGTTAAAAATTGTAGCTTGTTGTTTGATATGATTTCACCAAGGCTTTGATAGGGGCACTAATACTTCCCTGTACCCAGTGCATCTTCCCTGATAGGAATTTTAAACCCTGGCAGAGCTATGGGATGTGGAGGGTCAGAGGCTCCCAGCAGGAGCTCCCTTCACTTTGCCCCTGGGAATCTTTAAAACTCTGTGTATGCAGTTTGAAGTCTCTGGTGGAGAAAGCCCTTTGACATCCTTGCTGGGAGATTCTGATCCCCTATGCTCTGCAGGAACTGCTGGGCTCAGAGTTTAAAGTCAACTCATTTGTCAGCCTGGACAGCCCCATGTGAACCTTACCTGGGACTCTCTGGGGCTGGAGCCTGAAATCACCCGATGGTTCATCCCAGCCACCTAACAGCCTGAAGTCTCGAAGTTACCCTGTGCTGTCCTTGAGCCAAGAACTGTTTGTCTCAGCCCCAGGACGTTCTGGGGTCACACTGAGAGTACATGGCTTTTGTTGGGGATGCCAACTCGTCCCATACCTTCACAGAAGACTGCACAGAATACAAAGGTGGATTTATGCAAGGACATTATATCTTTAATGAGAGTACAGGAGACCCACCTCCAATACCCAGGACAGCTGTCTTAACCTGGGCAGCAGGGGCGCATACATAGAGCTCAGCGGGAAGCAACAGATAAGCTGTATACCCCGTTCCATACTCTAATTTCTTCCTTTTGTCATGCTTATGTCACAGCCAATCACCATTTCTTTTGCTGCATATCATTGCTTCACCTTCGTTATTGTTTTGCCTATTATAATTAGTGGTAACTATCATTATCATATTATAATAATGGGGGGGTCACCTATAGGTTATCCCGTGGCCTAGAGTTCCTCTTTGTGTATTGTTCCCTCATAAAATAGGGGACCTTAACCACCAGGGTATCTGTCTTATCTGTCTGTATCCATTTTGAGCTAGTTCAGTTGGATTTTGCAATGTTTGGACACTTAGTCTTGTGATTCCAGCTGTAATTTTGTATTTCTAATTCAGTATTTGTTATTAGTTATTAGCCTTCAACTTGATGGTGCAGAGGAAACCTGGAATAATCATTCCCAGTTAACCCTGGACTGGCAAATGGAAAGAGCATCATTGGGATCTGATTCCCTGGTTCCAAAATCACACCTTCCACCATGCACATGTTCTGTGGGGCAGGAGGCAGAATTGTTGGGACCGAGGATCAGATCCTATGGCACCTTTAACTGAACATGTCAGAGACCAATGTTTCTTAACTTTTTTCCACGAGCAAAATTGTATTAGTGCAGGTCTATTTGTGGCAAGGTTATTTACAGATATATTTCATCAAATTCATTCCAAAATTAATCCTTGGGAAGCGTGGCTGGTATTTTGTCTTCAGCCTAAAATACTGCTTGACAAAACTCATTGTCCTCTTCCCTTCAGTCAGTTCCCACCCACTCTACAGTTCTTGTACTAGTCCCAATCTGTTACGATGTTCCATGCTTTATTGAAGTACAGACAAAATAGTGTCACCGCGTACCCCTCCCCTGTCTTTTCCTTTAAAAAAAAAAAAAAAAAACTTTTATAAAAGAGATTATTTTATTGGACATGATTCTTAGATGGTAATGGGCTTACCCAATTTCCCACTAACTTCAATGCCTTTTAATTATTCCTTCCTTCAAAAATGGATTCTAGTGTCTCATACTCTGGTGGTCAGACTAACAGGCCTCCAGCTCCCTAGATCCTTTTGTTTTTCCTCTAGTCGTAGATAATAGAATCAAGTTTACTATTTTCCTCCTTTGATAAATTGAAGACTCTTCATACACTACAGCAGGGGTATCTGTGGCTATGGAGACACGTTGGGCATGGTCATCAGTGTTAAAGGGTTATCCATAGCCTGTCACCACTGCCACTGCTTTCCTTGCTGACTCCACCTTTGGCCATAGTGCTATTTGCCCTGCCACTGCAGCCACTGGCCTTGGGTCCCATTGCTACTTTTGGAGCACTCCTGGCCACAGGGCAGAATGTGTTTGACACTTTTTTGCACTACAGTGTGGTGAAACATGTTGAGTTGTTCTACTGTATATTTAATAGGAGCTGTTAGAAGCTCTAGGGGGTAAATAAGAATGAACAAAAGGCAATCTACTGCTTCACCTTTACCCCAGTATTATCTAATCAATACGATGGAGGGGTGCCACTGCTGCCACCCGGAGGATATCCTGACATAGTCTCCTGATTTTCTTTTTTCCCAGCTAGATCTCTTTCTACCACTCCCCTTTCCTAGGCTTCATAGACATGGAACACAACTTGAACAGAATTATTGGTGTCTCAAGAAAACCAGCTCTTGCCTAAGAGCTAAAGGTATTGACTTCAGAGACAAACAATCTGAAATGTTCCCATTTGAAATTGTTGTAGTCACTTCTTTCCTTCCTTATGTAAATGGAATGAAAGTTTGAGATGGATACAAAATTCATAGTTGCACCAAGGATCTTGATAATGGAATTGAATTACTATTTTATGACCCTATCAGTATTTTCATTGTGGTGTTATTTTTGTTGATCTCGCTTTTTCTCACTTTGGTCTTGTATGGCAGGAGCTTTGAAACTACTGAAAAGTGATCGTTATAGACTCTCTTAATAGCTCAGTCTTACTTTTGTCTGACAGACAAGGTTTCCTGAGGGGCCTACATGAAGAATAACAGTGATTTTTTTTTTGTTTTTGTTTTTTTTGAGGATTTTGCCCCCTCCTTCCTACTTGATGCCCAAGGAATTTTAAATAAAGCTTCTAAAGGTTTTTTTTTTTCCCTTCATGTAACATAGTGGAGATCAAAGTTGTGCAGACAGATGCAGCTGCAAAACATTTCCTAGAAGTTTTGTAAGCTGTAGTCTGTTTGAAAGCTTTGATTATTCTCCTGTTTGCATCCCCCCTCTACAGTGGTTTTTTTTTTTTTTTTTGTAAATTTAATAACCGTAAAGAAAAATGAACTAATGGAAATTATTCCCCACAACATTAGCTAAGTTTGCAGAAAGCAATTAACTATAGCACACACATCAATGCATACACTACCATAAACCACTAATCTCTCATAGAAATGTTACCATTACTAATTATATAAATGTGTTGTGCTAGAAGTTACTAATAAAAACAAAATGCATTCTTAGGTTTACATTTAAAAACAACAAAAAAACCCCAACTGATGCCACAAAACAGAGTTACTTGGAATTAAAAATAAATGTTTAATTTTAAAACGGATAATGGAACTTTCCTTGCCAGGAGTTTGAGGCATCAGAGTCTGCAGATCAGAAATATCCTAGAACATTCAAATTTGAAGTTCTTCATCAGGAAAGCAGTGATTTAACTTATTGCCATAGATCTTTCCACATATTGTAGATATAGCAATTTACTCGGAATTAGGAAATCTAGGTTGAGTTTTTTCCTGTTCTTTGCTGTGTTGTTTTAAGCAAGTTCATTCATCACTTTATAGAGCTTCAAGTAAAATTTTCAGCAAACAGATTTTTCTCAGAATTTGTCAATTCATTGACATAGCACTACTATTAGAAAACATGGATGATCTGCTAGCTTACCCATCTACCATCTTGGCAGCCTGCTATGCAGACTTCCTTAACCTGGCTTCCTGAGTCCATGGCTCTGGAACAACCCTTCAGGCAGAGAGATCTGGAGGTGGGGGGTTCATTCCCTTTCATAGGGAACTTTGGAGTGTTCTGACCTGTAGTGAAAGCAAGTAACAAATGTTTCTCCCAATACTCTCCTCTCTTGGCACAGTTCTCCTTTCGTGTGGCAATTTCCCTTTGTGGTCTGTCTTCTCTGTTTAATTTGAATCCTTTGGGACAGGGACTGCTTTTACACAGCCTAGTCCCAAAACCTGTTGAGACTTCTAGCTGCCGTGATAATGCTGCTTCTAATAGTGATACAAATAAAACCAACTTTCATGTTTAGTCCTGCAAACTGTTGTCCTGAAAAATATTCCTTGCCCATGCAAGTATTACTGAGCATAGTGGAATTACTTGCATAGTGGAATTACTTTATCAAATTTGTCTCTGCAGAATTAAGTCATAATATTTAATGTCAAACTTTCTAGGTGCAAATCCATAATACCAGGCTTTTGTCTCTCTTTTGACAGGCACTGAGTCTTTTTATTCAGGACAATGTGTATTATCGAATCTAAGAATCACTTTGTATTAAGGAGCATTTTTAATTAGAATCGTATATAAAATGCCCTTTTGCACTTTTAACTTTTCCCTCTTTCTATTATTCTGCTTACTCAAAAATTCTGTTTTACAATAGAAAATTTTGAGATGTTTCCTCATCCTGAAATCAAGCTAAGTATAAAACCGCTTTCTGGTGAATGGTGGAACTGAGTTCCCAAAGGTGAATGAAACCAAAAGCAGTTCAGTTTATAGCCATAACAGGCAGAACTGCCAGCTTTACTTCTAGGGAAAATGTTTAATGATTTTCAGTCTAAACCTGTGCTACTTATTGCTTGTAACTTTGCCAACTTCAGTCCTTTAGGCTGAAATCGAGCTTTGTTGGATATCTGCAACAGGTTGAATTCAGGACAACTGAAGGAAAAAAAAATGATGTATCAATTTCTGAAAATTATGCAAGATGAAAACCAGTAGTAGTTTTAGCACCCAGCACTAAAAATGTGAAGGAGATTAAGAGCTCCGTGTAAAGAGCAATTACTAGGAGTCATCCTTAGTACCATGGGTGTTTGGTGTCACCTTAGTGAGAGGGGGGCACCGGCCCCCCCAGCAACCAGTCAGTGACTGAGGTTGGGTGGTCCCCTTATGGCCAATCAAGGTGACCAGGAAGTGGCTGCACCGCATCCGGAAGAGGCCATGCCGCTATATCTGGTGCTCCCAATCCCCAGCCAGCACTCATGGGGGCAGAGGGGGTACCAGTGTTCCTGCCTGCCCTTTCACCCTTCTCCTGCCCCCCCCGCCTTTGACCTCAGCGGGGAGTGTGGCCTGTCCCCTGCACTCTCAGGGGTACATGTGCATCACTACTACTTAGTACGCATTTTCAAGTCCTGTGAATCCCAGAAAATACACTACATGTTCTTGAATGTTATCTGTTGTTTTTTTCTATCTTTGAGCTACTTTCATTTAGGTAGTATTGTCTAATAGCACCATTATGTTGGGAAGTTCTAGATCCACCATACTTTGGAGTAGAAACCAGAAATTTGAAAGGAAAGGGGTCCCCATAGAGGTTAGAGAAGTTCCAAATTTGGCAAATTTTTAAAGCCTCCAAAAATGATTAAAATCCATGTTTAGTTGAGGCTTGCCAGTAGTTCTTAGGATTCGGTCAGTAGTGAGCATGCTCCAACCAAGCCCAACCATTGCTTCCTCTGCTTCAGAAGTCTGTGCCAGAAATAGGAGCAGGAAGATGAAGGCTAGGTACACACAAACTGGTATAATTGACTGAAAACTGGTCTAAATCTTCAGGGTACATAGACCAGTTTCAAAACAGCAGAATATGGTCCAATATAGATCTGAATGGATGTAATATCAGATTTAATTGATTTTTAGGTTTGTCCAGTCAATGAAACTTCTGTACTAGAAACCTACCCAACTCAAGTTAGGTTTCAGTCCCCCTGCATCCCAGGCACCTTTGTGGTTCCCCACCTAAGCCCCCCTCATGAGGTGATAGGCTAGGTGCTTACCTGCTCCATGTTCCCCTGCTCTGCATCTTGCCTACACCTGCCAGCTAGGCCATTCAGTGGAGGGTGGAAGAGAGCTTCCCCCAGCCCCCTGCCCTGCTAGTACAGATAGGGGGGGCCACATGGTGTGGGCTTCCTTCCCTGCTGCCTGGCCCAGTGCTGCTTCTCTCTTGATCCCTGTTCCCTGCCAGCTGTCAGTGATGGAGTAGGGGGAAGCAGAGGCCCCTCTGCCGCATGGCTACCCACCACCTATTCTAGTTAAGCCTGGGGCAGGGGGCAGGTCTACATACTGGGGGCTTTCCCCGTTCCTTGCTGCCTGTTTGTTTTCTTGTGGCCAGCATGCTTTCTCGTCTCAACCCTGCTCCCCATAAGCTGTCAGTAGTGGAAGGAAAGACAGAGGAAAGCAGAGGTCCTTGCTTCACGGACCTAGCCCCCAGACTCAGCCAGAACAGATTGGGTAGGCCATGCAGTATGGGTCCTCTGCTTTTCCCTCCTTGCCCACACTGCTGGTAGTTAGTAGAGGGTGCGGCTACAGAGAGAACCTTGCTGGCCAGGCAGCGAGGAAGGGAGGAAGCCCTTGCTGCATGGACCCAGACCCAGCCAAAACAACTGAGGAGACCATGCAGTTAGTAACTCTGCTTTACTTTCCTCCTTCTGCCTCTCCCAGTCAGCTGCTGGTGGGATGTGGGGTGGAGCAGGACTAGGGAGAGATTCTGTGCTCCCCCCCCACCCCTGAAGATGACAACATGGCGGGGAGGGACTGCCAGTCATTTGCTCTGGCCAAGGACAGCCAAATGTAGTTGACTGGGTTTTTTTTCTTTCCCCCCACTCCCCATGGCAAACATGTTCTTTTCACTCCTGATCCAATCTACACAGCTTTTAAAAGCCTGTGAAGACATGATGGATTCCACCTCCAGCTTTTTGAATGTCTGAACCTAGCTGCTGTGCTGTGCTCTCAGTGCCTTTGCAACATGGAGAAGATAAAAAAGCTGACTGAGGTACAGCAGGCTAAGAAGAAAGGAATAAGAGGAATAAGTGTAAGCTGTGGGTGATTACAGCAGATGAGCAAAGGGGTGAAGAACTAGAGCAATGATTTTCAACCAGAGTGAAGGTAGAGTAGAGATGTACTTTTATAAACTAACAAAATAAGATGGATAAAGCAGAAGATTTCATGAATTCAAGTTCACTTTATGATATGCTGTGAGAAAACAGCAGAGAACAGAGAATAAAGTGGAATGAATGATTAGAATACAATAGGTTGCCATAGCAGGATACATAGTGTGAAAAACATTCTGACCTGTTGTGGCCTTTCTGAGTTCTTTGCTAGAGAAAAATCACTCTATTTTTCTGTAGTCAGGAAACCAGTGAAAGCTAGGGGATGGCATTTTCCAGGGATTGACTTGAGTTTAATAAGGGATGCCTTAAGTGTAAAAAGTTTGGGAATCACCAAATAGACCAAAAAAGACAGAAATACATTTGTACCTATGTGAGCACATCACTTTTATTTCAGAACCTGTAAATGAATGCAAGTTTCAACACTGTTTTATTATCTAGCAATAAAAGTGAAACCCTGTAGCAAAGTATGTCTCATCCTCAAGTGGTTGATGTGCAGATGCTAACTGCCTTCTGCTGCAACCCTTGCTCAGTTTGCTCAAGTAGCAGAGGTCTGGTTTGTGGATCTGGAAGTTCAGATTCTGCTAATTGAGTGTGATTTCCAGCTAAAAGAGTCTCTGGTGTGTCAGTTCTTGTGCATATTTTCCTAAGGGTTTTTTATAAAAGCAGAGTTAAAAGAAATTAAGGTTACAAAGTCAAGCACTAAAAAGGTTGATGCTTATGTATGTACAATTATGATACAGTCTTTAAGTGGTTGCATGCTATTTTTAGTGCTGTGGGAATGCACCAGAATATTGTTCTGAGTGCAAGAAGAATGTATTGAGACCTCTAATTGAGCAGAAGTTGGAAGATGTATAGCGAATGAAGCAACATATTCTAGAAAGAAAACCCTGTCTAATGTACAAGGATTTTGAATACCACCTGAACACTGGATCCAGTTCCTGTTTCTCTCCAAAATTCCTATATAATTCTAGGCAAGTCATTTAAACAAAACTTTTGCAGCTGGCTACTAATTAAGTGTTGCTCATTTTTTTCAAATACTCGTCTTGAGACATCTGGGACCAAATTTGCTGAACAAACACAACTACAACTGACATCAGTTGAAATCATGCTTTGAACATCTGAAGTGCTAAAAAGAATGAGGGGAAAAATGAAAAATCAAGCCCTAGGTCTTCATTTAAAACAATGGAAAGTTTTGGTCACAACCTATTCCATGTGTGAAATGGACCAATCCCTGCTTCCCTGAGATGTTCTAAAGATGAATTTATTAAAATTGTATTTTGTTTTAAGATACTGAATAGCACTGTAAAATAAAAAAAATTAAGTCCATGAGAAAAGTAATAACTGTCTATCCAGTGTTTAAATGCTGTGTGCGCTAAGTCCTAAGGCCATGTATGGGATGAGAATAAAGAAATAATGAACAACTCATCAAATGAGCACTGCCCATCCTGTGCACTGAATGAAACAAGTGCTGTGGAAGATTTGTGGTGTGTGTGTATAATTAGAAATTTTATCCTATAATGTATGTGGACCATTGGTTTTAATCCTGGCACTTTTCAGGTTTTGAGACCCTAAATTAAATATTTTTTCAACTCCCTTCTGAAATATTAAAATTCTATTGGATAAAATTATTTATGCTTTTTTAATGACTCTCAAATCAATATTGCCTTATACTGCATTTCTTATGACATGAGTTCACAGTTATGAAATGACAGTTTAGGGACAGTTCTTTGTCAGTCAATGGGATTTGTTGTTTTTGTTCTCCCTTTGCATCATTTTTATGCCAATGTAACTCCTTTGAGGTTTCGGACTTCTGGTTTGTTCTTAGAGTTTACATTAATCTTTTGAAATATGGATATTTTTCTGGAAGACTTCTGAATGATCCTAAATGCCTCAACAGTGCAGAAGCTATCAAACTAAGTTTGTGTGAAATTCAATTTTCTCCAGATAATCTGACATCCAGTGAGCAAGCTCATCTTTTGAATTCTGACTTTATTCTAGACTACCTACTTTCTGCAATGACAGATCTGTAGTCCAATAGCACTGCTTTGGTGTCACTCTAACACGTCAGAATTTGATTTTAGTGCATCAACATCACTTTGATTGATGCAATAAATGCTTACAAGGTAAGTAGATATACAGAGACAAATTGTGTAACTGTTTACAGTTCACAGTCCTCTTGAATCCTGAGGGTTAGTCTTCCCAGGAGATGATTTTTATGCTTAAGAACATTTGCTCTGGCCCGGTAAGTAAATGCAAAAAAAGAATTGTTCACTTTGGAGAATTAGTTAAAATCCTGATCTGTGGATGTCAATGGTGACCAGCTAAGAGGATAGATTTTTTTTTTTTTTTTTTTATGACGGATTTTGTTTCTCTTCCTGTCACAATATCCTTTAGCTTTCTGTTGGCTTAGTCTGAATTATGAATAAGAAATAAAAATTCTCTCTTTACTGCCATAGAATGTTACCGTTTGATAAATATACTGGATTATTCTTGTAAATATGAGGGTCCATCGAAGTAATGCCTTTTTTTTTTTTTTTTTTTTTTTTTTTTTGTCAGCCTAGTATTGAAAAAATATTCAACTTTCACATCCTCACTGGTCACGTAGCTAGTTTTCATCATAGTCTGTCAGCGGCCTTTTTCCACTGGTGAATGAGGGTGTGTACCCTGACATTGTACAAGGTCCAAACAGAAGGTAATTCCTCCTACCTTTTCTCTCCTAAGCAAGCCATGATCATGGAGGGTATTCTTGACTTCTTGCCTAAGGGAGCAACAGAAACCTTAGTTTCTTCACGTTTTTCATAAACCTCTGAAATCTTGCATGCAACGGGCACATCCTGGCAGAGATGTCTGAGGTGCCACATGATAATACACAGCTTCCCTAGTGTACAAGCTCATTGTTTGGATGGGCTCTATTGCCCAATGTCCCATACAACCTAGAGGATGAAGGATGAACTATAAGGGCAACATTTTCAGAATGACAGCAATTTGATGGCCCCTATATGGCAATAGCTGTGCAACGAGGACAAGAACTACTACAAAGTTGGGATGCTTGTCCTTGTTCATTAGTGGAAAAACATTAAAAATTTAACTGTGTTCAGCAATGATGTACATATTTTCAGTAATATATGGCTGAGGGGAAAAAAAGATATTCTCTTTACATTCTGACTGGCTTTCATAATTGCATACATTTGCCAAAACCAACGCATCTCTTCCAGAGACCCACAGCAGTTTGCCAAATAAACATCATATGCATTTCAAATAACTTTTATTTTACTATAGTACTGTTTCTTTAAGGAGTTCATCGATGAAGCTGTTGTTTCCCAGTTAGATCAAATAAAATGGAAGAAATTGATGTAATCTGTTCACTTTTAGATGTCCATATGTTGCTAGGGGACACTAGCAAAGGAGAGCAGACAGATATAAGACATTGCAGTACAGTATATGATTGTAGCTTACCTATTCTAAAAAGTTTGGCTTTACTTGTAAATTGAAAAATAAGTACTGTAAGCAGCATTAGCACCTTTGTGTTCTGTTATGAAATGTGTAACTAACCCCAAGTGCCATTAAAAGTTTCCTTTAAGTGGAAGCTTTGCTCTATTTATTTCTTTACATCATACTTCCTGTAATGAAGTGCTTTTGATTGCAATCAAAATAAGGACAGTACTTTACAAGTTTTGAATGCTTCTATAAATAGGAAATAAATACCTTACCAACCTGAAATGAGAAGTTTAGGTCCCATGTGTATTTAGCATTTTGAGAGAGGTTTTTTCCTAATCATTGAACTGAAAATTCCTTAGGGATTTTTCTCAGGTTAACTTGCCTTGTATGATCTGTTAGAAGCCATGTCTATCCTGCACCTATTGCATCCTGATGGAGGGATGTTCATCATGTACCAGATATTTGAATACATGTAAACAAAAGATTTCAAGTGATTGCCTCTGTCATTATTGAGAACAGGTTCAATTTTGAAGGATTATAGCAGGGGTGGGCAATCTATTTTGGGTGGAGGCCTGTTTAATGAGGTTTCAGTGGTCAAGGACTGCATGGGTAGCCCTGCCCCCTTTGCTGCCATGTTGGGACCAGAAGTCCCACCCTTAACTCCTGACTTTTGCCATCAGAAGTCCCTCCCCTTGCCCTCCAGAAATACTCCTTTTGGGAGGGGGGAGTTGCCATCGTAGAACCAGAAAAAAAACAAATCGTTCACCAAAAGCCAAAGACCTACTATAGCACATTTTAATTTTATTAAAAAAAAAATTGTCATGGTTTGTGTTTGTGTATTGTATATAGAGGTGATTGCATAAGAACGTATTTTGAATTATTATACTTTTATATTGTGTGGTGGTTTGGTTGGGAGGTGCATGTATGATGGGCGTGTGTGTATGATGCAGTGGGGGAGGGTGTTTGCATGGTGGGGTGGGCAGAGATGTGGGGGGTAAGTTCATGAGAAGGTATAGCTGTGTGTTGGGGTGGGGAATGGGGTACGTTGGGGGATGGTATGGTGTTTGTGGGGTGTGGGTATATGGCTCTGGAACACAGCCCTCTCCTGCAGGCAACAGTGGCGGGGTGGTGGCAGGGGGTGTCTGTATATGGTTTGCAGGGTGGGAGCTCAGTTGGCATTAGTCATTGTAGAGAGCCTAGGCCCATGATGGGCACAAAATAATGTTCTCCAACAGTTTCCCACACACTCTCCCTTCCCCCCACCCCAGGCAAACGGGGGTGCCGATGCCTGGCTCTGGCCAGCACTGCATGTTGCAGAGAAAGAGGCCTTTTGTTTCCTTGGTACTCTCCATACTCACAGGGCACAGGAGGAAAGCCCCAGACACTGAACCTGGATTCTTTTCCTGCCTTAGTGCCTGGGGCTTCTTTCCTGTGCCCTGTGAGTGCTGAGAGTGCCAGAGAAACAAATGGCCTGGTGGGGGCTGCACTCCTCGCAGCACTGGCTGGAGTCAGGAGCCAGGCACCAGCACTGAGCAGAGTGCTGCCTGCCAGGGCTAAGTACTGTGGGGAAGAGTGTGGGAGGAGTCCCCATACCACACCCACACCCTGCCCACCTGAGCTTCATGCTGCTGCTGCTGCCCCCCTGGGCAAGCTCTGTACTGCAGTCAGCCCCACCCCCAGCTTCCCTACCTTCTGCCTGGAGGGAGTTGGATGCTGGGGAAGCCTGCAGCAGTGGCCCCACCTGGAGCTAGCAAGGCTGGTCCTTCCACCCACGAGGGAGGGAGCAAGGCATAATAGGATATGTTGTTGGCAGGTATAGGTGCCTCACTCCCACTCTCATAGGTGGAAGGGCTGGGTGAGGCACATTTACTTGGTGGGCCCCACAGGCCAGATTAAAGTGCCTAGCAGACTGGATTCAGCGCGTGGGTCATATTTTGCCCACCCCTGGATTATAGACTATAGTTTTAAACTCACTTCTGACAGTATACCTTTTGTTGTCCTTGCATGTGGTAATTGACTCAGTTTGAAAACATGCATCCAGCACCTGACTTTTTGCAAGCAGTAGCACATAGCACACCAGCCTTATCTACTGAAAAGGAGAAAATGTTTGTTTCAATGTATGGGGAAACTGACACACTACTTAAACACTTTTTCTTTCCTTTATAATTTTGCTTTTGAGCTTACTGGCTGTTCTGATCAATTCACAAAGTGGTGCATGTTAAATGGTAGCCTCTGCCCTGTTTGTAAACAAGTTGTTTCCATTTGTATCTCCACAAAGTAATGAGAAACCATGAGCCTGTTTTCTTCTGTAGTCCTAGAATTAGCTGCCTCTGTAAAATGAGGGGGGAGAGATGCATGCAGCTATAATGTGGGTTGTAATCTGGTTCCCCCGTAGGAGCTGTTTTACCTTTATTTGTGTAGACTTTTAGTCCTCTCCCATGGGTGTGGATGCCTCCTGGGCATCCACCATTGTTGGTTTAGAGATGCCAGAGGAAACACTCCAACCATTCTGTTCAACAGCTATTAATAGATCCATGAATTTGCCTACTTCCGTTTTGAACCTAGCTATGCTATCTGACTTTGTTGCCCCCTATTGCAATGTTAATGATGCATTGCATAAAAAAAAAAAATCTCTAGTTAGTGTCTCCTTTCTACTAATTTTGGTGGGTTCCCCTTGGTTCTGGTGTTCGGGAACTGTTTCCTGTCTACTTGGTCTACACCTTTCATAATTTTATAGACCTTGTTCATATCAGCCTTCTTTCCAAACTGAAGAGTCCCAGCCATTTTAGTCTCTCCTGGTATGGCAAATGCTGCATACCCCTGGCAAGTGTGCACAGCTTCCCAGTGAGGCTGCTTTGCTGCTGCCGTGTAAGGGACAAGTTCTCAGAATTGTTCCTTGTTTCGAGTTGCTTCACTGGAGTTCAGGCCCAGAGGCTTCTAGAAGGGCTGAACTCTTGAACCTTAATGAAGTGATAACCTACTATTCAGTGTTAAGTATTTTCAGTGGTACTCACATTCTGGCAGGGGAAAAAATGTGAGGTGAAATGAGCACGTTTGAATGACTGACAAGTAGACTACCATGTACAATGGTAAATTGATGTGTGCAATAGAGTGGTAATGTGTGCGTGGGTGTGTGATTGATCTGTTAGTGATGGCTGGGAATGATGTGATGTGAGTATTTAAAAGGGTGCTGATCAGACAGTTTGGTGGTCCCTTGTCCCTCAAAGTGTTCCCTGAAAGTTTGACTAGTGTGCAGCATTGTCATGGAGTGTGTCACATCATTGCACCATTGAATGTGTGGCAGGGATTGTCAGTCAGATGGACCAAGGAACATGAGCATACTTGTTGTGGGTGGTTGCATGACTGATGCGTCCGAGGCTGGAGGGCCTGAGAGGCCAGTAGCCAGTATGATTAACAACCCACTGTGAGGGAGGGGGAGGGGGAGGGGGAGGGGGAGAGGGAGAGGGAGAGGGAGGCCCTGGGAGGCCAACATCTGTGTCTATGCCAGGCCTGAAGACTGCCTGGGCTATCACTGTTGTGAGGTTCAGGGAGAGCATGTGGATGTTCTCTATTGTTGCTTGTATCTTTTTGCATTTTGTTGGTTCACTGGAGGTATATTTTGCTGAATATGTCTGTTCTATTGTTGAAGTATATTATATTTGGTTAATAGCTTCTTGTTGTTGATGTTTAATATTAATACACCATATTGCTTAAACCTTAAGTGTAGTCGGTGTTCATTTATTGCATGCTCATTTGCTAGTACTGGCCAGACTCATTAGTCTGGGCAGGAAAGGGATTAATTACCTGCCCCTTTCAACAGAGAGGGAGTTTGGAGAACTCACAACCCACACTTGCATTTATTTGCATATTTTAATTCCTTCATTCAACAGTTGCAGCAGCCTGGGCGCTGCTTAGCTCTCCCCACCTCCAGCAGCTTCTTTTCCTGCCCCTGCTGTACCACTTCAGGCAGTAGATACCATAGGAAAGTGGTAGCACCACATGCTCAGCCAGGTGGAGGTGGGGGAAGCTCCAGCTGGGCAGCTCTTGCTTCAGTGTTCAGGGCTCAAGCTCCAACTTCCGGCCATCTTCCACCCACTCCACCTCCTTCAGGTACCTGGCTACTCAATGTGCTAGAAAGCTTTACATGCTGGCCGTGGCCTTGGCAATGCTGTCAGCAGACACTGGGTGGGTGCTGGCAGAAGTGTACTGTGGGCTGCCCTGGGTGGAAGCAAGCAGGGCTTGGTCCCACATTGAGTGCTGCAAGGGCAGCTGTGGCTCAGATACAACCATTTGCCAGCCTGGATCCAGCCCATGGGCCATATTTTGCCCACCCCTCGACTAGAGGTTCCTTGCTAAAGGGGTTTGCTCTTCTGAGCATGTTTATGCAATTACATCTCTATGGTTATATTGGCAATGCCTTCACCTTTTTGCCCTGTGACATGTTATAGGTCGGTGTTTGGTCTATTGGGTATTGTGCCTTGTATTTGTATGAGGGTTTGAAATGATGATTTTGGAGAATCCTTTAGTATTATTCTTTAGAACAGGCACATTTTACCCAAATTTTCAAACATCCATAAAAAAGTTTGAGGTGTAATGTGGTACTGTTTTAATTCTCTGTTTAAATAAAAGAAAAAGCCCACAACGCTACTTCATTGGTCACACCACAAATGAAAAATGTTTCTATGTAGAACCTGGCAATAACCTATTCTCACCACAGTTCTATTTAATTGTTCTGCATTTATAATAGATACAGCAGATGATTAATGCCTGGTGCTGAGAAGCAGTCTTTGGGAATTACTTAAATAACTTTTGGATAATACCTTGGGCCATAATTACTAAAGGTTTATGTAACTTGCAAATGATGCAAATCATGTTTTCTGCAAATATTTAATGAAACAGCAGCAGCACAAACTGTGCTTCAGAATAACTATAACCCGCTCTTCATTTATTTGGAATATTCCATAACTTAAGCTAATTATGGTTGTTAGCTGTAGATAAACACATTACTAAAACACCCTTTAGCATCTTCAAAAGAAGAAATATAGAAGTTTCACAGTTATTAAATCACTGATGAAAAAAGACTTGGAAAATATCATTCTTTAAAAATTTAAAATGGAAGAGATGCCCCAAGCACCTGCAAATTTGTCTTTTTCCGAATTTCTGTTTCTTTTAAAGAGTCAACTGTTTGTTTCTAGCCAAAGAAACTATTGTATAACTATCTCTCTAAATCCACATTGACACCCTGTGGTTAATTAGGTCAAATGCAAGAAATAAATTTCCTTACCTATTCATTTTGGAATATATTAGTCTCATTAGCTATGTCTCCTAATTAACCACTGAAAACTGCCTGCATCTGGAGTCCTTGAATTAGTGTTGTATTTCCTGTTGATATGCTGCACTCTGAAGTCCTAGACCATGGTTACCACAGAACTGATGGTCACAGTAAAAAGAATCTCTTGTAATTTTATACCCATGAAATATCATAGTAAAGCCTTCTCATATTTCTTTGTAACTCCAGCATTATTGGAAAAAGAAAGTATGGCAACTCATCTGAGCTATTTAACTCTTAGACTTTACTATGTCAAGAAACTCAAGGAAAAAAGTAAAAGACTGATTATCTTTTTGCTTATCCCTGACACATTTTTCACAAACTTTCAGTGAGGATCTCTTAAGAACTGGATTTAAAAGGGTCTACTGAGTCTGAACAGGTATTTTCCAAGTGCCCCAGTAAGCTGCAGTTCAGTTCCAAGCTCTTGGGCATTTTTCTCAAGGAAAGGATTATCCACTTACATTAGTAGAGCACTTAAGTTAATATGAACCCAGTCATCTGAAAGGAAGCATAGATTTAGGTCAGCTTTAGGGGGATTTAATAAATGATCTCCTTAGGCTAGGGGTTATTCATGTTCCAGACTGGGTTCCTGGCAAAACTTTGTCAGAGCATGTAGGGCAGCATTCCTAGCAGTGGCTTTCAGCTTGCCTTCTACCAGCTTTCTGGCACTTGCTTTGGTTCATGTAGCATTGATGACCCCTGCACTTACAACTCTTGTGCCAGATGCTTCTGGTATGAGCTTTTTTGTGCCACTAATGTTATTTTCAGTACAGAATGGTCTTGAATTGACTATGAAACGGTATTGTCTATTATTCTTCAATTATTCGTGTCTTGTATCTCAGTAGTGACAGCCTGTACTTTTATGGTTATAGTTACCTGGTCTGGAACTCAGTTCGTATTCAGATGGTGTGTTGTTTTTTTGTTTGTTTGTTTGTTTTTTCTTGCTTTGCAAAATAACTATCAAGGTAATATCAGGTAATGTGGAAGCAATGTTTGTTATTAAGTGGGAAGGAACCAGGTATCCCCACTTCACTAAGAATCTCTTTGTCACTGGTACACTCATCACTAAATTGCAACAGCAGCTCTACATCTAGGTCCAGGTCAGTAGGCAATATCAATCACAATATTCAACTCCTGGCAAGAATTGCAGTCTACTCCAAAAGAAGGAAGTCAAAGTGTGTACATTCATTGTGGTAAGGGATTTTTCATATAAATTTGACAAAACAGGGCCCATCAGGAGTTCCCTCAGTCTATACTCCCGGAGCTGGAGAACTGCATCCAATTCTGGGCTTCACAATTCAAGAAGAATGTGGAAAAGCTTGAGAGAATCCAGAGGAGAGCCCCGCACATGATCAGAGGGTAGGAGAGTAGTCCTTATGAAGAGACGCTGAGAGCCATGGGACTCTTCAGCCTAGAAAAGCGCAGGCTCAGGGAGGACATGTAAATATATAAGAGGTGTACATCAGGATCTGGGGGAACATCTGTTCACCGAAGTGCCCCAAGGGATGACAAGGTTAAATGGTCGTCAACTCCTCCAAGACCATTTCAGGCTGGACATAAGGATGAACTACTTTACTATCTGAGCCCCCAAGGCCTGAAACAGACTGCCTCCAGAGGTGGTGCAAGTAATTACTCTGGACTCCTTTTAAGAGACATTTATCTTGCTGGGATCCTTTGACCCCCGCTGATTTCCTGCCCCTGGGGCAGGGGGCTGGACTCAAATTTTCCAAGGTCCCTTCCAGTCCTAATGTCTATGAAATCTATACCACTTGCCAGTAGAATGAAACGAGGCAAAATTTATCCAAATGGCTATCAATATTGGGTCATGTGGTAAGCTACCTGTATTAACTCTTATTTTTGCACTCAGAATCAGCTTCAGGAGGGCTCAAAACACTTCTATGGCCTTTTCAAGAAGTATAACATTTCAGAAGGGTACAGAATGGCTCACTGGAATTTGTCTATGTTTTCACTTGACAATTTTCCTGTGTTGTGGCATCAGGATTTGGCAACTATTTTTTCCAGAGCTCCTGCGATCATTGTCTAAATAAGATTTCTATCACTTGCCTCCAGTTGTGAGATTATCTAGAATTCAAATTCCCATTTATAAACACTTGAAGAAAGATATGTTGTTTGCCTTGTAGTAACTGTGGTTCTTTAAGAAGCTGCTCACCTAGCCTCCATGACATGCCCACCCTTCTTGATATTAATGGAATTTGCTTTCTGGATTTTTCATTGGCTTAAGTATGCGGAATGGTTAGGCCTGCTCTGTCCTTATGTCCTTGGGAAGTGGTCACACGTCCAGGAAAAGAGATGCATTGCAGGGCTTGCTGCTGGCAAAATAGTAAGACCTTAATGTGATGTTCACATGTATACCACATCTTAAAAGCCACTTTTACTGTAAATAGAACAGGTTTTTTACACCAAGATAAACACGGTGACCTAAATACAGATAATAATAGTTATTCATTTCTCACTTAAGGTAAGTGATACCGGAACCAGACCAGTGTGTCTGTATATTTACACTAGATAGAATAGATGGGCTATATGTGTACAATATAATAAAAAAAGAATGCTGAGTTATTGGTGTAATATTAACTTGCAGTAGCACTTGGGTGAGCAATAAAATTTCTCTGAAGTTAGCAGTAGTCTTCAGCCATATATCGAACAAAACATTAAAATCAGTATTTACATGATAAAACTGGTGTCAGTCTTTATTTATGCACTTCAGCAAATTAAAATACACTTTATCAGTGGCCTGCCAAATGCTAAGTGCAAAGGACATTAAGATACATTTTTATCCTTCAACAGAGTGAAGCTGTCTGAACTGCATCTGTATACAGAACTTGGTGTGGAGTTTATGAGGTCACAGTAGTTTTGCACATAAAGAATACACCAACTATATAGAAATATTTTGCCAACAAGGTTAGGGCTGTGAATTTTAAAATGTATAAAAGGGCAAATTATTTCTGCTCTTCAAACTCCTGAAAAAAGTCTATACTTAGATGACTAAGACAAGTGATTATCCAAATAATATCGTCAGCCAACTACGTAAAGAAGGGTGAACGGTGGGGAAAAAAAGATCTGAGGAGGCACCTAGAATAGACTATTCTCAAAGGGCGTGTCCAGATGGGCGTTCATGTGCCTCTTGCCTTGCCTCAAATCCCTATGCAGGAACAAGCAGAGAGAAAATTAGACCCCTGGATATCCAGGGGTCTAAAAAACCCAAAGTTTAAAAAAGCGGGGCAGGGTACAGAGTCCTCCACAGAGATGTTCCATAGCCCCTTGCCCTGGTGCTGAAACACATGGCCAGCCAGGCTGTGGGTTTCAGCACCGGGGCTCCAGTGCTGGTGAGTAAGGGCTGCAGGAGGGGGAAGGGGACCATGAGGGGGGAGCCCTGCCATCCCTGCGCCTCCACCCCATAGTTTAAAAAAAAAAATGGCACTTACCTGCAGTTCAGCTCCTGTGTGGCTGACTGGAGCCCCACTCGCACAGAGTGGGGCAGGCTGATAGCCCCAGCCTGGGCCCTCCTGCCCTTCCACTGTCCTTTGCTGCCCCCGGGGCTCTGCCAGGAGGCCCTGGAGCCCCCCACTACTGATTCTAAGATAAGCAGAAGCTTTTTTTTCCCCTTTCTGCTTTTTTTTTCTGGCTTTTTTTTACGTTAGTGTCTGGGGTTGTTGGGTTAGCATGGAGGCCTGGGGGTGGGGCAGCCATTGGGGAGGGCTGCAGCAGCTGGTGGGGGATGGGGTCAGGTGGGGCAGCAATCAGGGCACTGGGGTGGGTCATGCAGGCTTTGCAGGGCAGGGGGATGGTAGCTCCTGCAGAAGCCATCTGGCCCTTGTGTGGGGGGCCAAACCCCTTCTCTGAGTGTTTGCTGCCCCCCCGCAGGGCGATGATAATGTATTCATAAAACATGTATTACAGCTCACTTTATGATAAGACACTTGCTTTAACACTAAGGTATCAATAAAACATTGTCCATCTGATGCTGTCTCTGTATCTGTCTGTCTGTCTCTCTATAGTGGTCTTTTGTTTTACTTGTGGAGAAGCATGGATTTGAGGGTATTTTACAGAGTGACTTTTTGGGATTTTTTTTTTTTTATCGGATTTTTCAGTTTTCCAATAGGGAACACCAGAATTCCTGCTCAGAGCTAGCACCTTGGACCCTAGCTAGCTGTGGATGACCTCCTGACCAAATGAGGCCAGGAGGGCACGCATTGATGGTTCAAAGCAGGTCGCCATACCCAGAACATCTGAGCAATAGCTGCCCAGATGGCCGGGCAGGGGGGACACATGGCAGTAGTGCTGTACAGAGGCCAACCCTGCAACCACATCCTATTGGCAGCTGGCCCAGAGGGACAGATGCCTCTACTGGCTATGCAGTCCCCATCCGGGTTTGGCAGGTGTGCAGCAGGTCACAGCCAGGGAGCAGCCCCCACTGTGAGACTGCTGCAGTTGGTAAAGGGTGCAGGAAACTCTCAGGGCTGTTTCAGCAGTCCAGCTGGCACAAGGGGTAGTGTCCTCAGGTACCAATTGCCTGGGCCCCAGAAGCTCCTGAGAGCGAGTAGCCCTGAGCTGCTTGCTATGGCAGGTTTTTATATGGATGGGGCCAGGACAGGGCAACTTTTTATACTGCTGGGGACAGCACAGGTGCTGGCCTTGGGCTCTCCCTCCCCCTGGCTGCAGATCTGGGAGGAGCCAGGCAGGGTTATTTTGCCCCGGGTGGCACAATTTGCTCCACACCAAAGTGCATGTCTGAGCATGTGTGCTGAAGCAAAAAGCCCTGGCTCAAATTTGCACTGCTTCTATTTGAGCTGCTGCAAGTGCACATGCTTGCATGTGTGGACATGCCCAAACAGCTAATTTTTATTCTTTTCTTTATTCTTTTCTGCTCTGAAAACCTTGGAAGTCCCTGGGAAGATATAGCTGATATGACTTGTTGCTGTGCCACCTGGCAACTTAGAGATTCTATGAAAAATCTTAATAGTCAAGGTGGTGCATCTGTGAGATCACCATTGGGACTTCTCTGAAAGAAGCCTCTCCTCTAGGCCACAGTAGGCCATAAAGCTGTTTAATGGCTGCAATAACTTGCATAGCTGTTTGGGAGTGAATGACCAATGCTCCTGCATAGCTGTAGCTTCCCTGGCCTTACTTCAACAGCCCACCATAATAACAGTCCCCTGGGGTGCTGTTGTTAAATTGCTTCTTAATGGTCTTCTATATATATATTTTCATCTATACTTCTTCCATCTATATCTCTTCCAATTGTACCAACACACTTTTCCACATATATCAAAACTATTCCTCATCTCATCTGGAGTCAGCATCTGGTATCATGTGAATGGGAATGTAGTTAACATCAACCAGTTATGTTTCAAATCCAAGATAACCAACGCCCCAAATGCTGCTCTTCAATCTGCTTATGATTGTGTCATTGTCACAGGGTTGGATCCCAAGGGAATCCCTTACATTCCCATGGAGGCTTTGTGACTGCCTTGTTCGATCCCTAGGGTGCCCTTCTATTTCACCTGCTATGCCTTTATGTTAAATATGATCATAGGGAGGCTGCTCACAAGCCTTTGTGTGTCCTGGTTCCAGTGAACCCACATCAATCTCTACCTACACCCCAGCCCCTTGCTGGGCCTCATCCTATAAGTGTGCACCTCAAGTTTGAAGGTCAAATTGCGTGGCTCCATACGCCACATCTCATGCCTCACAAATGACATCCTTGCAACAACTCACTGTTTATCACCCTTTGCTGGCCTTCTGACCTTCTCAGCCTGTCAGTCCCACTCTGGTTGCCAGACCCCTCAGTGTCACCCAACAACTCTGGGCCTCAAACCTCTCAGTTTCTTTCTGCACAACCCCTTCCTGGAGGGTTGTGCATAAATAAAAATCCTTCCTGGGCTGCCAGACCCCTCAGTCTTCCTCTCAGCCTCCCTCATGTTGCCAGACCCCTCAGTCTCTCCTACAGCCCCTCTGGGCCCTCAGAACCCTTGAACTCATCCAAGCCATCACTGGGCTACTAGGCCTCTTGATCTCTTTTGGCCCTTCTCCAAGCTGTTGGCCCCCTTCTTGGTCCCTTGTCCTGGATCCTGTTGTTTCTTCATCTTCCAGCTGCTTTCCAGGTCCTCAGACCTATTGCAGGGACGGATATACTCTCTGGCACCTCACTGGACTTCTGGACCCCTCTGGTCCCAGCATAGGTGCTGGGCCTCATTATGTGGCTCAGGTCTTTCTCACTGGGCCTCTGGAATCATGCAGTCCTGGTCTTCTCTGGCCAAGTGCTTTTCTGTTGGGGTGCACTCCCCTTTCCCCTTCCATGGAGTCACTCAGAAGGCAACAGGAGCTGAGGTTTTCTAGTGCCCCATCCTCGCCTTTCCCTGGAGTGGTCCACATTTGGCATTTCATGAAGGCTACCCTGCCATAAGCAGCCCCACCACACCAACCAGCTTCAGTAGGGTACAGTTTTAGGTCTTTCCCAGGGCCAGTATTCAAACCTTCCTCATCTTACATATCGCTCTAGGCTCTTCCCTAGCTGTCCTATGCCCCTCCTGGGCTGCCAACCATCGGGCCTCTGCTTCTGGCTCCACATCATCTGAGTCTTCTGTCTATGGTTTCTTGATCACTCTTGGACTCCTACCAGCCATTGGCATCCTGGGCTGCACTCTCCACAACCCATCCCTCTCAGCTGTGGCCCCACAGCCTTTCTTCAGGCCTATCTCCAGGTCAGTTGATACTCCAGGCTCTCCCAGCTCTAACAGTCTCTTATAGTGGGCTCTCTTGTCCTTTAGCCCCCCTGAGACCTGCCCCTAGGATAGGCCAGTTGAGTTTCCCTTTGAGCTAACTTATCTCACTAAAGAGGCAGATAGCTGAAAGCCTAAGGGCAAAAGCTGTGACCCAACATCCCAGAATTATTTGCCCTGTCTGCAATTGAACATGTGGCTCTTCAGTCATCTATGGACTCACCAATGACACTTTTCAGTAGATAGGAAAGTCATTCTCATAGTAAGGGACTGTTACTACAGTTTCTTCAGTAGAGAAATCATGCCCCCTTGAGATGGTGTAAGGCTCAGATCTTGAAGTTGTAGTACAATCCACTTACAGAATTGGTGGCAGAATTCTGATTTCTCTTTCTGTCACTGCAGAGAAGTTTATTAGGGTGGTCTGTCAGAGTAGGGCCAGGGCTAGGGAAGTTATCACTACGAAGGATCATTGATCATTCATCCACAGAGGCTACAAGCTATTGTAACCTTTGGCCATTTATACAGCCTAATGGTGCACTGGTCTAGAGAGGAGGCTTCTTTCATGGTAGCCCCGATGGTGATGTTATAAACACACCATTTTGATATATCCTTATGTGCAACATAGATAGAAAAAAGTGTGCTGAATTGATACAAGATAGTTCAGCACAGGTCAGAAAACTAACTATAGTGATACGTGACTATACTAGTATCACCAAGCAGACCAGCAAAAAAGAGTTTTCTAGGGGAGCTAGTCCTTTTAATTAAAAGGTTGACTACAAGATGAAGGATGATGAGGTTTTAAAGTGCTGATCAAATTGAACGATATCGTTGAATAAATTATTAATTACAATTTTTAATGTTTTTGACAGAATGGTTTGACAAATATATCTGGTAAATATCTACTTAACATATAATTCAACATACATCAAATTACATTTTATTGAGTAAATGAAAAATCAATCAAATTCTAATCTACCAGCTCTACTTTAAGACATTAACTTTTCTGTTAGTGATTAGTTTATTGCTAGAATATAACTTTATATAAGCCATATTAGTGTGAGGAATAAAGGTGAGTTACTGAAGGTGGAAGTGTGGGTGTATGATCCCTCATACCTAGGCAAGACCTGAAGCTTAAATTCTTTTTTTTTTTTAATAAAATACTTCTAAGATGTTGCCTTTCTATACAACTAACATTATCTCACCTAGGACCTTGGCATCACGTGTCTTGCTTACAGCAGCATCCATTTTCACTGGTCTTGACAAATGTAATCATATCCTGCTCAGCCTAATATGCTATTATAACGATCCTTCTAATGGTCCTTTACTTTGACCATATAACACTCTCAACCATCTTCCATCGCACTTCTTCTTTCTCTATCACATTTGAATATATGCTAGCTGTCTTCCAAGATTCTTCACAGTTTCTCCCCTATCTTGCATACCTCTTAAGTTTTTTAAATGTAGTCTTTCCTTCAATTGCTTCCTAATGACAATGTTCTTGACGTGCTTGTTCAATTTTTCAGATAACTCGCAGAAAACAAAAAGGGGGTGGTTGTTCTTGTAGAAGTTTATGGTGGTTGTAATGTCTC
This sequence comes from Caiman crocodilus, assembly GCA_030014935.1. NCBI lineage: Eukaryota > Metazoa > Chordata > Crocodylia > Alligatoridae > Caiman > Caiman crocodilus. The sequence continues at coordinate 74,946,493 of JAGPOW010000261.1, read as the reverse complement.
CCCATAAATAGCCTCAAACCACCTTATTTCCCTTTCAGAAAAATCTTAGTCTCCTCTATCTCATCCCTCTTCTTCCCAATATCTATAGAAGACTTGCCAATGATTATGTGGTTGGTGAGACTATCTATAATACTGATTTTTTCCAAGGTCTCATCATTTGCTTCTAATTCATCCTTCCTCCCTCTGTTTCTAGCTATTGTGTTTGTAAGCAGTTGAGGTAGGTACCATTCCATGCATTCTGCTTGTACAACTGCTAGCACAGTAAAGTCCTGGCCTAGGTGCTATGGTAATACCACTGTTGATATGTTTGGTCCACTGCCCACAGAGTGAACACAAAAGTTGATTTTAAGGGCCTAGTCACCATGAATTTTCACCTTAGCTACTGAATTCCCTTGTTTTTATGGCTTGCCTTTCATTTTATAGCAATGCAGCCTTTCTGCTGTTTAATTTCATTTTACAAGAGTCAAATGATGGGAGTAAAATGAGAGCAAAAAGAATTCAGTGTTCAGTTTATCTCAATTTCTTCAATTTCTGCTCCACTATGGTGTTAAGACATCACTTAAAACAACCTGGTAATGCATACAAATTAAAAATGTGACCCACACTCAAAGGATGAAATATTCAAACCCCTTCATTTCATTCTTCTAAAAATATCAGCAAAGCAACAATGGGTGGGGAGTCCAGTACATTAGAACTTGCATTAAAAGCAGTCATTAGAAAAGTCCATTTCAAGACTGTTCCACCTGTCACTTAAATATTCAGTTCAATATACATATTTAAATCAGCTAATCAATTGAAAACAATCCTTGTCAAGAGGATTAAGGACACAATGGACAAATATTGTTCATTGGTTCCATTATTCAGGCTTTCCACTATTTATAGACCTGACCTGTTTATATACCTGATCTGGCTTGTGTATATGTGTAAGTGTTTTAAAATATTTAAGTAAATTCCCAGTTTAAATGCATGTTAGCAAACATAATTCATATTGAATATATTTTAGTATGTTGCTTAAATGTAATGTTATAGTGTGTAAAATGAAAAAAAAGCATAAAATTTGAATCTAGGCATTTTTTATTTTTGTTCAGTCAAAGTATGCATGTGCAATTGAGTACATGGAGTACATATGCTCTCCGTCCCCCCTTTCCCCCCCAGTTCCTAAGCTTCATTGGTTATCTATGCCATTAGAATGAGACAAAGTAATATAAAACATAACTGGTTTATATCTTATTCTTTAAATGATAGATCCTGCTCCTGCCAAATGCTGATCTCAGTTCTATGGCGTAAATAGGATTTGAGATTAAAAACTACAGAGTATGGGTTTAAGTAAGGATCGGGGCCACAAAAATTAGAGATGGAAAAGAAGTTTGTGGTAATGTTATTCTAGAGGCCTACTAGCAAAACATATTTCCTTGAAGCATATTCTCTAGTGTTTGCCCAATCGATTTTAAATTACTTAGGAAACTATAAACAGCTACCACTTCCCTTTTGAGGCCATTTCATGACCTAATTAATCTCATTATTATTAAATATTTCTTTAAATTCAGCCTAAATCTTCCTCTGTCAAATTTTATCCTATTACTCCTTCTTTATATCCCCCTAGGACCACCATGAACAATTTGTGTCCTTCCCTAGTGTTTATGTCCTTAAAAGACTTGCACAAGTTTCTGTAACTATCATATGTTTCTGATCTGGTACACAACGGGGACGAAGAGCTGTTTGTATTTCATTGTTTACATTTGGGAACCAAACTGTGCATTCATTTATGTATGTGTAACTCCCAGGAACTTAATTAAGGCTCATGTAGGTAGAATTAATTAAGGATCTGAGGACAGAATTTGACCTTGTATCTCCAAGGTGCTGGTGTGAAAACTTGTTAACAAAATAACCAATAAGGTAGTGCAAATGCTTGAATGGTAGAACTTTGTTTTAAATATATATATATATATATATTTTTTTTATAGCAACTTTGGGTCACTAGTGCATTTGTTTAGATTCTTGTTAGTCCAGTTTCATTGTCAGAAATAATCCAGGAGTCAATCAGTCCTGAAGTTTAAAATCACTTATCTCCATATAAAATCCCAGAAAAATGTGCTTGATCGAAGAGCAATCCAATTTACAAATACCCAATACATATTTAAATGACAGACCCAACATAAGTAGCAGTTTCACAGAAGTCTGTCTCTTGTTTTTAGTTTGTCAGTACATGGGGTAATAAGTCTAATAAACAACAATGCACAAGCTGAGCTGCATTCTTTGATGATAAATTTACACAGGTTGGCATCCACTGATATAATGTGAATGTAGTTTTAAATCACAGAACTGAATACGATTTCAACTAAAAATTGCTTTTTCTTAACACAGGATATAAGAATCTAGCCTTTTTAGTATGTAGGTATTTTTAGTAGCCTGATAGCCAGTGAATTCAGTGGATACTTTTAAATTTTGATTTGGGTATTAAAAAAGCCCTGTTTGTAGATGACAAACTTTGTCAGACAGACCATTATTGTATGCAGTGTTATGATCAGAAATTCAGTTCTTTAACTATTTCCCTGCTTTTTCATATATGCAAGAACTATAGTGCAAGGACAAGATAAAATACTGTGATCTATATCAAGAAATCAAAGAGCTTTACGAAAACTATAAAATATTCTGGTATATTTGTATCCCTATAGGGAGTTTTTAATTAGTAGATTTTTGATCTATTGTCAAACCCAAAATATGCAAATGCACATGTAACATTTTCTAATTGAAATGGATGATAATGAAATGTAGATGTTTTAATAAGCTCAGGGTTACATTACATGTGACAGCCAAGATCAAAATCCAGTTTTATAGCTGTGTAATTTTGGAATATAGCCAAAACTTTTAATGGAATTATTCCAAATTCACACTTGTGTAAATTAAATCATAATTTGGCACTTATTCTTTAGCCAACAAAGCATTTTATGGCAAAAAAGTGCACTGTTTCTGTGTGTGTGTGTGTGTGTGTGTGTGTGTGTGTGTGTGTGTGTGTGTATTTTTTTTTAGTCATTTATGATTTCCTGTCCTAAATTGTGTGGTATGGCAACTTGATCTCGTTCATGCTGAAGTATACATTGGAAGTAGGGATGTAAACAGTTAAATATTTAAATGTTGAACCATTCACATATTGATAACCTATAATATGTTACCAGTTATTATTTAGTGCGGGGCAGAGAACTATCCAGCAGGGAAGGTGGGGAAGAGAAGCGCCACGTGCCCCTGAAAGCAACAGGATAGGCAGGAGGGAGAAGCAGGAGGAGGAAGGGGACAAGTACCTAGTATGGTGGGGAAACAGTGGGGCAGCTGCAAGGGGCATGATCTTTATGGCAGTGCAGGCTCATCCCCTTCCCTGCCATCCTCCCTGAGGCAGGTGTGCATCCACCACCAGCAATGAGCTGGATTGGGGCTCTATGGACCGCAGTGAAGCCGCTTGCAGCCCTGGCCCATACGTAGCCATGCATCAGTGGCTGCGGTGGGTGAGGGCCTTTCTCAGTCTGCAGCTGCTGCTCATGGCTTCACAGGGACTGTAGTGGGGCTCACCGCAGCTGACCCCAACTCCTTGACTGTCTTGTGCTGGTGGAAGCAATAGGCAAAAGGCTCTCCCAGCCTGCTGCTACCACCTGGAAAACAAGCGAGTCCCTTGCAGATGCATATTATCAGTTAACTCCTTAACTGATAACATTAGGGGAGTTTAAACAGGTATTTGATTCATCGGTGTTTCCATCTCTAATCAGAAGCCAAAGCTTCAGAATTGGGACTTCTTTTGCACTAATGAAGGGTTACCATTCTTTGGTGGTGAGTAAAGAGATGCTTTTATGCATACAGCAAGGTCCTTAGCTGGTGTAAATTAGGTAACCTCCATGTCAGTGGTGTTTACGCTATTACTTGCATCATTGTTTTCCTTGCCTGGTTTAGATACCAAAGCACCCTTGTGAAGCTGGACCAGGTTACATAAGGCTTCTAGAATGGAGTCACTTTTTTTATAAATTCAATCTTCCTACTGCTGAAATCATCAGGAGCATTAGGTGCAATTTACCTTACTGGAAGAATCCTCTTCTTTTCTCTTCTCTTTTCTCTTCTCTTCTCTCTGTGAGAATATTTTCCAATTGAGCTAACTGCCTTTTAGCTCAGAAAGAGGAAAGAAAAGTCTAACACTTGTACCACGTGCTTTTGTGTAACCAGTTGGATGCTATGAGTTACCTCACACTGCTAATGCAAAGCACATTAGATAGCTGAACAGGCAAAATTTAACTGATTTTTCACATTTTCATCTTTGAAGAATATTTGGCACTTACTAAAGTACATTATCACTGACTTGGTGAGTTGCAAGAGAATTTCATTTGCTATGAACTACCTTTAAGTTTTTTTTAAGAATGGGCCTGTTTGCATAAAAATCTAAACTAGGGATCTCAAAATTAACTGCTAATTGAATTCTCATGATTAAAACTGTAATCTTTAAAATCAATCATTTTCTTGTGAAACCCTTTTTTATTGATTAATTTAGCTTGGAAGCTAAGAATTATTTGGAAATCATTTTTAATGCTTACAGACTGGTGCTTTTGCTTGCCGTGACATAGCCTAACTAGATACATTATCTACAGTCAGAATTTTGGATTGAGTGTACATTCTTCTGAATCTGTGAACTCCTCTCTCTCCCTGTTGCCCCCAAACATGGAACCCAGGTACACTTACTGCATGGTAGTTATATTTATTGCATGGTAGGAGCACAAGAAGTGCTCTATAGTGGTAACCAGACAGTCCCAGTCTAAGATAACCTTGAATGGATGTGGGATCAGACTTCAATGCTGTAGGTTAGAGCACCATAATAAACATCTGTACCATATCCCATCATGATTCATGGTAGGTCACATTCTGCCAACATCCCAGGATAAGTTGCAACACCCTACTCACCCCTCCTCACCAGATGCTAGTCTATCCTAGGCCAGAGCTCATCTGCTTTGTCCAAGTGCCAGGCTGGCCCCACCTCCAGGCTGCCACGCACAAATCAGCAAAGCCTCTGTCCCCAGTCCCTCCTGCATCTTCCTTCCATGTAGCATAAATCTATCCATACAAAGAAAGCTACTTATTGCTGAATTTCTCTTATTGCATGTTGTCTTGGGTACAGGGTGAACAACTGCTGAATGTGGGTCTGCTGCTCTTTTGCTTCTGCTCACAGCTAACCTGTTGTAAGAACTGATTCATCTGCACTGATTTCTGGCAATGGGAAAGTTCCCTAATGGAAGTAAAAAATGTATATTTGGGACATGTTCAAATACATCAGCACATCTATGCATACTAATATGTATAGCATCACTACTTTCCAACTTGTCTGGGGAAACCAAATGCATGTGTAAATTGTAGATTGTGAGAAGCACTTGTACTGCTTGTGCTCAATGCAGGAAACAAGACCCAAAACCCATGAGTCCAGTTCACAGATGTATAGTCCCAGAAACCTTGAATGTATTCAGTAGCTCATGAAGAAGCAGTGTTTCTTTCTAGAAATGGTCTTTAAGACATGAAAACAAAAATCTGGTCACTCAAGTAATGATTTGGAACCATGTGATATAACACTGATTCACTGGTTCAGACAGTCTGTTACAGAGTTTGAGATATGTACCTGTGGGACTTCTAGCAGCATATGTAGGGCAGCCAGGTCCTCTGGTTTTCAGGTGTCTACACTGCTAATTTAAGGGTGCAAATTAAGGGTGGCTGGGTTGGGCCCTAAATAGGTTGCCATCCTTTTTTTGGTTTTGGATGGAAGGCTCCTACCACATCCTTCATTCTCATTCTGTGCATATAGACTACCCCTCCTCTTCTTCATCAGAGAAGTAGTTCAGTGTTTGGGGAGATGTGGTTAAGGGGGGCACCAAACCTCCTAGTCTGGGGCAAGCTAAGAGACACCTTATGAACCTGAGGAACCAGGTGGGACACAGACCCTTGGATTTTACAGCCCAGGTGCGGTGTATGACATTGCCAGAATCAACTGAAAGCCCCTGGATGATTCAAAATTCTGCAGGTGACTTAAGCAGCCCAGCTTAGGTGAAGTGGGAACAGGGACCTAGGCCTCTGATGTGAAAGTGAGAACCATACACTGGGACCTCAACCCTCACATCCCTGTTGTTGCTTCCATCCATGTGTCTACCCACCCATGGATACCGAGATCCCAATGAGCATTGCTGCAGATGATGCATGAATCTGGGCAGTCTGCTCCCAACAGCTAAATATGGGGATGCAAGTGGCGGTTTGGGGAAATATCAAGGAACACATCCAGTTCCATTGGATGGATATTAAATCAGAGATGAATTCAACTGTATCACCCAGGAGATACAGGTGGTTCACAACGGAGATTGGGAGTAGTGTCTTGTCAAGGCCACATTGACGAGGTGGCATTACTGCATGCTTGACACTAAAATATAGTCTGTGGGCCAGGGGCAGTGCGTGCTATTTCCTCACCAAGAAGAGGACAGGTACCCCCCGCCCCTGATGCCTATGAGACCAAGGGTGTTCCAGAGGAGTTGCCCACAGGAAATCTGCCAGAGGAGGGGGAAGCAGAGAGAGACCCCATGACACTGTTCCCTACATAAGGGTGATGGCTGTTCCAGATCATATTTGATCACATATCTCTGCACCCCTCCCAGAAGCACAGAGCGAGTACCAGCTCCCTCCCCACCTTCCCCCACCCCCGTACAGTAAAGTCCTGTGCTGTCAGGACCCACAGCTAGTTCTCAATGCTTCTCCTGTGAAAGCAATATGCAACATTAATGGTAAAATGAAATCTAGTTCCATGCAACTCTGATGGATAACCAGACTCATGAGTACATGCAGAGACCTCAAGGGGGAGAGGAAGGGGCACCAGGGGGAACGGAGGTCCCCATAGGCCACTCCTTGTGGTTATAGCTATCTCTTAGGCTGAGAAAGGGCTGGGGCCAGAGTGGGGAGAGGGGCTAGGAATGCTGGGGCGTAAGGAAAAGATGAATCACCTCTTTCCCCCCTCATTCCTGACCTCCCCTGCTGAAGCCTGGAGTCCAACCATGTTGTAAGTCCCTCCCATTCTTGAGCACTTATGAGAGCATGTCTCATTCAGTGGGATCATAAATCTGAATAAGTGACATGTCCTTGCCATTTCTGCAAGGCCATGCTGCACTCTGAGGGAGATGGAAGCCTAAGTACAAATACCTCAAGCATCTAGATGCAAACAGCTCTCCTCCCACCCCACACAAACACCCATCTCCCCAAAGCACTTATGGAAAGGCAGCAGTAGTATTTTACTAAGCTCAGCAGGTAAAAGGGTAACAGAGTAGCCCCAGAACAGGGCCTGGAAATACCACACAGCTATTGGCCAACTGCTGCAGGAATGAAGGGAAAAAATCCTCCCTTAAAAAAAAAAACAAACAACCCCCCCCAAAAAAAACAAACAAACAAACAAAAAACCCTCCCACGCCTCCCTCCCTCCTACTTGAGGAAAGGGACATGTGTGATAGTAGGATTCCTGTATGGGAATTGTTATCACAGTGGCTCGAGTCTTGATGCCAGACTGACTCCTGGGTTCTACAGCTGGACAGGCTGACGAGTAATACAACAGTACTTTTCCCCCTCCCCTCTGATCTGATCTGTGGGTGAAATCCAGTGGGTGCAGGCTGATTCTGATTCTCATGGTACAGGCCTAACCTTTCAGGGCAACCCCCAATGCCCCTCCCATGTTCTTGGACTTATCTCAACCCTAGTCCTGCTCCTCAAACCCCTCCCTCCCCCACACCTGGAAACTAAGAAGCCCTTCCCTCTGACCTTCAGGCTTCACATCTTTTGCATGGAAGGCCAGCTTGCAGCAGACAGCATAGTGATGCAGGATAGGTTGCCAAACACCTGCTAAGTAAATCAAAGATGGGTGTACAAGACCCTGGTGAAATTAAGAGACGTTACAAACTGTAGTCACCACCTTTGAGCTCAACCCATGCACCATGGATTCTTGTTACCAGGGCCTGCAAGACCAGCAGGAACAATAAATTGGGCCACATACAAGGGAAATGGACAGGTGGGAGGATTGCCTATACCTGGGCTACTGAGTAGCATGATCAGGGGCTCCAAATGGTACCTGCTGTGGCACAGAGTCTCTGAGAGAGTCATGGCACCAAGATACAGAGTTAATGTACATGGTCCTGGACTGCAGGTAGTTTCCCTGTGGGTGTGGGGTCTCCAAGCAGTGCCAGGCTAGTCCAGAAGGGGTCCAGTAGTGCTCAGAATGGGAGGAAAATGTGGCCCACCAGCTTGCTGGGCCAGGTGGTTGCTGGGACAGCTTCTGACAGCAGAGCCCAGTGGTCCCCATCTTGCCCACCCCCCTGGTAGGAGGCATAGAGGGGAATTTTTCCACCCCCCATGTACCCACTTATTGCCTTGATCCTGCTGCAGGAGGGTAGCACAGCCTTACAAAGAAAGTAAGTCACTGGCTCAGGCCAGCTACCTGACATGAGCCCCAGGTATCAGCCAGGATGGTGGGTCCATGGATCTTGGAAACAAAGACATAACCTCAGAGGTCGGGATATCCCATGCAGGAGAACCAGCTGGCTTTTGTATCTACTGTGGTGATGCCTGCTGACCTGCAGATCTCTCAGCTAGACATTGGATCTGGGATCTTTCAGCTGTTATAGATTTCAGAAACATTAGGTCTGGAAGGGACCTCAGAAGATCATCGAGTCCAGCCCCCTGCCCAAAGGGCAGGAAGTCAGTTGGGGTCATAAGATCCCAGCAAGAAAAATGTCCAGGTTTCTCTTAAAGGTGTTCAAAGTAGGTGCTTGAACCAGCATGGGTGGCAGGCCATTCCAGACCTTGTGAGCTCGAACAGTGAAGAAGTTCTTTCTTATGTCCAGCCTGAATCAGTCTTGGCGGAGTTTGTGACCGTTCAATCTTGTCATCCCTTGGGGGCTCTGGTGAACAAATGTTCCCCCAGATCCTAGTGAACATTCCTTATAAACTTATAGGTGGCCATCAGGTCACTCCTGAGCCTGCACTTTTCCAGGCTGAAAAGTCCCGTGGCTCTCAGCCTCTCATCATAAGGTCTGTTTCCCTGACATCTGATCATGCGTGTGGCTCTCCCCTGGACTCTCTCAAGCTTCTCCACATTCTTTTTGAATTGTGGAGCCCAAAACTGAATGCAGTACTCCAGCTGCGGCCTCACCAAGGCAGAGAATGACGTCCTGGGATTTGCTTGAGAAGCATCTATGGATTCAAGCCAGCATTTTGCTCGCTTTACTGACTGCAGCATCACATTGCAAAATCATGTTCATTTTGTGGTCAATCCTGACCCCCAAGTCCCTCTTGTCCATAGTGCTAGTCAGCATAGTCCTGCTGAGCCTATAGATATGTTGCAGGTTTTTCCTTTCAAGGTGGAGAACCTTGCATTTTTTGGTGTTAAACACCATCATAGATTCATAGATGTTAGGGTCAGAAGGGACCTTGATAGAGCATCGAGTTCGATCCCCTGCATAGGCAGGAAAGAGTGCTGGGTCTAGATGACCCCAGCTAGATGCTTATCTAACCTCCTCTTGAAAACCCCCAGGGTAGAGGAGAGTACCACCCCCCTTGGGAGCCCGTTCCAGACCTTGGCCGCTCTAACTGTGAAGACGTTCTTCCTAAAATCCTGTCTAAATCTGCTCTCTGCTAGCTTGTGGCCATTATTTCTTGTAACCCCCAGGGGCGCCTTGGTGAATAAAACCTCACCAATTCCCTTCTGTGCCCCT
>JAGPOW010000261.1:74919699-74936635 GCA_030014935.1 Caiman crocodilus | reverse complement strand
TCTAAATCTGCTCTCTGCTAGCTTGTGGCCATTATTTCTTGTAACCCCCAGGGGCGCCTTGGTGAATAAAACCTCACCAATTCCCTTCTGTGCCCCTGTAATGAACATCAGGTTCTCGTCTGCCCATTTGCTGACCTTGTCAAGGTCAGCCTGGATTATGCCCCTGTCTTCAGGTGTGGATGCTTTACACCAAAGTTTGGTATCATCAGTGAACTTGTCCAGGGGGGTGATGGGTCAAAAGCCCCCTACCCTGTGCTTCCCCTTCAAGGTTTCAGGTTTGTTGAGTTGAGGCCCTGTGGCATTCCACCCTGACCTCAACCCTGCTTCCAGGTTATATCTCTGATTCTCAGCCTCCCATGGCCCACCCCACTGCTGCCAGAGGTTTTCTGTTTTGTGTTAATTGGGAGAAGGGATCAAGTTGAGACACCAGTGATGTTCAACAGGTTTTCTTTATTAAATACAGGAAAAGTTTGGTAACTGCAACACTTTAAACTGAGATGCATCTCTTCCTTGCATCACATTCCCTTACATTCTGGTATGTGCTCCTGGGAGGAGGCATTGAGGGAAGAGAGGAGAAGGAGGACAATGCCTGGGCAGCCTGGGTTTTGGGCAGCAGTGCCCATGATACAGGACCAGAGGAGTCCATGGCAGGAGACTCATGACTTGGTGCAAGACCATGGGAACTAGAAACCTTCCAGCTCTACTTATCTGGGGAGAGCCCCCAGTCCATATGGATGAGGAACCAGTTGGCCAGGGCTTTATAGATCTGGACAGCCTGCAGGGATGTGAGGCTGGGGCCACACATATTGGCAGGGGACTCATCCTCTCCCCCATCCCTGCTCCGTGTGTGCTCGAACTGCCAGGCTAAGTCTGTAGTGGAAGTACTCCTTCTGGCAGTCCAGCTTCCTCTTATAAGGCCTCATAAACCAAGGTAGGATGGGCCCCCAGCAATGACTGGGGGAGGTAATGATGTTGCTGATGATGAAGTTGGGGTTCCCAGGAACATTGTGTTCCTGCTTTCCATCACCCCAGGGAACAAGTAGTTGCTCAATATTTTGGCATTGTCCTCATCAGGCATGTACAAGTCAATGGCCCAGTCGTGCCCTGGATGCTTGAGTTCTCTGTGTGCATGTGTTCAGGACTCCCAGATTCTGTGGGGGTGCACACACCGGGTATTGTGAATGCACACACAGAACTCAGACATCTGGGACATGCGCGCGCACACGGAATGCAGATATCCAGGATGCGCGCGCACACTTGTGGAATGCAGATATCCAGGATGTGTGCATGCACGCACGCACACACACACAGAAACCAGATGCCCGTGACGCATGCACATGGAAACCAGACACCTGGGACACACCCACACATGAACACACGGGTGTTCACACAAAGAACCCAAATGCCCAGGTTGCATGCACATACACATGCACACGTTGCCCAGATGTCTGGCAGACATGCACACAAACATGGAACCCAGACATCTGTGACATAGATGCATTGGGACATATGTAGACATGCACACATGGAACCCAGACACCAGGACACATGCATGCATATGCACACAAACTAGACATATAGGATGCATGCATGCATGCATATACAAATTAGGCCTTTCACACGCACACGGAACCCAGATATCTGGGACACATGAACACACACACAAACCAGGCATCCAGGACACGTGCACATAAACACAATCCAGGCATCTGGGACACACGTGCACACACACAAACCAGGTGTCTCAGATGGAGAACCCACATGTCACGATGGCAGGGGGTTAGGAGCATAGTGGCTCATGTCCAGTAACCAAACCATGATTAGTTTGGCTGTTCAGTTCCATTTGGGAGTTTTGATAGTCTGGATAGCCCATGGGGCATGCTGGAAGGCACGCCATAGCCCCCTTTGCCTGCTGGGCTAGGGCTGTGCAGGTAGGATTTGAGCCCTTCCCTCCCCTGCCCACAGGGTTGGTTGAGTTCTGCTTCCACCCAACCTAACCTTGGGCACTTAGAGTAAAGCTCAAAAGTTAAAGCGCTTCCACTGTTGGCTTCTTGAGCACCTGTGCCGAACAAATAGTGCAGCTGTTATCATAAAGAAACAAGGTGGGACATGTCAAAATGGGAAACTCTGAGAGAAAATTAGTAATTAGATATTGTTTCTGCTTTAAAAGCATCAGCAGAAGGTTGGGTTTTTACACTTTTTAATTCCAAAGGAATGAGTACAGTCACTTATCCACTCTTTTTGTAAAGATCTTAAAACTGTCTAGAGACAACTCTATGAAATATTTCTAGTCTTGCTTTATCATGAAACTATAATCTCCCCCAAAAGGTAATTTCTAATAAGCAAACAAGCAATTAACAAATCATATTGATTTTTGTGGTCTATTATCTGATGCTTGAAATCTGATTTCTCTGCCCCGTCCTCAGGTCTAAATAGAGCATTGGTCAACTATTTAGCAGGTATCTCTAGCTAATAGAGGGGCTTCTCTATTGCTCACTTTTATTCAGTATTCTATTTTTCTCTTGAGTCTGGATACCAACACAGTATAGTATTGATTTGTGGGGGTTTTCTGTGACTGATAAAATGCAGATTTAAAACGTGATACCTGTGGAATCTGATAGTCTGCTTCTATGCCATAAATTTTACCTTTCAGTAGCTTGCTGAACCATCTGGCTCATCCTTTTAATTTTTTCAGTTACTCCAATATGTTGGTTCCCCATTTTTATTGACAATCTAAAGCAGTGATTCTCAACATTTTAATACTCAAGTCACCCCTCAAAAAATGCCATCTCTGAGGAACCCTCTATGTGTTACAGGTAGCATGCAGTTAGTTAGTTAATTGCACAATTACCTTACAGCCAGCTACATGTGCAAAGTAGCTATCACATGATTAGTAGCTTTCTTGCCAACTGGGGGGAGCCTAGTGTAGGCGGAGCCTGATCCTGGCAATAAGGTATGACTGGATCTAATGTGCGATCCCACAGGCACAGGGATCATGTAGATAACACATTCGGTCAGTAACGCCTTTACCTGCACATGTAGAGAGGGCCTTCATTTTCTGTCATTTTTTACTATAGAAAATAATAATAGAGGAATTCTTCTGTTAGAACTTGGAACAGAACAGGTGAGAATATTTCTGATGCTGGGTTTATTTTGTGAATCATGTGTAGGTGTTTTCACACCTAATAATGCTAATATTTGTGTGTTTTCGTTGCTCAATTTGTGAAGTGTATGCGATTTGTCTTGACTTCTGCTGCAGGGGTAAAAGGATGCACATTGAAAATACTTGTTTGAAAGTAATGCTTCAGGTTAATTATCATGGCCACAGGCATTGCAAGATGGCTATCTGTTGTAAAGCATTTGTTCACTTGCTAAATTTATGCAAGTTGTCTTTACCATGTGATAACTTCAGTTTTTTGGCCTAGAAGTGTGGCTTATTTTGAACATTTACCTTATTCATAAGAATAAATGGTGCCTGTACACAGGTGCGGGGGCCACTCCAATGCGCTGTAATTAGAGCACATCAGAACAGCCTTGATTAATTAAGGTTGTGGGAATGTGGTAATTCCCATACACCAGCAGCCTCCTGCGTCTTATGTATCAGCATCCCCACACTTCAAAATGGTAGCAGGGGTGCTTGAATTGAAGCTCATTGAATGAACTTGTTTAGTTCAAACACCTCTGCCACCAATTGACATGCAGGGATACTGTATACGAGTTGCCGCCGCCCTTATATCAGAGCAGTCCTTGGAGCCACTCTGATTAAAGTGATGCCTCCCTCCACCCGCAGATCATATGTAAAAGTACCCAAAAATTTAAAACGTTTGGCTCCATTGTTTCACTGTTCACTACATTTCACATGTACAAATAAAGAGTTATGTTTATTTTAGTTGTTATTGGTTTTCCTTCCATTTCATTACTTAACAGAGAACAAGGGCAGATATGCTTTGGGCTAGTTCAGCTCAAGCGTAAGGGACAGTGTGCAGCTGCAGAGGGAATGTTGGAAAGCAGTCTGTAAGCTCTGATTCCTTAATGCATGAATTTCCAACATCGTACAGTCCCAGAGGCATATCTCTTTAGGAACTCAGCATATCCTCAGTCAAAGAGGATAGAACTTGGTGGCTTCAGTGGAGAACTTTGCATTTGGGCTGGCTTGTGGTTCAGTGGGCTTCATTTGATGTAATTTAAAGATGGTAACTAGTGTCCTGTAGGTATTGAACCAGATACAGACATTTGCTTTACTGAAATGAAAGGGTTTTACATTTTAATTTTTCTGTTCTTATTTTAAATCCAATTTAATTCAAGGATGAAACATTAATTTTTGCAATTTCTATCCCCCTTAGTGACTCTACTTATCTTGGAGATTAACTGATTCAGAGAGGATAAGCTTTCAGAAGCTGCAATCTGCTTTGTTAGATCTGTCAGTTAAAGTACCATATTTACCCAAATTCAAGACATCTTTGAAGTTAAGACCCCCAGCCAATAATTAGATTCTATACATGGAAAATTATAATTTTTTGTTATAACTTTCTAAGTATAGAATCTAATTAATGAAATGTTGTCTTAAATTTGTCCTAGCTACTGCCGTAGTGGAGAAGGCAGTGGTGAAAAAGTGAGAGGCCAGACCCCTGTTCCTTGCTTCTCCTGTGCCTATTCTTGTTCACCCTGCCATTTACCCTCCACTACATTTGCCTCTTTACTCCTTGGGCCTGGACCTTCCCCCCAACCCCCTGCAACTTCCTGCCCTTCACCTCCCTGTGCTTGTGACCTGTTTCTGCCTTCTAACCCCCCCCCCCCACACACACACACACATACACACACAACTTACCTTCTGCTGATCAACTCTGCTTGCTTTCCGGAGCAGTCAGCAGTGATGTCCCCCACCCAGTTCAGCCAGGCAGAAGCATTAGCAATGGCAGTTCTGAGTCCAGCCAGGTTGGGTCCAGAGGGGCTGAAGCTAAGCAGAAGGTAAGTGTGGGTGAGGGCAAGTGCTGCGGTCTCCCCTGCACTCCCCACAAGCCATACAAACTGGTCTCCTCTGCATGACCCCTACCACTGCTGTGTGGTCTCCACTAGCGTGCTCCCTCCTCTGTGCATGAGCCAGCCTGGCTCAGAGTAGGTAGTGGCTCAGTTTTGGCATTGGCTTTGAACAGTGGTTTGGCTGGAGTTGAGCCACTGCCTGCCCTGTGCTGGTACTTAATCTGATATGAAGCTTTTTTTTCTCATGTTTGGGGAAAAAACCTTGCCATGGATTTGAGTAAACATGGTAGGTTGTTGCCTCTCTGAATCAGTTAGTCTTTAAGTTGTCACCCTGCCCTACCTTCACCCTACTGTATTAAGATAAGCTGCTGTTGCAAACTACTAGGCTAACCACCTACATGGCTGTTGTGAAAAATATTGCAATAACAATTGCTAGCATGTCTAATGTGTGTATTGCTTTTACTGGCACAACCACCACCACTACTATGTTTCTATCTTTTTGCTGTACAGTACTACTTGTCTTTGAGGATAAAAGGTAGCCTCAAAATTTGGGTGGCTTTTATTCAGTTTGAGAATTCCTCTGTTGTATGTTAGATTTCCTTAATCAGGGGAGGTATTTTAAATGGTCAGTCATTATTAGCCAATGTATAACATAGAGCAACCACAGCTCATCTTAATATATTCATGTGGGAATAATGTGATGTTATTAAGGATTCTGTAACCATAAAAATTTTTTGAAGATCTTTAATAATTGATGTATTGTTAAAATGAAAAGTATTTAATGTATATATTCAGAGGGATTTTGGTTGGTTTTGTTTTGTTTTTTTTGTCCTGGTTACATTAAGCACATCTCAATCTGTTGTTCTTATTCACTGAAAAAGTAGGTTACAGTTCACTAATTTATTCTGTCTTTAAAATGGGGTTTAAAGGATACAATCTCACATAAATGAATTGTAATGGAAGTATATTTGCCAGTGGGACTAGGAAGCATGAAATAGTTGAAAGATCATACAACCCTGTTATGTTTTGGCTTAAAGGGAAGATTATTTTTAATTGTGTTACTTGTCAACATGTTTTGTTTTCAGATCAACAATGATCTGAAAGCAGGTTTTTTGTTTCCATTTAGGAAGCTATTGTGATAACCTGAACTTCTGTACACGGGTCTTGTAGTATTTTAATGCATTAGGCATACTGAGTTTTAGAGACCTGTATACACTGAAAAGATTTTCTTAACAATTTCATATACTTCAAAAAGAAATATTTTAGGTTATGCAAAAATGGTGATGCCCTATATTAAGAGAGAGGTTCATCCTGTACTGTTTTATTAATTTCATTGGGGCCACTCAACCCACAGTTTAGCTCAGAATATAATCTACGGCATTGGTCTCCAAACTTTTTAAGTGGATCACCTTTTGGCCTATAAAAGCAACTCAAGATCTACTGTGCACTGATTGCCCTCCTCCCACTACCACCACCACCACCACCTAACAGGTAAGTCTGTGGGAAAGGAAGGTGAGGCAGATCAAGGGAGAGGGAGAAAAAATTATTTGGGGGTGCAGCTTCTCAGCAGCTAAGTCCCACCCACTCGGCCAGGGCCCAATTAAATTTACCCCTGCTCTTGCCTCTGTGACACTGTTCCTTACCATGGGGGCCTTGATTTATCCCCTACCCTTTCTCTCCCCCATGGATTGACCTCCTGGGTTGGGACCATGTGGGCTTGCATGCAGGCACTCAGCACCCCCACCCCAGCCTTGGATGGACTCCAAGAAGCTCTGAGATCTACTGGTGAATCAAGATCCACATGTTGGTGACCATTGATCTATGGTATAACTTTCTAAAAGTACAGAGATGTAGTTATCCAAATAGATTATGTGGTGCAAGAGAAATTAGAATTAGTAATACAGCACATAAGAGACATTTCTATGCCTCTACTCTTGGAATGAGTCTAATACTTTCATTATTCATTAAAAGGCCAGATATATTCATGCCTATCTTCTGACTGATTTTTTTTATCCTGTCACTTTCGGTTGACTTTGGTCCTAGCTTGCCCTCTCCTTTTCACAATCTTTGTAAAACACCAGACAAGGCATTATGTATATGGACATGTATATGTGCTTCTTGGCAGTTAATCAATTATGGCAACTTTAAACAGAAGACAACTAAGATAGTGTGACTGGCAAGAACAGTTTTTATACCACTATCTTGCCCATTCTCTGCAGTCAGTTCCCAAACTGCTATTGGACCTGTTACACACATTCATAAAGCACTGATCTTTCTCTCTAGGGAATGGATTGCTTTGGCTGACCATTTTAGATGTAAATCCCCCCCCCCACAGTCATTAATAACAATTAAAAAAAAATTAAAATCCCATTTTCCAGCAAGGTATGATATTTTCTAGTATGTCACTTTCTTGTTGTTCTGGAATTCCTACTGCTTTCAAGTGACAGAAGTCTGACCTCATCTTGATCTAAAATGATCTCTCAAAGGACTTGGGAAAGGGCAAATGAAAGAAGAGTACTTAGTAATAAGCTGTCATTATTAATAAGACACTACTAAATTATTTTTATGAAATACATGTTTAAGAACACAGGGAAGAAGTCTAGAAATTATGAATCATGTTGGTATGTACTATGATATTGATCATTATCATAAATGAGTTGATATTTTATAAGCACCCAGAAGTCCACAGAAATCCTCTGATAACTGCATCTCTAAGAGAGATTTTCTGGTATTTTTTACACCTATTGAAGAATACCTTAATTAATGAGTGACAGGAAAAATGAGTTAATCGGATTGTTTCTTGTGAACAGAGGTTCTGATGCTGTGATTTACACCCTGGCCCAAGACTGCTCTTTGTTTAACTTACATAGGAAGTCCATGTCCCACTTCTCTAACTTCTTTTACTCTTGTGCATTCTTGCCACTCTGAAACTAAAAGTAAAGATAGGCTCAAAAACAAAAAAGTGACGTGAAAGATCAAACCATGATATTAACAGGTAAAACTTGGAGATTTCTGTCTTCCTTTGTCTTGCCTCCTTCTGTATCTCAGGAGTGGCTAGCAGTACTGGCTCATAGCCCAAATACTAGAAGTATTTTTACTTTTCTGACCTTCAAAAAAACTAGTGGCATTGATGTTTTAAAAAAAAAAAAAGTCTAAATCCATTTTTTTAAACTTTTTTCTTAATGCACGGCCTTATTTTCTTCACAAGATTCACCTTAGTAATTGGAATGATGATTCTTGGGTTGTTTTTGGCCTGGAAGGAAGACCAGTTATCTGTCAAAGCAAATATACTTCAGCATAATATCACAAACAGGGAAAAGCATCAGGTTTGTGACCCAGAGACAACTGCTCAGTCCCCTTGGGTGTCACACAACTGACAGGCTGAGAACTGTTGGTCTAAATGAAAGTGAAATGTTGGCAAATGAAAGAGAATTAAAATTGTTTTCCAACCTTTTTCAGACCTGTTTTCTTAAAAATTCAGTCCAAACATGAATATGTCCAAACATGAAACATAAGCAGTATTGCCACCTACTGGATAAACTAGCCAAGTCTAATCTGTTATTGCAGCCTTAAACACACCACAGTTTAGAGTTTCAAATTAAAAGGAGCTTTATCCTTCTTTTCTATGTGCTACTCAAACTTCTGTTTACTGGTCTGTACAATAGCATCACTGAGGAAGTTAGGTAGGAAATTATTACCTTTTTCCTGAGCATGTTTGAGATATAGAATTTTTTTCCAATACCAAATTGCAACCAAAAATCTATGTAGGACTTTGTGAACTTCATCATCCTCCCCTCTACAAAAGGGGAAGAAAAAAAAAAAAAAGACCAGGATAGAATCAAAGTATTCTATATAAAAAGTTTCAAAATGTTTAGTTTCAACTTTGATCTTTTTGTCTTTTTCATTTTCTTATTTTCTTTAGTATAAATCATGAACAATTTGGAGCAGTCATTTCTGATTAGAAACTAAAGCATTTCATTTAAAATATTGAGACGAGGTATTTCAACATTATCCAATCAGGAGGTTCATAAAACTTGGATTTTTCCAGTGACCAGTTTCATTTTCAAATGAATCATGATTTTCTTACTTATGTTAGAAAATTCCCACTAGTTACATATGCATGAATTAACATTGAGTGAGATATTCTTCAGTGGGTGTAAATTATCAGGCATGCATTAGCTGAAGTAGAGTAGGATTGATTTTTTTTCCATCAAGGAATCGTATGCTTTAGACTAATAATGTCCTTTTGTGAAGATTAAAATACTAAAATATTTTAACTTTTTGTATCATCATAGTTCCAGATGGTTGAAAATCAAAAGGAAAAAACATTTGGATTTCAGTTAAAGAAATCTGCTGGTTTGGGGCTTGGTTAAATAATATGAAGCGTGCAAACAGAAAAAAAGTATATTACAATGTAAAATAAATGATTGCATACTATTTTAACTGGGATACAGAGTTTAACAGAATTGTGATAAAGGTTTGTTACAGATTTCCTTTTTCTTGTCTGGTTAGAAATGATATGTTGTATATCTTTTCAGAGACTCCATGGAGCGATTTGCAAATAGGATCCATAAATTTAAATTACTGTAGTGCTTCATCTTAGAGCTCAGTGGTTTGAACCATTAAATGGAACTGCTTAATCTAACTTGGATACTAGAAGATATTCATATAGTAGAAGACAGCCATCATTGAAGGAGCCCAAAAAGAATGCATTTTAAGTGGTGTTCTGATGTACATGAGCGAGTGCTATTTTCTCTCCCTTTGGTGATAATTGATTGTTAAATGCAATCAGATGAGCATGTATGAAAAACAAGCAAAATCAGAGTCTTTCCTTTTGTAGTTTAATATTTGTGGCCTGACTTTTATCCTAGATTATTATTTACTTTTAGAAACTTATTAATGATCTATTCAAATATAATTCTGAAAATACTGTATTGATAAGAGAAAAGAAAAATGCATGTTTGATTTGGCACTAGTCATAAATTTTGCAGAATATACATCTTTAGTCTGAGATGGCTGAGTGGCATTGTCTGACCTAGTTGACACATGGATATATTTAAATCTCCAAGAACAGTACACATGGGTGAAACTTCATTAAAATTAGCTAACGAGGTAGAAACTGGATCATGTCAATGCTTCTGGAGTTCTAACATCTCTCTAAGTTTATGGAAAATATTTTCCTCACGAACACTGATTTATTAGATTCCCACTTCTTTTTGGTCTATCTTCCTTTGCTCCTTGTTCTATGCAGATGTTTATTGATATTCTAATATTAAAGGAGTAGAGAGTACTCTGTTTATTAAGGTAGGGTTTTTTAATCATTATTTGCTTTGTGCAGAGAATTAGAACCAATAGAAGTAATAATAATGAAGCAGCACAAAAGCACTGAGTGGCTGCTAACACACAAGTTTAGGATTACATTTACTCTTTGAGTTCACAAATAGTACAGCATGAATAATAAAAGCAAAAATGAAGTGTTGCAGCAAGAGGAGGGGAGAACAGCATCTTGTCTGCTTGATCAGAAGGTAAATAGGTTACTAAGATGTAAATTTCACTTTTCTCAAGAAAATAAGTGTTTCCATAAAATTATTTCTTAAGTTGGAAAAGAATTCTTCTGAACACAGAGATCTGTGGCTTGAAAGTATGATGTATAACTGAGAGATTAGATTTGTTTTGGATTCTAGTTCTGATATGGAAAAACCAACAACTATAATAAACAGAAGTCACAAGTTACTTCAAAAACTACTGAAACTAAAATAACTCTGCTTGAAAGTTTCACACCCCACTTTCTTTCTTCCTTCCCGCCCAAGGACTCTAGATACGTGGCAAGAGATGTTAAGTTACAAGACCGTAGCATCCAGAGAGACCATAAATGGAAAAAGATTGGTGCCAGTGTTTTATTAAAATTAAATATTTCTTATCTCAAAGTTTGCCCATCAGATTAAAGTTCTGTGTATGTACACACTAGGGCTGTGCAAAGCTTCAGTAGCTGATTTGATTCAGAGGAGATTTGGCCTGATTCGGGGACCAAATCCCCAAAACTGAATTGAATCAAGAGACTAATTAAAAGCTCAGAATCAAAAAGATTTGAAGCATCCGAAACAATTCGGAAAAGCTTTAGAATAGATTCATCCACTTCAGAGATTTGGCCGTAAACCTAAGCAGGCAGCTAAACGCTGCCTCCAGCTCCATAAGTCTGCTGGGGTTGGGGGAGTGGGGAGAGAAGGGGCAGGGGGAAGAGAGGGATTGGGGCTGGGGCTGGGGCTGGGAAAAGCTGCCCAGCTAGGGTGGGGCAAGTTTTATTCAGGAGGGATTAGGATATTGGCACGGTAGTGCTGGGGGTGGAGGCTCTGCCCTGCTGCCACTTGCCCAGCCAGAGCAGGGGTGGGAGGGTTTGGGCATGGCTTGCTCCACACTGAAGGGGGCAAGCAGCAGCAGGGCAGAGCCCCCGCTCCCAGCACTGTGCACCTGCATCCTGTGCCCCATTCCACGCTGGCTGGCAAGTGGAAGCAGGGCAGAGCCCCCACTCCCAGTGCTGATGCAGAGGTGGTAGTGCTGGGAGCAGGGGCTATGCTTGGATCATGTCCCTGCCATCCCCCAGTGCTGGCTAAGCAAGCAGCACCAGGGCATAGCCCCCGCTCCAAGCAATGTTGCGCCTACATCCTGCACTCCTTTGCACCGGCTGGCTGCCTGCATCTCTGCACCAGCTGGCAAGCAGCAGTAGGACAGAGACCCTGTTCTCAGTGCTGATGTAGGTATGGCAGCACTGGGAACGAGGGTTATGTCCTGCTGTTACCTGGAGTGAGCCACACCTGCATTGTGCACCCCCTCCTCCATGCTGGCTAGGCTGGACACAGGATGGGGCTGGGCAGGGCAGCCATGGAGGCTTCTCCCATGGCTCCCCCTGCTGGAGCAGAGGCAAATACAAGGGAGAAGCCCCCATGGCTGACGAGCTTGGCCCCATCCCCTGCCCAGCCCTGGCTCCCAGCACTTAAAAGCCCCACACTCATCTCTGGCAGCAGCAATCAGGGCCTCTGAGGGCTTGTGGCAGAGCCTCCCCAGGAAGCACAGAGCAGAGGAAGTGGGGGGGGGGCATGGGGCTCACACATCCCTCCACATTGCACCCATAGCTGTCTCATTGCATGGGTGCAGTGTGGCTCAGCAGGGTGCCATGTGCTGTCTGTGAGCTGGGGCAGCTCCAGCAGTCAACTGGAGCCCAGCACCATTCAGCCCCAGCGGTCTCAGCTCCCAGACTGCCCACAGTGCCCTGCTGAGCCGTGCTGCACCCACACCATGGAGCAGCTACCACACAAGTGCCAGGCAGGAAAGTGATCCCCATGGCCCCCACTGCCTCGTACATTTTGGGGGGATACAGAGGAAGTTGTTAGAGATCCATTTTTTATCAGAAAGGATAAATTTTTGTTCCTAGTTATGCAATCTGTTTCCTATTGTGTTCACAGAGTGTTGTATGTTTCATAGTAGCTGGGGTCAGGAGGTACCTAATCAGATCATCTACCCTGACCCCCTGCCACAGGCAGGAGTGAATGCTGGGTTCACAAGATCCCAGACAGGTGATCATCTAACCTTTTTTTGAATTTGCCCAAGGTAGGGGTGAGGACCACTAGGAAGTTGGTTCCAGGTTCTGGCCACCCTAACTGTAAAATATTGCCTTCTGATCTCTAACTTAAACCTATTCTCCATCAGTTTATTATCATTGTTCTTCGTCACCCCAGGTGGTGTTGGGGAGAATAGGGCTCTTCCTATTTGCTGATGATCTCCCCTGATGAGTTTGTAGGCAGCCACCAGCTCCCCACTCAGCCTCCTCTTGCCAAGACTGAATAGCTTCAGGTCCCTCAGTTTCTCCTCGTAGGGTCTGTCCTGTTGCCCACTCACCAAACGGGTGGCCCTCCTCTGAGCTCTCTCCAGGCTGGGCACATCCTTTTTAAAATCTGGCACCCAGTACTAGACTCCAACTAATCTAGCAGTACTCCAACTGCGGCCTGATCAATGTCGCATAGAGGGGGAATATCACCTCTCTGGACCTACTTGAGCTGCATCTTTGGGTGCATGACAAGGTATGGCTGGCCTTCCTGGCTGCGGTCTGGCATTGGCAGCTCATGTTCATCTTGGAGTCCATAGTGACTCCAAGATCACTTTCCTCCTCTGTGCTTTTAAGAGGGGAACTCCCCACCCTGTTTGTAGACTATTGATTCCTTCTCCAGCGTTCAGTACCCTGCATTTGTTTATGTTGAACCCCATCCTATTCTCATCTGCCCACTTTTGTAGTCTGTCTAAATCTAGTTGCAGCCTCTCTCTCCCTTCTTCTGAGATGTGGATACTCCACATCTAAGACAAGGATGTGGGCCACAATCTAGAAAGATACCCATTTTGAAATGGAAGTTGCTGGCCTCCCCATATCCCCCAAAAAAGGAACTCAGGTTCTGTGGGAGTAACAGAGGGATGCGCTATTTCCTTGGGGGACGCATGGGTTAGGGGTAGTTTACATCAGGGCATGCCACATAGGTCACACTAGTGAGGGCTGCACATTGCATGCTCCCTGATACTCTCCCTCATTATTGCATGGTCCTCTTGCTGGACCCCACCACCATCCTCCACATTCTATTGTATATCTTCCTGCTGCACGGTGTGCCCTGGCACCCCCCCCTCCAAACTGAATACCCCCAGCACTGTACCATGTGTTGTTCAACCCCCCTCCTCCCCCTGGCTACACTGAATTCATTGATGCCCTCCCCAACTGCACACTGCATCCCAGTTCCCCTCCCCCCCACACATGCACCGTGGAGCGTGCACTTGGGCTTTACTGTGTGCCAGAGCCCCCTGCTGCCTTTCCCTCCCCCCTGAACTACACTGTGTGCCTCGGCTCCCACCCAACTACACTACGTGCTACAGGCCTCCCTGCACTAGACTGCATGCTGGGGTACCCCATCTCACCTTCAGATCTCCAACCACAGGCTCCTCCATTGCACTGTGCCTCTCAGGTGCCTCAGACCATGGGTTGCCCAGCACTGTGGGCTGTGCTGCATTGTACCACCCCACCCTGCCCCCGGGGCAGGAAAGTGGAAATCTGAGGGAGACGGAGCCTGAGGAAGACAGCTGCTTCTGTAGCTAAAACAATGAGGGGAGCACAGCCTGGGTGGGACTTTGGGGTCTGCAATTGAACCCCTCAGGGGTTGCATGCTCTGGTTTACAGAATCTTCTCAAATTCACTTGGTGCGATATACAAAGAAAGGATTATCCCAGCAGGTGAATGTATGTTCATTCTGAAACATGAAAATGTTGATCTGTTTTGATGTAATTTATTTTAGTGTGACCAAAGGAGAGCTCCACAGGCTAATGGCATGTTGTCTAAAATGGCTAATAATATGTTGTTTCATTCAGTTTTGCAAAAATTTAGAAGGAAAAAAAAATATTCCCAATCTGAAATTCAAATAGGCTTTGAGGTCAATCCATAGGCAGGTTTTAACTACCATTTTAGGCACTCAGATTCTTAAATCTCCCAACTCAGTTGTCACCTATTCTGAAGGCGTGTAATTTCCAACATAAAAATTCCCCACACACTTAAGGATTTCCCTTTAGAATCGCCTGAGTCCTAAAAATACTGAGTAGCTTGGTGTCTAATTTAAGGATATGCCAATTGGGAGTCAAAACCAGGCATTTCTATACTTACCTCTGTATCTTGACCTGATCTTGTAAAAGTTTGTTGACTGTAGCTACTGAATTAGTCCTTGCAAAGAAGAACAGCTGGATGTTGACGATGCCCCAACTTTACCCAAATGCCCAGTAGGGAGTGTAGGAAGCAGTATCTACGAAGTTTTCCTAAAAACCAGTTGTGTTGTGCAGAAGTGCAGAACAGCACCTTCATCTGAAACATGGACACTGAGGAAGCAGACTTTCTTGGATCCAAATGATTTCTGAATAACACATGATAAGAGAAATAAGCTGAATGATTAAGAAGAATAAGGCTTCTGAATTTACCACTGCAGTTAAATCTGTCTGGAAATCTGAGAGAAAACAGGAAGACTTATAAACAGTGCTTTACACTATACCTGCAAACAATGGTCCCAGAAAATAGGTAGTCCAACAATAGCTTTATTTCTTTATTTCTGACAATAGCTGTTTTGGAAGCAGTGGGTGCTTTTAGTAGTTTTCAGCTGGGTAATGCAGAAAACACTTTACAGACTGCATTAGACCTATAAGAGCCTCACTTCTTGCAGAAATGAAGTACGCATGATAAGTTCTTATATAATATGCACAAACAGATGGAGAAACCAGTTCTTTGGTCTTTGGTCATAATCTTGCAATTCAGAGAAGCTTCGCTGAAGAAGTCAGTCCCCAAATATAGCTTCTGCCATTTTGTAGGTGTGACCTGAATTTCTTGTTTCTAAATGTTTTATCTTTGCACACTACTAAATTGTGCTTTTGTCTGATGGACCCAGCTTACCAAAAGGTGTCTATTTCTGTGAACGACTGGTCTACCGACAGTAGGACTTACTATGTTCCCCAGCCTTGTTTTTTTTACAGTTTTCACCAACAGTGATTTTATTTTTTTGTGTTTATTTTGAGGTCACATTGGATAGAGGTTTACTTCATACCTCCTGTCTCTATGCACACTATTTTTTTTAATCTGTCATCCAGTTCCTCATCTACTTGGACATAAATCCAGACAAAATCTCTACCATCTTATACAGGGTTTGAATAAATATCTACTGAAGTATTTAGTTATTGCCATATGAAGCAATTTTATAAAAAATGTAACTATCAAGTGTCTATTTTTTAACAACCCAGTAGTGCACTTAGTACACTGATGTTTTTACTCATGGTGAATGGCACTATGAGTGTGTTGTATAGAAAACATTGAGAAACTTTCACTGCATAATTTTGCCTTCTATAAATTAAGAGTTGGAGTCTGGAATTGCATGTTTTATCTACAGTGACATGGTATTTAGTGCACTAATTCCTCAGACCACATACCTCCAAACTCCGTACACTGTGTGCCTGTTTGTATAATATTGTTTTAAACTGATACAGAAGTCTTGTGCTTTCTGTAAAGAATTTTAGGGAAAAGATGAATAAATTGCTACAGCTGGAAAAGTTCAAGTCACAAAAACAAGCTTTATTTTCCAAATATAATGTACAGTAATAACATAAAAAGTTACCATATTATTTGTGCTTTTTTCATTAGAAAAAATGGTAGGGTTAATTGGGCTATTTTGAAATTAGCCTGAAACCACCATTTGGTACAGTATGACTGTATTTAGTAAAAGAATAAAGCTTTTGCCATCACTGTACCAAAGAAGTTAAGATAAACCACATATGATTACTTAAAACAGATACCACCTTTAGACTAATTTCCTGCCTAATATATACGCCAGCATTTTGAATAACACTTGAGTCTTCTGTAAAAAGTGAGATCTGTTGGTTTACTTCAAGGATCTGTTCAGGACTAGGCACATTCTAAATGCTGAAAAAAATCTTTGTGTGGTCTTTGGCCTTTTAGAAAAGTCTTGGTCCCCCCTCCTCCCCTTCTATTTTTTCCTCTCTGGAAAATTTTATCTCCTGCAGTTTATTTTGTATCTTGTAAGAGCTGGGCTGACTAGGCTTTGTCATTGAATAGATCTTCAACATTTACAGTTTGAGTAGAGAGGAGATTTAGCTAAAGAAGCTGTGGTTTTGTTCATTATGCTTTCTAAAAAGCATATTGTCTGACTTTGAAACTTCACTTACCCATAGAGTTTTGGAAACCATTTCATAGTTTCATAGTAACTAGGGTCAGAAGGGACCTAGAGCAGGCCATCTAGTCTGACCCCCCCGCCAATGGCAGGAACGAGTGCTGGGATCACAGGACCCCAGCCAAGTACCTATCCAATCTACTGTTGAAGATGCCCAAGGTAGGAGCAAGAACCACTTCCCTAGGAAGCCGGTTCCACATCCTAGC
>JAGPOW010000261.1:74893851-74905394 GCA_030014935.1 Caiman crocodilus | reverse complement strand
TGTGTGTAAGCTATAGTAAATTTGCCTTTATTCCACTCCCTACTTGCCTCCTTGATCCAAATGAACATACTCACAGTGCCCAGCTGGCCTGTGACAGTGACACACATCAAAATACAGTCTTCTGTGTGAATCTGTGCTCCAAGCTTGTTGTCTGTGACATATTTCTGTAGTTGCCATCCCCATTACGATAGTGCCCTGTGCTTGCATGCTGTTGGTGAGTACCAAAATTGTCTCAAAAGTGGTAGAAATGGGTCTGAAGATCCCACCTGTACTACAGGTTCTTCTCCTAATAAGCTTGAAGAAAAGCATCCGTACCTGCTGTGCAGCTGCTGTCTTTCAATAATAATTTTGGCTAGATCCACTGAATGAAACCAGTATCATCAGATAACCTTTGACCCCTCCTCTCCCTTCTCCCTAAAAACTGGAATCTTTGTGAGCAGAGTAAATATTGGAACAAATAATACATTTGTCAAATCCTGGGATGGTAAGCTTTGGAGGACCTATGAGAGAAATGAAATTCCCCCCACTTTTCTGGTCACATTAGAAATTCAAATGTCAAGAAACTCTGTACCCTGATGCCACCTCCATTTTGGGATCAAACCAGAGCTTTGACATTATGACAATGATGCTCAAGCTTTTGGCCCCACAAGCCATATGAGTGGTATGGGGCTGGTCTAGGGGCTAGATCAAGCCCTGCATGCCAAGTTTGTGCCTGGGGGCCCAGCACCACTCACTCCCTGCCTTTAGTGTTGGGATCATGCCTTCAGGTGTGAGTCTTGGGACAGTGTCCCCATACACTGGGATTGGGTCCTGGGAGCCTAGTGCTGCCCTCTTCTGCCCCTGCTCACCAGAATTGGGCCCTGGCAACCTGATGCTACCCCTTCCAGACCCCCCCATGCCCAGATTGGACCTGGGACTCAGCACCACCCATGCCAACACCCTGCATGCTGGGATCATGCCTAATCCAGTGTGCAGAGCCTAGGGATCCTTAAGAGTTCAGAAATGTGGCAGCTGGGGAGTGATGTCAGTTCTCCCCACAGCCAAATATCCATATCTGTGGAGAGCTTGCAGGCTGCGTGACATAGTGCCATATGCCAGGTCTGGACCACAGACCATGAATTCAGCACCCCTGAATTATAGATTTCATTGACATTAGGGCTAGAAAGGACCTTGGAAGATCATTGAGTCCAGCCCGCCACCCAAACAGCAGGAAGTCAGCTTGGGTCATAGGATTCCAGCAAGATAAGCATCCAATTTTCTCTTGAAGGTGTTCATTGTAGATGTTTGAACCGCCTCTGATGGCAGGCTATTCCAGACCTTAGGGGCTCGGACAGTAAAGAAATTCTTCCTTATGTCCAGCCTGAAACAGTCTTGCAGTAGTTTATAACCGTTTGACCTTGTTATCCGTTGGGGCACTCTGGTGAACAAATGTTCCCCCAGATACTGGTGAACACCCCTTATAAACTTATAGGTGGCCATCAGATCACCCCTAAGCTTGCACTTTTCCAGGCTAAAGAGCCGCATAACTCTCAGCCTGTCATCGTAAGGTCTGTTTTCCTGACCTTTGATCATGCGTGTGGCTCTCCCCTGGACCCTCTCAAACTTCTCCACATCCTTTTTGAATTGTGGGGCCCAAAACTGGATGCAGTACTTCAGCTGCGGTTTCACCAAGGCTGAGTACAAGGGAAGAATGCCGTTCTGGGATTTTCTTGAGAAGCATCTACGGATGTAAGCCAGCATTTTGATCACTTTACTAGCCGCAGCATCGCATTGAAGGCTCATGTTCATCTTGTGGTCAATGATGACCCTCAAGTCTCTTTCTTCCATAGTGCTAACCAGTGTAGCACTGCTGAGCCTGTAAGGATGCTGCAGGTTTTTCCTCTCAAGGTGGAGAACCTTGCATTTTTCAGTGTTAAACACCATCAGGTTCTCGTCCACCCATTTTCTGAGCCTGTCCAGGTCAGCCTGGATCTCCCACCTGTCTTCAGGTGTGGATGCTTTGTCCCAAAGTTTGGTGTCATTGGAGAAGTTGGCCAGTCCACTTCTCATTCCAATGTCCACATCATTAATGAAGATGTTGAATAATATGAGTCCAAGGACAGAGCCTTAGGGGACCCCACTGGTCACAGAGAACCATGACAATTGACTTCCGTCAATTACCACCCCCTGTGTCTGACCCTGGAGCCAATTTCCTAGCCAGCAGATCATGATGGATCCAAGGCCACAATTGGCCAGTTTCACCAAGAGGTGAGCCTTTGATCTGGTATCTCATGATTTTTTGAAGTCCAGATACATGCCATCAATCTCTTCTCCCTTGTCCAGGTGATAGGTCACCTGGTAGTAAAAGGAAATGAGATTGGTCAAGCAAGACCTACCCAAACAAACCCGTGCTGGCTATCCCTCAGTATGTTGGCATCAGCCAGTCCATTAAGGATGGCCTCCTTAATAAACTTTTGTAAGACTTTCCTCAAGATAGAGGTCAGGCTCATGGGCCTATAGTTTGCCAGATCCACTTTCCTCCCTTTCTTGAAGATAGGCACCACATTGGCCTTCTTCTAGTCTTTGGGCACTACACCAGAGTGCTAGGGGTTCTCAAAGAGAACAGCTATCATTTTATGAGGCAGCTATCTTTTTATCCCTACCAGAATCTAACAATTTAGCTTAGTCTAAAGTCTAATTTGGCTTCTAAAATATTTATTTGGTCTGTGAATTTGCATGAGTACCATTTTGGTCTATTTTCATCAGGAGGGTTGGAATTGCAATATGTCTTTTGTCTCATTATGGAAAAAAATAGCAATTATTTCTTTGACTTTTTTTTCTTTTGTTTTTGTTATTTGATTTGTCTTATTTCTGTGGAGTAAGATGAATTTTTATGTAAAATAATATTTTAAAATAATTTTATGGAGTCCTACTTATAATCATTCTCTTTCCCCTTTCCTCTTTTCATATGGTGACTCAGGTACTGGGACTTAGTTAATTGGCAATTTTCCAGATTTTGCAAAAATCACAAAATCGGGCATTGTCCATGGGGTTGAGGGAGGAGAAAGAGGGACTGCCACATGAAGGGGAACATTCAATATGGCTGCTTCCCCCCTTGTCTGTCATCCAGCCCCACCCTACTGCACCAATCAGCAGTGAGGCCTGGGGCTGCATAACAGACAGACCTCTCAGCCAATCAGTGGTAAGAGATGAGTCTGTGTGATAACCAACCATTTCAACAAATCAGTAGCAAGGGACAGAGCCACTGGGGCCCCTTGGCCAATCAGTAGAATGGGGGCACCAGGCTAAGCCAATGAAAATGACCACCTGTTTCATCAATTTGGGTAGGTACCTATTCATGTATGACAAGCAGCCCTGAATATAATATGACAAATGGTGGTTTACATTGAGCTTTGAAGCTCAATGAACTTCGGCTCTAATGAACAAATGGGGGAGATATTTTTCAGAATCAGGAACCTATGCAACCCAAAATATCCTTTTCCAGTCTCTGGGTATTTAAATCTAGGGCACTTTGTTAGAAAAGGCCTAGACTAACTTTACAAGGTACAGGGACACTACCATCCAAATCAAATGAGTTGAGGACTTTAATTTGCAACAGATAATTTGTAATGAGAGTTGTTCTCCCTACTTACACATTCAAATGAATGCTAAGTCATCAGAAAATTTCCAGAGGTTTCCAGACTTCCTGAGAGCCTCAAAGGGCCATAATACAGAATAATTAATGAGAATAATAAAAACAAATTGAACAGAAATGCCAGGAATTTAATTTTAAAATAAAAAGGCTTTCATCAAGGTGAATGGTTGTCTGACAGAATCCTAATGTCAAGCTAAATGCTTCCCTTCTTATCTTTGAAAATTCACAGGTATCAGATTCTCTTAAATTAAATTAAATTTCAGGCAAGTAATAATAATAATAAAAAAACTGGACTAAGCCATTTAGGTGAGGTTGCAATTCTGTTTTAATATTTACATAACAGACAATAGTGGTAACCCACACCACGTGTTACCAAAAGGGCATGATCCTGCTTTATTCCAGTAAAAATATTGTATGTTATTCAGCCATATTCATCAGAAGTGAGTATCCTTATCCAAATTATATCTCCAGGTGGTCTGTTTTTTCTCTTATTAGAAGTATTTTGAGGATTGTGATAATGTTGCCTGAATAAAGAGCAAGAGAAAAAAATGTCAAAGGACGAGTGTCATCTCCATTAGCTCAGAAGCTGTCCCGTTCAATTTTGCAGTTTTTAGTCTCACCAGTACAAAGTACAGTACAGTATCTGGACAAAGTATGACTGGTTGCTTCAAAATCTATTTGAACAAGAGACTGAGTCTCTAAAGTGTGCTTTCTTACACAACCATTCTCACTGTCTTCCTTTCTTCCACAAACTGCATTTATTTCCAAAACCCGAATGCAAATAAACCTCAAATAATATAGCACAAAACATTGTAAATAAATAATCTACAGTAATTATTTTGTATTTTAACTGTACAAACCAGCTCCTCTCTTCCTCCCCCTCCCTTTTTTATATACAGAAAGTTGAATTCTTATCTTTAACCCTTTTAGGTCTACATTAAATAAGCTAAAATACACTTTCACACTGATGTAACAAAAAATGGAATAATTAAATAATGGGGGACAACATTTTTGTCAGGCGTGCCACAAATTATTCCTACCCTGTCCCTGAGTGTCACTTCCTTTACTCCGCTCAATCTGATGCTTTTCACTCTTATCCCTGCCTTGTGCTCCCTTCTCTTCATTCTGCTTCCTGCCATCTCTGCCATTGTGTTGCTGGTCTCCCCTCCAGTCTGCCAAGTATCACACACACAAGCTGTACGCTACCTCTTGCATGCATCTTGAAGGTTGGCTGCCCCTGGACTAGTATAATTCTAATGTCAATAGATTTGTCTTAATATTTTCCAGTGGGATGGAAAAATAAGATCCAGTAGTTCTCTTTTTCATGGGTTTGCTTCATGAAATCATTGGGATATTTTTCACCCTCTCCATGAAAAAGATAGCTACTTTAATATTGTAAAATTGACAATCTGTTTACTTGTTCAGTGACCGTGCAGAAGCAATGTGCAACTTAGCAAATTTGCAGACAGCACCAAGTTGGGTAGAGTTGCTGACACACTGGAGGGTAGAGCTAGGATCCAGAATGGCAAAGATAGACTGGAGAAATAGTCCACAATCAACAAGATGAAATTCAACAAAGAGAAATGCAAAGTCCAGCACTTGGGACAGAATACTTTCATATACAAATACAGACTGGGAAATGACTGGCTGGACTGGAATACTACAAAGAAGGACCTGGGGGTTGCAATAGACTATAAACTAATGAGCCAACAGTGTGCTCTTGTTACAAAAAGAGTCAATGCCATACTGGGTTATATTAACAGAAGTGTGTGATAAATAATTGGTGATGAATAGTGACCAAATGACAGCAAACTGCTCGCTGGAAGGGGAAGCAGTGGGTGCAGCTCAATCAACAGCGCGAAGCATGCATGCAGCAAAATCCCTGGCTTATGCAGCTTGAAAAGCGCACAAAAGTAAGACCTGAGATGATTGGCTGCCGGGGCAGTATAAAAACAAAAGCCTGGGAAAGGAAAGGTGGGACCGCACATAGTATCAGGAGGCCTGATCACCCTCACCGAAGTCCTGCGTCCACGGTTTTCCTTTTCCCCCTGGACACTCCCATCAAATAGTCTGCAGCGGATAAACAATCAAGAACTCTTGGGTTCTCTACAGTTGAGGTTTTCGGTTGTGGCATTTATTATGGAATTTAAAGGGAACTCCTGGCACAGAGTGGGTACGAGGCGTTCGAGTGCCTCGTGGTGGTGTTCGGAGGAGTGTATCTATGGTGTTCAAGTTGTAAGTAAAGTATTTATTTCCTTACATCGGCTTTGGGATTTCTTATTCAAGATGGGAAAGAAGTAATAGGGTGAAATGTTCTTGAACTCTTTCGTCCCCGGCCTGTTCGACTCAGGGGTTACACCCCCCCCCAATTCCTCCTCACATGGCATCACGAACAGGATCCTCAGGGCAAAGGGGGAGCGAAGGAGACCCTAATGAACTGATTAAGCACTGCACATGGGGAAACCATCATTGGCCTCCAACCATGGATGTCAGTACCCTACGGGCCCATGTAGCATATCATCAAAGGGGACTAAGTGGAAAATTGGGAGGCTATGTGTCCATTTGCCAAACTGAGGACAGCAAGGAAGGAACGGGTCATGTCCAATCTTAGCTCAGCAGTTCTGGGATGCCTTCTCTCCAGTCCCGCGGTTCTCTATCATCCACCCCATGTAAAATCTGAGGCATCATTCAGGCGCACTAAGCCTAAGGGTATGAATGAGTGAGACCCTAAAAAGGAGTATGATAAGTGTGTTCAGTATTTAAAGGAGGGGACTGGCTGTGAGGTTATCCCTGACAAGTTTGGATGCCCTGATCTCGAGCCAGGAGAAGCCAAAAGTGAAAGTTTAATGGCACTTCGCAAGAGCCTCGAGACTGACAGATGGGATGTAACAGGGTGGACAGGGCAGAAATGGGATAAAGAGAAAATGATTCATATTTTGTTTCAATCAGTGACTGCTTTACTGCGGCATGCGGCAGATCTAACTACTATGCTAGATGCATCAACTCAGGTAACCATGCAGCAGAGTGTTTTGCAGATTTAGTTGCTGCTTAAAGATGGCGTCACGGGAGAAGAAAGGGGCATGGCTGAGAAGCCGCGAGGAGGAAGTTCTAATGTCGGCAAAGCCCCATCGGCCCCATCTGAGGAGCTGCCTCCATATGGCACTCTGCCAGGACCATACTCCGTTTTCCCCGCTGACACGTATTTACCCATCCTGCATGCGAATCCTGTGGCTTTAGTAAAGACAGTTACTGATGGTGCAGGAACCCGCACTCTTACTACTCTCTGCACACGTGCTAGGGAGGAGCTACAGGAACTAACAAAAGATACCTGATTAACACCGGGTGAAACATTAGTGATATGGTTAGGACGACTGATATTAAAACATGGATCAAAATTAGTGGACTCTGAAGAGTGCACCATGCTGATGCGTCAACCCACATTGTGGGGAAGGAGTGTGTAATGATACAACTCAGATAACGCGTAACAAAATCTGTCCAGTTCCCCTATGCACTGTGGTGGTTCCAGCGCTGTTGACCCAAGCCCATGCTTGGCATGCAGATCCACCTAATGATGCATCACCTGCACAGCTTTTATACATGATAGCAGGAGCTAGTTATCTGATATGGGACACAGGACGTCACCCATTGAATTTAACTTTGCAGCAGGCAAATAGTGTTTGGCCGCACCGATGGTGCAACGAACCTGGGAAGATTCCTGTATCCGTGGCAGCGGTAGAAGTTTGCATAGAGATTTATGGAGGTATTAACACATCTATGTTCCATTTGTTATTACACCCACTAACAGACAGACCAATAGGAAATGTCTTGAGTAGCCTGGGAAAGCTTACTACAGCACAGAGAACAGAGCCTACACTCACCCCACTGGCGACAGTGCAAGTAGTCAGCACACGAAGAACAACACCTGATAAGCCTCAGGCTGATCACTGGCCATGCGGCCATCCACCAGATTATACAGCCAAGGACCACGCCGTATTTGCATTTCTACTGAGCAGAAGTGACTTGATGAGAAACCAGCTTCACAAGCTGGGAAATGAAGGACAAAAGAGATTGGCGTGAATTCTAGGGTTCAGACCTGGACAAGGACCAGAGAATAGAAAAAACGAGTAGCAGCCGTTGATGCGGGCGACGATGGCCAGCATATTGATGAATGCCCGTATGGAACTTATAATGTAAGTGCTACTGCAAATTCCATTCCTATACCCATACGCTTTCTATTGGATACGGGAGCCCAAGTAAATGTAGTAAGATCTGAGATACCCATGTAAAAACACCTAGAGTTATTTTTATACAAGGACTAAATGCTACGACATCCACACCTGTAGTTAAGTTTTGGATTAATAAAAAGGCCCTGCATGGAGTCTTAGGGGGCATAAACATTTTGGGTATCCCCACAATTAGTGCATTAGCCTTGAAAGATGCTATATATTCAGCACTCCCGTTAATGGTCACACCAAGTGAAAAACATCAGGCAATGCTAATAAACCCTGTGCCTTGGTGATATCAGCCAATCCCGACGTGTACCAACTTACAACCTCAGGTTTCAAACCTTTTGGATGACTTGTGCAGACGAGAGTGTATCTGGCCTGTAGAATCCTCTACATATTTTTCAGCTGGATGAGGCATTCCAAAACCAGGAAAGCCAACGGAGGCTTGTCTGGTGGTAGACTACAGAAAGGTGAATCAACATTGTAAACCCCTCCAATTGCCCGCTGCACAAACTGTCTCAGATATCCTTGAGGGCATAAATAAAATACAGAGGGAAGGGGAGTGGTTTGCCATGACCCTAGATCTAAAGGACATGTTCTAGTCAATCCCTATACATGATCCACAAGGGATCCTTAATATGTGTGTGGGTGGACAAATGTACTCTTGGAAAGTTTGCCCACAGGTTATCACAATGCACCAGCATTATCAACTGCGGCAATGAACGAGACGATTGAAGGTTTCATTCGCCTCCACCCAGAGACTGCAGATGTTCGCATCTGGACCTATGTTGATGACATCATTATCATAGGACACAATGATTCTGTAGTTCACACCATTACTACAGACCTGAAGACCTATTTAAGTGACCAAGGGTGGACGGTGAGTCAAACTAAGTCCATGAGCGAACCGTCGTCGGACATTAAATTCTTGGTGACATGGTTCACGGGACGGTGGCGGTCAGGGATGGCACATAATGCCACCCCCAAGTGGATGAGCACGATCAAGCCGCACTGGAGAAGGTTATGACAGAAGTTAAGGAGATGCGCTTAATCGCACCTCCTGTCAGTAACCCCTTGATAATTCATGTCGGTTACACTATGGAACATATTTGGTTTACAGCTACTGATGCTAAGACAGGGAACCTCGCGTACACTGGTCACCGCACACTTCAGAACTACCAACACCGATATGGTTGCTTGGGAAAGATCATGCTTGCTGCTCAATTGGAAGAACATCTCGCAGTGAACCCAGGTGTATTCATCGCGCCTGGCAGAACAATATTGGAATTGCTTGATCCTGGTAAGGTGCATCCAGAGTATCAGGGCACATTAAAGACCTGGAGCGTTCTAGTCCTCCGTCATCAGTATCACTGGTCGGCATGGCAGGTTGTGGATGGAGAAGTGACTTCGACCATTGAGGAGGATAATTCTGCTGTGCCGCAGCTGTACGGAACCACATCTCCAGCATAGATAGCCTCAGATGGCACTTCCTGCAGTAATGGAAGTTACGGATATTATTGTGACCCTTGTCATGACTATAAGCTCCAGGCAGCTTATCCAGAGGAATCAGTTCTGGTGTCTGAACTGCGAGGATTTCAATTAGCCATTAAGCACACTTATCAGCATCATGACGGAATACTTCCGGTGCCCGTTATAGCTGTAGACTCAGAGTATATATATAAAATTGTTACTGGAATGGCACGGGTAAAAGAGCATACGGACCTTTGAGATGATGTCAAGGCAACCTTGTTAAAATTTTCCATCCGTCCCTTAATCGAGCATACTTGATCCCATCAACCCAACACAGACCCCGTGCATGCCACTATAGATCAGTTATTAGCTCAGCAAGAATCTAGGGAACAAGAGTACACACCTCAGCTGGATGTCGCAGACGTCGTTGATACCAATCCATTTCTGGTCTGGCTCCATGAGCACTGGGGACACCCTGGAGCAAAGAGAGCACAAGCTCACTGGAGAGAACAAGACAAAGGAGGGCTGACAATAGAGCAATGGACAAAGGTGATTCAAGCTTGCTTTGCCTGTGCGCGAGAAAAACCAGCACATCACAAGCACCAATGATCCAGCATATTACGCTCCGGGAAAGGTATGGCAAATAGATCTACTTGGACCGCACCCAGGAGCCAAGCCTGAATAAAGGATTAGCAGTTGTGGATCTGGGAACTCGACAGATCCTTGTCCTTCCTACAAGAAAGACCACTACTTCCGTGATCCAAGGATGCCTGCAGCTTGCTTTTGCCCACTGGCAAGTCCCTCACATCATACATTCTGATGGAGAACTGCCCTTTAACTCTAAAGGTCTGGAATGATTTGCAGCAGAATACAACACTCAGTGGCATCATCACCTGCCTTATCATCCGCAGTCTAATGGCATTGTGGAGCGACAGATAGGACTATATAAAGAACAATTGAGACTGAAAGAGAACGGGTTATTCAAGAACTGGACTAAGTACAATAATGATGTACTGATCACCATGAACTCTACCAAGACCTTGTGGAATGAGTGTGATCTGGTACCACACCCACCTTGGAAGCCATGTTACTTGGGGCAAGAGGCAATGTGGCTAGCTGTTCCCACAGCCACTAGAAAATGTCCAAGTCCAGTTCCCGGTGTTGTACTCAAACCCAGAGAGTACCCAAACACCTACTTAATTTCTCTTGAAGCAGTCTCACCCGCATGTACCTTCTTGGCCCATCATAACTAGCTAAGCCTATGTAGTACAATTATTAATGAGTCTTAAGTTTGTTTTCTAGCCCAAGATGGTATGAGGCCGCCAGTGCATGGCATGGTGTAAGACATCAATGCTCATCACCATAGATGAATCCATCTGTGATGAGCTCTGACTAAGAGCAGACAGACCTGATACCATCCAAGTTGGTGGACTTTTATGCATTTGACTACAATTTTGATAAAATGTTAATGATGTTATATTTTACATGTTTAGTTAACTGAAACTTGAGCATAAGCAGGGATGTTCTTGAGCTCAAGCATATCTGAGCCTGGCATTTGGTCAAGGGGGCATGTGATAAATAATTGATGATGAATAGTGACCAAACACTAGCAAACTTTGCTCGCTGGAAGGGGAAACAGTGGGTGCAGCCCAATCAGCCGCACAAAGAATGCATGCATGCAGCAAAATCCCCGGCTCATGCAGTTTGAAAAGCACGAGAAAGTAAGACCTGAGCTGATTGGCCACCACTTGAACACTTGAAGATCTGGTTCATCTGCCATCGTGGTAGAGCAGATCCTTCAGCCGCTTTCTGTAAGCCCCTCGATCTCTTGCGATTTGTTGCCAGTTCTTGCCTAGTTTTGCTTAGACTTCTTTTCTCCAGCGATCCGGTGGACGTCCTCAAGGTCATTTGTGGTCATACGGCCACCAGAAGGTTGTTCAAGTTGACCAACGGTTGTCTTCTCTCCTCACGACATGACCAGCCCATCGTAGCTTTTGTATTTGAGCGTCCTCGTATGTGTCTTTAAATTGAGTTTTTTGTCGGATTTTGTTGTTGTGGACCTTGTCTCAGAGCTGTATACCTAGTATACGTCTTTCCATTGCTTTTTGTGTTGTCTTCAGCTTTTCTCGTTCTGTACCTCTCTTCGACCATGTCTCACATCCGTAGTTGAGTGCGGGCAGGACAGTGGAGTTGAAGAGTTGGGCTCGTATGTT
>JAGPOW010000261.1:74872804-74886900 GCA_030014935.1 Caiman crocodilus | reverse complement strand
AGCTCTGATCATTACTATGGGAACCTGGCTGCAGGCTCCCAGCCACAGCTAGTTTCCCATCCCCCCTGGAACCAACAGTGAACTTCTGTTTGATCTGAGGTAATGGTGTAACTCAGAACACTTTGCAAAGATCAGTCTAAGTTACAGCTGATAGCTGCATTCCTATCTATACCCCAAGATCTTCAACAAGCTATAAAGTTAGAGTTCAAAAATGTGTACTAACTTCATAGCTGGTTGCTGGTTTAATTTGTACATGTAGCAGTGTCTCCCCTGTGGCTGGGAGCCCCATCACATGATGGGGCTTCCAGCTGCAGGACTGCACTATGTCCAGTGTAATGCCCCTGAGCCCTAGAAATCCAAGCTTTTGTGACCACCGCCATGCCCCCTCCCCCACTGGGTTCAGGGGGCTGGAGATTGCAGTTGCTGCAATCCCTTTGGCTCAGGCATGCAGGAAAACCCTGGACCCTTGGGATCCTGGTGGGCTTTGGCATGTGAGAAACCCCTGTGGCCAGAAGATGACAGTGATCCTTCAGCGCCATGTGTTTCCCTCACCTCCAGATTAGGGCATCACCCTACAGTGATCCTCTGGCCTCAGGATTTTTCCCCACATCTCTGGGATAGGGGTATCACCTTGGCATCAGTTTTCCAACCCTGGGGTTCTCCCCACACCCCCACAGAGGGGAAATTACCCCAACAGCAATGCTTCAGTGCTGGGGATGTGTGGTACACAGCTGGGATGTATTGGGCTCCCAGCCGTGGGAGCTTGCCAATAAAGGTGTAGCCTGAGATTGGGTTCTCCCTGTACTGGCAATAAGGTGTAATGGAATCTAATGCATGCTTCCATAGTTGTGTCTCTTGTCATGCGTGTATGGCATACCAGGAGGTGCAGTTGTATGAATCATACATTAGATCTCATTGCACCTTAATCTTCACATGTAGAAGGGACCTGTGTGTCCTTCCATAATGAGGTATACTATCAACCATGACTTGGAGCACCAGTACAGCAATTTTTTTGCTTTGTTGTTTCAACTGCTCAGTTTGTACCTTTTGGCTCTAAATCAGCCAAGCACTTCATAGTGCTTATGATATCCATCTTGCCATGTAAGCTCAGAAGAACTTCTTTAGGCTCCAGTGCACTCTGGCATCTCAGACCCAATTTTAAGGGACAGAAGTCATTCCCTTGTTGCTGCAGAATGGCAATACAGATTGACCTCTTGCCTTAGAAAGAAGCTAGTAGGAAGCAAGCTTGTCTTGCAGGACCCCAGACTGAGAACAGGGAACACAAGCCTGCCACCCACTAATGGAATAATTTCTGAGGTCAAAATGGGACTAACCAGATATTCCCAAAGACACTATTTACAAAAAGACCACTGAAAACTTCCCAAATACAAAACTATACCTTACAAAGAAAAATAGCACTTAAGGTTATGAGTTCTGGTGAATAAAGGGTAAAAGGCCATTCATATGATATATTGTGTAAATAAAATTGCATCCCAGTGATATTTGTATTTGGATGGTTGACTATTTCCAGAATAGTAATGATGGACAGAGAGGAGGAAAAGCATGATTTTGTAACTATGTAAAATCACAATACAATTCAGAACAGGTATCAGTAGAAAAAGGGTAGTTTGCTGGATGATTGGATAGAAATACCAGGGATACTTCAGAAATAATCCTACCGGTGATGTTCTTTGGGTTATATTGTGATATTCTTTTAGTCTGCTGTAGCTTCTTTCTGCCTTAAAAAAAATCATATTTTTAAAACTTATGAAATCTTACATAATAAAATGAGAAAAAATAAAGCCAAACAAAACTTGTATTCTAGGGAATACTCTGGACCCCATAGGATAACATTTAATCATAGACAAAAATAAGAACTTTTTGTAAAGGAACAATCAAAAAATTAATCGGTCCTATATTTTGAATGTTTCTGGTTTAATTTTCTACAGGCAAAAGAAGAAATGTATATATGCATGTGACTAGCACTATTTAAAAATCTAAAAATTAGGCTGCTTATTTTGTAGTTAGGACCTTAATTAAATTTATTTAGGAGTTCACCTGTGAGTTGAACAGCCTACCTGTTAGTTATCCAAATCCAAAAGTTTTGGCCAGGTGTTAAATTTATTATGCACACTTATTTATTTATTCTTATTTAAAATATCAAGTAATAAAAAATGTTAGAACGTTACCTTTAGAAAAAAAGTTTCAAAATAAAACTCAGTTTGATCACATCAAAACATTCCATTTAAACGTTTGTCAAAAGTTGAATGTTTCAATCAAACGTAATGGGTTTCATTTATCTTAATGTCTTTTCATTTCAATTTCATTGTCAATAGAAGTCAAATAAGTTGAAATTTAGATTACATATTTTGATTTTACCTAAATTAAATATTTATCTAACCAATTTGGTTCATAGGATTTTGTTTTAGTTTTATTCCAGTAATGAAAAATTTCAAAATCATTAAACTCCTTTTCAGTGGAATGTACAGCAGTTGCTTCTACCCTTATAAGATGCAGCATATTATGCCCCAAACTGGCATTGTTATGTATAAAGAAGCTATTAAAAGTCATTTTAGATTTTTTTTATGGTTCCCTGTGAGCCAATGCAACAATAAATGAAATGTATAGCTTTAAAGATGGATTGATTTAAAAATAATAATGTTAAGAGTAAAAGGTCTCCAATAAACTTTCAAAAAATGGATTTTACATAATAAAATTGGTGATTTTTCACTATGGCCAAAGGGATTCATTAGTACTTGCAGTTTTCTGGGGAAAAAAATTATTCTACATCATTCCTTATTTAAATTTGAGATCATGGCATATACACATCTTGTGTGTGTGTGTGTATGTATATATATCTTTCATATGGATTATAGTGTATGTCTAAGAAACAGAAAGGAGAGGGAGATTTAAGACTATTATAAACTATAAAAATTTACCTCGTATGGCATTTTATTGGTAACAGCTCTTCTGGGAAAAAAAAGTATTACATTCAAAACACTTCATTGTTCAAAAGAATTTCAGTTGCTCTAGAGTTCTTTGATGTCATAATTTCTGTGATGAGCTGAATTGCATTTTCTCAGCAAAAGGAGCAGAAGGTCTGGAGCAGTAAGGATGTCTTTTCTTTTGATTGCTCAAAGCACTGTATTAAAATAACTTATATGCAGAGTGCACTTTGAAAAAATGTCATTTAGGTTCAGCTTTCTGGAGAATTCATAAATTGCTCAAGCATCATCTTTGAGGACCGGAACCCACTATTATACCTTAACAGCCTTCTTTTAAAGTACAGTGACCTTAACTGGATTCCTGGGGAGAGGGAAGGGGTTCATTGTCCACAAGACCTGTAGATTAATGGGTTAATCTTTTTATACATTACCACTCCAGAAACCAATCTCCTGTTTCCCCTTCGGCAAAATCATTATTCTGAGCTCCTTTTTACTCCACTTGTTAGAATTCTCTAAGTTTTTGAAGAAGTGAAGGATTCTCATGCTAGGTGAACAGCAGAGAAGACGGATGATTCTCATTTTTATTGTTTTAGGCCATCTACAGTTAACACAGAGGATTATATACTTCACTTGATGCTGTACAGTAAATCAAAGAACTGCCAATAGTTTATTAACAGATTCCTGAGTTATTTGCAGTGCTTGGTGTTATGTCTCTTGTATTAGAGTTGGAATTAAAACTCCTTCTGATAACAGTGTTCCTTTTAGTGTCTATTCTTTTCTGTCAGTGAACCTTAAATCATGAACTGCAAGATCATATATCCCCCTGTCTGACCTTATTTTCTCCTTTCATGGATATTTTTTTCATAGAGTGTAAACATCCTCAAGGCCCTTTACTACTTTCTTTGTTTAACCTCACTGTTTTAGCCTTATAACTTGAGAGAGAGTTTTTTTTTTTCTTGCTTCACTTCGATTCTCCTCTCATCCAATTTTTTCATGTTATGAAATTGTACTGCTTCTTTAGAATTCTCTCTGTTAAAATGTTGGAGTCAGAAGTCATCAAAGTTAAAATTCATTTGTAGTTTAATGTCTTATTTAAAAGGTTGTCCTAAAAGTTACAAAGTAATTGTTGAATAGCAAACTCTGACTCAATGTTCCAATGTACTAATGTCCTTTCTTTAAGGATTCTAGAAAATCCTTTTTGCTTGCTTGATCTTCAAAAAGCCAAAGATTTCTTTTTCCCCCTTTTCAAGGGTGCAAAGTCTATGGGTTTGATCAAAGCTCATATGAGTTTGAACATTCTTCACTAAAACATTTTCTTTCTTCCTTTCTTTATTTTCCCCCTGGTTCTTTCCCACTTGCACTTCCTTCCCAAGATAACACAGGCAAATGCAACCCATTCCTTTCAGTGGCTCTTTCAGGAATTCAGGGAACTGCCTACCAAAAAATAATTGTAAATGAGTCCTAAATATTTTCAAGGAACAGTCAGATTTTAAGAGTGACAGTCTTGACAGATTTTACAAATATTAGCTGAATTCTGCCTCCAGAGCATCTACAGTAAATATACATATGCTTGTGTACCAGCATTTGAATGCCCCAAATGACTGTCCAAAAACAGTTGTTGTTGAAGGCATATTTTAACCTATTGCTTTTCCATTTTATGCACGTGACAGAGATGACTTCATGAGCAAATACAAGTGCACAATTCTTTTTGTGGGTAGGCCTCAGACTTAATTTTGTTTTTAATGTGGTTCTTACATACATATTTATAACATGAATTTGTGAAACAGCTTTGGTGATGAGCAGCCATAATACCTGAGCTGAAATACTAGAGCTGAGACTCAAATCCTTTTAAAAACATCCTTCTACATCTGTGTGTTCTGATACCCAAAAGGCATCAGGGGAAAATAAGAGTGCTGAATTATATGAGCAGCAGAGACAGAGAGAGCTCCTGCAGCACCCTGGGCAGAGTGCTGACCACCAGGGAGGCAGGGATGGTCCTACTTGCATCCGTCTACACTCTGCATGCCAGCTGCAGCAGGGGGCATCTCCAAGACCCTTTGCTACAGCAGGGACAGCTCAGCCACAGAAGCTAAGAAGGTCTCTGCCCAATAGTGTCTATGCTGGGAAAGGATCAAGTGGAGTGGTGCCTCCTTCCCCTCCCACTGGAGTTTTTGCAAAAGGAGGTGCAGCTCGTTGCTCAGTAGTGTATAGGCCAGAGGGGAGGAAGAAACAAGACTCCAGAAGAAGCCCTCGAGGAGCCTAGGCTGTTGGACAGGTGCAGGTAGCAGTCACCTATACCAGCCCTGTGGTGTGGGTTCCCTGAGGGCTGTCCCTGGAGCATTGTTTACTTCTCCCTGCACAATATGCTACTGGAAGAGGAGCTGTACCTCCCATGGCAAAAATCCTGGTGAGCAGGGGATGGGTACACCATTCCTCTGATATTCCTTCTAAGTTGGTGCCCATGATGGTTGCCTTCCCCCTCACCCCAAGTTATGCTACTGATGAGAAGTACCTTTTATAGTTTAGTATCCATTGGTCTAGTAATGCAGTAGTGATAGGCTGTTTCATAGCTATGTTACATAAAGGGTTTAGAGAACAAATATGTTCCTTTAATCCCCCAAACATTTTAAATAAACTGCTCAGAAAGGCAAATTAGTTTGCAGAATATCTCAAGCAAGTCTGTTTGACAAAGAGGCTTTGAAAGAACCCTGCTACAATTAACTCTGCCTCCCTTTGCCTAAATATCTCCTAGATTAGACACTTGCCAGATCTATGGCAAACTTCAAGGGCAAGGCTGGGAATATAAGACAGGGAAAAGGCCCCTTTTAAATGACCCCTGTACTGTATTCAGGAAATCATTAAAGCACAGTATTAAATTTAAGCCTGTGCTTATTTGTGCTACTGAATTGCCACCAATAATGAAATGAGATATTTAAAGAAACTGTTCCTGTGAATTTCTTCCAGAAGTGTGAGAGTGGCCTTTGTCTGTATGTCCCACAGAAAAAGGCTGAGGAAACTTTTAGGAGAGCACATGAGATTTCCTTATTCTTTAAAATGTTTCTTGTCATGAATGAAAACGTTTTAGAGTGAAACACTGGAAAACATTAAGAAAATTTGCTCATCAGAATTGATTTATGAACTAACTGAAAATAGTCAGAACATGAGGGGGAAAAAAATAAATTAAATGGAAGGTGAGCATGTATTAGAAAAAGAAAACAAATGGGCAATACTGTCCAAGAGTTGATCTTCCTTGGATCTGAAATAAAATAAACAGACTATATTTCAATACCTGCTTGCTGTATAATATGAAATATTTCGATGCAGTTGTTGTTTTACCATTAAAGTATGGAATACTAGGATAAACACTGTAAAACATGGGGGTTGCCAGTCAGCTAATTGGGCTAAGTGGGCTAATTACTGCAATGGGCCTATCAATGAAA
This sequence comes from Caiman crocodilus, assembly GCA_030014935.1. NCBI lineage: Eukaryota > Metazoa > Chordata > Crocodylia > Alligatoridae > Caiman > Caiman crocodilus. The sequence goes on along the minus strand of JAGPOW010000261.1, from coordinate 74,880,515 downwards.
GTGGCGGGTGGCTTAATCTCCCACCAGAGATAAGTCTGCAGCTGGACTCTACCTGGTGCTCTAATCAATCAATAATGAATTGAGCAGAATCAAACAACAACACAGGAAGGAAGGATAAGGATCAACTATATTCAACAATATTTGCAATCAACAAACAATTTACAACAATAAGAATCAATCAATCAATCAATGAGGCTACAACAATAACTACAATAAAGCAATACAGCAGCACTATATATATACATATATAGCACTGAAGGTGTTAGAGAGCAATTATACTCTCTGACCACAATACTCACACCTGCTGACACAAATCATCCACAGAGGAGATTAGCCACTCTGAGCTCTCTCTCCAGCTCTCTCTCTGCGTGCACAAACACTTGCTCTGGACCACGCAGTGCACAAATGAGATCATTCCCCTAGATCCTCACTCAATCCACACCCTCTCTCCAGACTCTCACTACAGGGAACACAGATGGGATATTGGCCACCCCACCCTCACCCACTCTACATTCCCCCTCTCTGTCCTCGGCTCTAACAGCTACCTATCACCTGTCTATTGCAGTCATGCACTGACACACACTGGTCTTTGTCCCCTAAGCCCTCCAGCTGTGCTCAGCCATACACACCTGCAACACACACAAACAAGACAGGCCAATCTCTGAGATTTGCCCTTTTATACCCAGCATGATTGGCACCTGCTAGTCACTTGAGCATCCAATCCTCCACCCGTGCACATGTCACTCATGCCTCTTTCACTCTGTAGTCAATCATGCACATGGCCCTTGGACATCACTCAAAAAGTAGCAGCTTGATTTACTTCATGGCCTTCCCACCCAAACACAGGCTCAGTCACGCATATTCACAACTTTAAAACTAGGTCATCTTCCACCGAAGGTGGAAAGTTCATTTCTCCTACTTTAGCAACTTAACTGTACTTGGCAGGCCTGGGGACACTGTGGCTTTCTGCCCAATAACATCAATAGCAGTGGGATTGTACAGGAATCTATGGTTTGTTGGAATTTACTTTCCAGGTAGATACACATAGAAATATTTGTTGCCTATTTTCCTTTGAACTTGAAACAACCAAGGAAAAAGCTGGCTTGTTTTTGAGTATTAAATATCCTTGATGTCTTGCTGACTGTAGTATTCCTTTCCTCTGAATAAAGCAACACAATTGGCCTTATTCCACAAAGATTCAGTCAGGTTGTTGAACACTTGTTCTTTGATTTTGACTATAATAGCTTTCAACACTATGTAAAGGCCAATGGAAAGGAGGTATGAAATCTAAAAAAGGACACTTTAAAATTATTGAAGACCACCCAAGCTAAGCTGCTTCACACCATCAGCTTCTTCGCATTTGAATCCAAATCAAAATCTAATTTAGACAAAGCGTAAATTAAAAAAAGCTCACTTAATTCCTTCAATTTGCAGAACTATTCCATTCCATTAGGCGACTAATTCTACCTGTCAAATACAGAATGAAAGTAGTGTCTCTCAGGAGGAAACTTTTTACTTGTAGTAATTAGGTATGGGGAACTTGGGAAGATGCCTGTGCTTTTATAGTTGCCTGTGCTTAACTCTCAGAGCTCATCAACCCACAGGTATATGCAATTGAAGTGTCAGCGTCAATGGTTTCATACTACAGAAAACTACAGTGAGGTTATACATGTCATAATTAAATAACAAAATTACTCTAATTTTTATTAGAGAATCATGAAAGGTTATCTATGTGAAATCCAAGTCCGTAATCCCTTTTGTTGATCTATTATTCTAATAAGCTTTTAGAGACAATATGAAGAGGTCTTGATTACAATTAGAAGATAAGAGTCAAGAGAGTAGAAGTGTAATGAACAACATCAGGGCAATAATAAACAAGACAGAGCTAAAGGAACTGTGCAGACAAAATAGCTTCCCTTGCAATTCCCTTTGGATTGCACCTCCATTTATCTGTTTACTTCTTCCTTAAGAGCATGTACCGTACTAGATGAGGAAAAAACAAATGTACAAATTGCCGGAGCAAATAAACCACTGCATTTGTCACTTAAAACCACTTTTCATGTTGTTTCCTAAAATGCTACAATTAAAAAAAAAAATGCATCCTGAAAGAGAGAGACACCATACTCATCAGCACTTGCATGTCTTTATATATAAACCTGGTTGTTTTACATAACAATAATCCAATAATCAGTTGCTGAATCAGTTAGAAGTTTGACATATATATCATTCTTTAACTTACAGCTGACAATATTTCATCTGCTACCCCCAGATACAGAAGGCCTGCGCGGTGGAGAGCTACATTATTTCACAGTATTATTTAACTTTAAACTATATTGTCACTTATTGGATACTGTTTTTGTTTAAAAACTTGTATTTTGTTAGGAGAATATTTCTATATTAATGGATTCTTTGGAAGGCCTCTCATTATTTTGGTGCCTTGCATCTACAATATTTCATCTTCCAATGCTGTGAGTATTAAAATAGCTGTAAGTCCCTTTAGCTTTGCACATGAACCTTTCAAAGCTTTAAGTATGAAAAGCTCTGGAAACCCTAGTTGTTTAAGAAAACAAAAGCCAAATCTAACAGTTTCTATACAAGAAGAGGAAGAACAATTTTTTGTATTCATGCAGAGCTCCTTTTATTAAACTACATAATCATCTTGGAAATAAGTTGATATTAGAAGAACACACACACTGAGAATTCCACAGCTTGGGTTCGAGAACAGTGTATTTGGAAAACAGCAACCTTTTATTTTACATTTTCTACAGTGCTTGCAGTAATTTTGTTAACACTTTAAAATTTGTTGCATCAGTAGGGGGTTATGATCCCACAGCATTAAATTAGCATAAGCATAAGACTGTGACATACAGCCAGAGAAATAATGGTTTGCTTTGAATTGATGTCAGCAAGAAATAATTGAAAGAATTGTTTTGTGTTAGAGGAGAATAAATGTCAAATGGTTCAATTCAGGTTAACAATCAAGTGGAGATGTTTATATAAGCCTTACCTGAATTTTTTAGCTTCAAATTTTGGTACAGATGGACATAGGGGGCCATTGTGGCTATATGAATACTTCACTTTGACAAGGACACAACCAAGCAATTCTGTTGGTTTTCTTGTCCCATACACATACTATTCTAGATCTTTGTCTGACATTGGTCTAGACAACCTGGTTAGACAATCTATACATTTTCTAGATGTAGATGCCTAGATCATTTGGATAATTTATACAGCCAAGGTGGCCCAGTGGTCTAATTCAGTCATTACAATTTCTTCTGATTTTCTTCAGAATTTCTAATTGCACTAAATGTCCTTGCTTTGCACCAAATGTAAAAGTAAGTTATATTGGTTCCCAACATCCTAAATAATTTATTCATTCCTTCTCTTATTAACTTAACTTCAAATGGGTAAATAAAGTACACATCTGTTCACGGCCCAAACCAGCATTCTTGTTTTGTGAAAGGGAGAGAATCTTTTTTCCTTCCTCAATGTCTGTTGGATTTGGCTTTGCCTTACTTGAGCTGATTTAATATAGGTGGTAGTTCAGTTGTTCTCCAGTAAGAGTCAACACCAATGCTGAAGTGATTAGATAAAATGAGGATTCACTGCTTGGCACATGTGAGAGTCTATGACAAGTTGTTTTTTTTTTGCTATTGGAATTTGTTTTCCTCACATTTGAGTAATCATTTAAATGTATACAGAGCTCCATATACTCCTTGAGTACATGCACATGTATTTAAACACAACCTTTAATAAAAAAAAAGAAAACATCACATTTTAATGCCCTACTTTAATGCCCCATTAAAAATACAGCAAGATGTTTCCTAACACTAGGATGCATTAGGAAACGCATTAGCCTAGAGAGATGATTATAAATTATTTTAGTTATTGAGTCATCTGTATTATTACTTTTGGCATATAGGAGTTCCTCAATGTCTCTAAGTATTGAGCAGATCTGGTGCTGCCAAGGGAAAAATATATATTTTACCTGTTATCTCCAATGAAGGATACAGTGTTTATGATTACTGTGATCAGGTTGATCCTGAAAAGGCCATTTTAACCCAGTGTCTCTTGTTTGCACTAGTGGAGTGTCTGGTTGTAAAGATCAGATTGGGAATAATTTATTTTATTTTATATGCAATTTTTAAAAGCAGGGATGATTTTCAAGTCTTCGAGACATTTAAGTCTTATGTGCCTGTCAAACTGTCATAAAGTAATGATTTAGCTGCTCTTCCAAGTCATAAGAATTCCTATTAGAACCTGCTTTGTCTTGGAAGATAATGGTTTTGTATACACCATATTTGGCAAGCACTTAATTTAATGGACCAGCAGGAAAGAATTAAATAACTATGATCATTTGAAAGGGGACTGGCGGGACTCCCATAGTGAAAGCTATAAATAGATTACATATTGAGGAAACAGTAAATATCTGAAAAAGATTAGAGTACCTCAGACTATATAATGCAAAAGCAAAATGTGACAGACAACATTTAATAAAGGTACTAAAGAAACAAGTTTTACTATATAATGTTAAGAAAGCCGGTTATAAGGCACGTCCAAAGTGGCTAGTATTCACTTCAGATTCAGACAATTCAGGGGGCAGTGATTCGACTCAGTGATTTGAATCACGGTCCTGATTCAATTTGGCCCCTCCCACTCACCCAGCCCCCCCATGGGTGCCCTGCCCGTCCCAGCTCTGGGCCTTTAAAAAAAGAAAAAAACCTGAGAAAACCCCCAGTCTCACTGCTCCTGCTGACGGGGGGCAATCTCTGCTGTCCCCATGCTATGTGGGGGGCTCTGCATGAACCCCCAAGGCTGCTGTAGGAACGGTGAGTCCCAAGGCTTTTTTTCATTTTTTTTTCTTAAAGGGCTGGACCTGGCCTGGGGTGGGGGGGGGATTGGGGGAGCAGGGAGGGTCAGGGGGCTTGTAGCAGAGGGCAGAGGCTCCATACAGCATGGGGCAGCGGGAGGCAGCAGGCACTGCCCCCTCCTTAGCAGCACCCAATGAAAAGTCCCATTGCTCTTTAAAGCACCAGGAGCTGCGGGGGGGGGGGGGGCAGGGGGCTGGCAGGGGTCCCCTCCCATGCTCCCCTTCCCCCAACCTCCCCTCCCCTGCCCCTAGTACTTACCAGCTCAGAGTCAGCTGCTGTTCCCTACTACAGCCACTGGGAACTGCCCAAATCATCAATTCAGACCTTTAAATTGGTTCCCTGATTCTATTTGGATTCAGAGATTTGGCCACCGAGTTGGACCGAATTTCCTCCAAATTGAATCAGCACCCAAAGCTTTGCACAGCCATACTGGATATACATCCTCCTTTATAAGATAATCTTTAGTTAAATCAAGTAACTTGAAATAAAGAGAAATGGACTTTATTCCATACTTCCCTGTATGATCCTGATGTGTCTTTGTTTTGTTATCAGGAAAATGGATTAATATGACATTTATATTATAAGCCTGTTATGAAGCTCAATTTTATTATTTAATTATTCTTTAAATGTACAACATTCTCTTAAATCTTCCAATGGAAAAGCAAAAGGAGTGCAAATTCTTAACATAGTTTAAATTTAAAGTTTTTCATGGTCAAGGAAGAAGCTTTGAGTTTGAGTTCAGTACTTATTGGCCATCTATTAACTGGGAAAAATATGTCACAGCAGAAATATGAAATGTAAGGTATAGGTAGAATATTGGTATAAGATTTTATATGATGTTATGTTGTAATGTAACTGTTATACCTACAAGCTCTTGTGCAATATAAATGTCACAGAAACATTATAACGTTAATCATTTATCATTGAAGTTCGTCATTTAGTTCACTTATATTGCTGCGGAATCATGCGGACTTAGCAGTTATATCAGAGGTACATCTGTATGTTCATTTTACTGTGGAGTTAACTAATTACCTCCACAGTGAATTGTCACCATCTACACCAGTATTAAGGCGCAGTAAATTAATGCTGCCATAAGACAGTATGGTCGGAGACAGTGGAGTCATTTACTGTACTTATCTGTACAGTGGAGTCATTTACTGTACTGCAATGCACATGTGAACGGTGACCGGGACAGCAGTGCTTTGTGCCAGGACAGAGGAGGCTCAGGCTGGCAGCAGGCTTGGGGGTCAGCCACATGGCTTCACAGTTTCAGCACTGTTGTACCTAAGCCAGCCCCAACACCGTCAGCTCTACTGAGTGCTCTGCCAGCCCAAGGTTGCTCCACCCTGGCTTAAAGTGCTGTGGTCCTGGACTCACATGAAGACATTACACCTGGAACTAGCTGACTCAGGCACAAACTGTGTCAGAGTTTATTAAGCCTTCTTCATCATACAAGTAGATGCACCCCATAAAAGCTACTCAGTTGGCAACTCTCAGTTAGCAACTCTCCCCTCTCCCCTTTTTAAGTAGTGTAAAGTTAAGTCTGTCTATAGCTTTAGATTGCAAAGGCCTCTTAACTTCACAAAGTAAAATTTCAGTGGTAATATGTTTCAAAGAGAATTTGAAGAGTGTATTTGATTTAAAAAGGCAGACTCTGACACTATATATATTTTATATAGTGCAAAGTTGATTGAGGGATGAGGATGTAAGGAAATAGATGATTATTGATTCATTACCTATGAACTAAAGGCAAATGATTAAAAATCAGAAACTGTCCATCTTGATTTCGGTGTCATAGCATTAGTGGGAAAAAAACCTATAGCACTGAATTTAGAATGCAATTTTGAAAATCTCTGAGTTGATAAGTATTCATTATCATATATGCATTGCAAAACTTATTTTCAAAGGACCTGATTAAGCAACACTAATGATGGAAAACTTTTACTCATGTATGCTAGCCTGTTAACTTCAATGAGATTATTTAATCAATAAGCTTCTATAAGATTAAATCCTGAACAGTATAATGAAAGGTTGCACAACTAAACACAAAGGTTTTATTTAAATCTTCATTTCAGGACTGGCATTTGACCCTTAACATGTCACTCATACTTTTGTAATGCTCAGCACAGACCTGGGATGTTATCTTTGTGCTCAAAGTCATAATTAGGTTTTCTTGTACAAACCCCAACTACCTACAAAAAAATTCTTTCTCTTGTGTGGTGTCTTGCTTTTTAGGTTAATTGGCCAAGGATTTGGGGAGATATGGAAGTTTGACAAATGAACTTGTTGACTTCTGGGACATTTCTTCACTGTTGTTGGTTCCCAAAAATGTCTTTGTGTGGCTAATTTTGCACCGCTGAAGTTTGTGAACTAGCTGGAGGGGTTTTTGAAGCCCTGTCTCCTTGATGTACTTAAGAGCTCTGAAAGGTTAGTTGGATGGGTTTGTTTTTTTTCCTTTAAGTCCAGATATAAGTTTGTTTGGTTGAGGGAAAACTTAAAAAGACTTTGGACATACTTTTGAGAAAGTTTTGTGCATTTTTAAGAACAAGGGAGACCAAAGCGAATAAACTCTTTTTCAGGTACCATGGAGTAGGATATAATATGATGAAAATACACATATGAAGATCAAATACCTGCATGTGGCAGGTATACCGGTATTATTCCTTGATAATTGTAAGTAATGAAATCCCCCTTTGCCTACATAACATTAAAATGGGTTTATGACTGTGCATACGAAAATAAAATGATGGGGGCCGGGGCATTGTAGAGGCTAGGGGGTCAGTGGGCACAACCGTTGGAGGTCTCAATTGCCTCTACACGAATGCTAGAAGTATGGGGAA
>JAGPOW010000261.1:74843006-74872704 GCA_030014935.1 Caiman crocodilus | reverse complement strand
CATCTGACCCCGGTGCTCTTTCCTGCCAAGGCAGGGGGTCGGACTAGATGATCTGCCCAGGTCCCTTCCGACTCTAGACACTATGATACTATGAAAACTTTTTATTAATTGTATAATTTAAATAATATTTTTTCATGGTCTAAAAACTCAAAGCTGTTTCTGTAAATAATCCTACACATTGACTCTTGACATTGCAAGTTTAAAGCTGATCCTCCTCCTATTTAACCCATCCCTTTGTAGCTATCCTTCATAATGCTATACTATATTCTGTTTCTCATTTTCAGCACACAATTGTCTCTCTGACATCTATTCTATATGGGCAAAACCCCCAAGTATTAAGCTTCTTCCAGGCCCTTACTCATCACTGAAAGGCAGAATTTTTGGTAAATTTTCCCTTAACTTCAATTGCTATTTTAGAACAACATAATCATGCTTATACCAACCTAATTTGGGGGGTAGTTCCAAGACCATATAGTTTCATCATTCTAAAACTGTAATGCAAATGAAATCAGAATCAAGTTGTATAAATGACTCACCTAGAATACATGCAAAGTCAGTTTAAAACTTGCAAGTAGACGCCAATATCTTTGATTTTCAGCCCCATATTCTAACCAGTAGAAACAATGACTCCATTATTTTCCTGTAGTATTTTGAGTGCTAAAGTACCAATTAGAGCACATTGGAGCAGACATCCCACATGTTGACGGATGTCCTGCACATCTATCCATGGAGTTTTGTAGCCAGCACAGTCAAAGGAATAATTTGACATCATCACATCCAGTTGCCTTTGATTTTCCAGCCAGGTATACATTTCAGCTGAACTGAGCAGGGGTGACATGTGATGCCAGTCCCAACGGATCTTAGATTCACACTTTTGCATCCATTGTGAGACACTGCAGTGACCTGCCATTATACCCCTCTTGTCATTTATTTTTGAAAAAAAAAAATAAGCTCCAAATTAATAAGTGAACTCTAAGAAGTTCCTTTACTGATTTCTGGTGCCCACAATTTATGGAAAAGAATATTATAAGAATATTTTCCTGGTGGATCCAGGGCTATAACATCAGGTGAATAGAGGCTCTTTCAAGATAATTGACTCATATTGATCTCAATGGGCTTTGGAAGAAGCTGTTAGTAGTAACATTCCTGATAATGCCTATTGCTTGGTGGTTCATGATCCCTATTGCTATGACAGTTTCTCAGGTAGGTAGGACACAACGAGTAAATATATGCCTTTCATTTTTGGTTAGGAATTGGCCTCAATGGCTATGAAATACTCAATAGGCATCTTCTATCTCCATCATCTGTTTAGGAAACTGTAATAACCAGACGTAAGTCCCCAAAGAACTGTTTTATCTATAATTTTCAGCAAATCTATCATAAACCAGAATATTGACAAATCTATTGCAGTGAAAAAACACCACAATATTACACAAATAAAATTAGGTTTCTATTTCGTGTTTAGTTCTAAATTTTAACTTGCTTTTCTGATGGTATTTTTCACTTTCTTCTGGCCCTCCTATGCATGAGATGAGTTGTAAAAACTCCTATGGGAGCATATTACATATTCTTGTATAAACAAGTACTAAATAAATGTGCAGTAACCCAAGTTACTGTGCAAAACACCGTCGAACACCTATTTTGTGATGCTGCTGCACAGTAGCCTAATACTACGGCACAGTAGCATTGCATCACAGTTTTTGCCATGCAACCCTACTGCACAATAGTATTGGCCTACTGTACAGTTAGCATATCATGTAGATGCTCCCATAGGTTCAAAATATTTAAACTTTAAACTGTGAAGGAAAAAGCTTTTAGGAGCAGAATTTTACTTCTTTCTGGTGAAGCAGAATGTAGCCAACTAGTGCAGGTATATTGCCCATTATGTGACTGTTGGCTATATCCACGCTCACCTATGCATTCATGAATAGTATACATCAGAGGGAAAGTAGAAAGCATTTTTTCTAATCAGAGCTATAGTAAAGTTCATGTTAAAAAAGAATAAAGTTAACAGTCTCTTCATCATAATTAAAACTCTTGAGGGTAAGCTTTGTTAAGTTGATATTAAAAGTCTAGTAGGATGAAAGCTTTTCTTTTTCAGTCCTCAAATAGAGATCTGCTTAATAAGGTATTATTATTAATTACTATATTGGAAATTCACAAATGTAATTAATGCACATATGCCTACAAAAAAGACCACATTCCTCTACTGACAAGCTTTGCAATGGTACTGAGATGACTTTGTGTCCATAGGTGATATTAAATAGTCTAAAGGGAAAGCCCCCTAAACAAAGCATAATGGAAGATTGACTTTATCTAGATAATTCCCGTGTATGTTACAAAGCTCTTGCAGCGTTCCTATGAAAATCCTTTCCTTTGTAGTTTAGCAGGTCTTAAGGAACTTAGTTTCATCTCAGCAATGCTGCAAATGGAGCCATAGTTTCTCATCAGCTCCATGTATAGGGATAGATATAACAAATGGTTTCATAAGCTAAACACAATAGCTTTTGCTATAGGGTTTCTGAGCATGACTAGAGAAGGCTTGCTGCTACTTAGAACTGCTCTGGGCTCTCCTTTCCATCTACTCTGTGTTTCAGAGTTTGTAGACCTTTGTAGAGTTCCTAAATTTGTCACAGAGAGAACTTCAGAGTAGCTCCACAGAGAGCTAGCTTTATCTGTATGGAACTTAAGTTCTGCAGGTTTGGAATACAGCATTTTCCAAACTCCTTGTTGCTCTTCCTGTCTTTTGCTTGTTCCAGTTATGTAGATTTAACTTCATTATTGAACAGGTGGCTTATAATATACAATATCATGTAGCTTTCAGAAAATGGAGGTCCAAATGAGCCCTTAAGGATGTTTTTTATGGCAGCTAACAGATACTAGGATCCCTTTCATAACTTTAAATTTCATGAACTAACATACCAAGGAACATGAGGTAGACATCATTTACCTGGACTTTGACTCTGTCTTCCATGAAATTCTCTCAATTAAAGTGGAGGGTACTGGCCTGGAGCAGCCTATGGTGAAGGCTGGTCCCTGAAAGTTGTAATCAATGGGATGGCCTTATCCTGGAGATCTGTCTCCAGTGATGTCCCACAAGGATCAGTGCATGGACCTATGCTTTTTAACATTTATTAATGACTTGGATGAAGGGATGGAATGCTCTATGATTACTTTTGCTGACAATACCAAGCTGTGGGGAAATGTGGGCACACCAGAGGATAGGGTAAGGCTCCAGGATGACCTAAGCTGACTGGTTCTATGGACTGATCAGAATCAAATGAGTTTCAACAGGGAAAAGTGTCAGGTCCTTTATCTGGGTAGGAAAAATCCTCACCATGACTATAGGATAATGGTAGCCCACTGACTGGCACAGCATCTGAATGGGACCTGGAGGTGGTCACCCGGTAATGAAGTCACCATCAGGGCGAATAGAACTTTGGTATGTGTTAGACCCTGACTCCATGTGGCACCCAATGACTAGGGAGATGACAGTCCAATTGCTCATGAATTCTGGTACTCATTAACCAAAGCAAGCAGGGAGCAAACACCAGCATACTTTGCTCTCAACAGCTTTATTCAGAATGGAGACAGCTTCAGGTGAGCTCCCTCACAGACACCCAGTCTATGAACATGGGGAGCAGCCCTGAATAATAGTTTTTTCCCATATTTATACACTTTGATTTATACTTATTAACATTCATTCCACCCTCACTCCTCCTTTTGTTCCACCCATATCTCCTCCTATCTCAAGCTCCATTTCTGTTTACTGTTTGCTTCATTACCATGGAATTGCCTATGCATTTTACTCGTTTATGTGTCTTTTTGCTACAAGAGCATATCTAAGACCTTGACTTCTCTTCTTCGGTCAATGGGCAGATTTTGACCAAAACCTGAAAGCTTCTGGAGGCTTCTTCACCAGTCACCATTCACCTTTTTGCATCTGTTCATCTCAGATTCTGTTACCAATTACGTGCTGTTTTTCACATTCCAGTCAGTCTGTTTTTTAGGTTGTACCCACTTTGACATTCCTAAAACGTCACCTCATTTACAGCATACAGGCTTGCACAGATTAACTTGCTGCTTTTTCCTCAGAAAATAGTTGTCACATTTGCTTATGCTAAGTAACCATCTTAACTGGCTGGCTTAGATATTATTTTGCCTTGTGGTCAGCAGCTCTTCTAGGCCACAGGTCATGCCTTTATTCAGCTGCAGATTCAATGCTTCCCAAAAATCCACATAGTGTTACGCTAACAGTATGCATCAGCCAATGTGTTTCCAACAGATCCAGAGAGCTGTTTTGCCCTCTCTACTTGGTGTTGGTAAGGCCGCAGCTGGAGTACTGTGCCCATTATTAGGCACCACACTTCAAGAAGAATGAAGATAAGATCAAGAGTGTGCAGAGAAGGGCCACACACATGATCAGGAGCCTGGAAGGTAGGCCTTATGAGGAGAGACTCCAGGAACTGGGCTTGTTCAGTCTGTGTAAGAGGAGGCTGCAAGGTGACTTGAGAGCTACCTACAAGTATGTCAGAGGGGAGCACCAAGATTTGGGGAAGCAACTGTACAGGAAAGCATCCCTTGGAAGGATGAGGGCCAATGGTCACAAACTAACAGAGAAAAGATTTAGGCTGGACATAAGGAAGCACTTCTCTGTCAGGGTTCCTCCTGGAACTCACTCCTGGCAAAGGTGGTGAGTTCACCATCCTTGGAGGTATTCAAGAGGAGGCTGGATAAGCACCTTATTTAGCTAATTTGAACTCATTAACCTCCTGCCTATGGCAGAGGACCAGATTTGATGATCCTCCAGGTCCCTTCCAGTCCGTTAAATCTATGATTCTATGATATCTGAATCTATGATTCAGGATGAAGAAATTTTTCACTGTTAAGCTTTGCCTGCATGTATTTTAAGTCTGCATTTAAGTCTGGGTGGAGTTAAGTAGCTTGTGTTTTTAAGAGAGTTTTTTGGGGATTCAAGAAGGAATATGAATATCTAGGTAGCATCTGATAATTATACTAACCTCAAGTAGAGAGGCAGGTCCTCAAGGAATCAATTTTTAGGCACTTGGAGGAAAAGAACGTGATTGGATACAGTCAACATGGATTCACCAAGGGCAAGTCATGCCTGACCAGCCCGATTGCCTTCTATGATAAAATAACTGGCTCTGTAGATGAAGGGAAAGCAGTGGACATAGTACACCTTCACTTTAGCAAGACTTTTAATACTATCTTATACAGCATTCTAGCAAGCAAGCTGAGGGTTGGATGAATGGACTGTAAGATGGATAGAAAGCTGGTTGGATTGTCGGGCTCAACAGGTAGTAAACAATGGCTCAGTGTCTAATTGGCAGCCAGTATCAAGTGGAGTGCCCCAGGGGTCAGTCCTGGGGTCGGTTATATCCAATATCTTCATTAACAGTCTAGGATGGAAGAACCCCATGCACCACTGCAGCCTGGGGACTGACTGGGGGTAGCAGCTCTGCAGTAAAGGACCTGTGGGCTACAGTGGACAATAAGATGAATATGAGTCAGCTGTGTGCCCTTGTTGCTAAGAAGGCTAATAGCATATACGACTGCATTAGTAGAAGCATTGCCAGCAGATTGAGGCAATTATTCAACTGTATTCTGTACTGTTGAGGCCACATCTGGATTATTATGTCCAATTTTGCCCCCCCCCGCCATAGAAAGTATGTGGATACATTTAAGAGAATCCAGCAGAGAACAATAAAAATGGTTTTGGGGTTGAGACATGTGACTTATGAGGAAAGGCTGAGGGAACTGGGTTTATTTAGTTAGGAGAAGACTGATAGGGGATTTGATAGCAGGCTTTAACTACCTGAAGAGTGGTTCTAAAGAGGATGGAGCTAGATTGTTCTGAGTGGTGACAGATGACAGAACAAGGTGAAATGGTCTCAAGTTACAGCAAGGGAAGTTTAGGTTGGATATTAGGAAAAACTTTCTCACTCAGGGGGTGGTAAAACACTGGAATATGTTACTTAGAGAGGTGATGGAATCTCCATCTTTGGAGGCTTTTAAGACCCCGTTTGACAGAGCCTTGGCTGGAATGATCTAGTTGGGGATGGTTCTGCTTTGAGCAGGGGCTTTGGACTCAATGACCTCCTGAGGTCCTTTCTAACCATAACTTTCTATGATTCTATGCATCTGCCACTGCAGCCCACCATATTGAATAGCAACGTAGCTAGCATTCTTATTTTGGAAGTAAATCATCCTCTGCATGTGGAAGAGAAGGGAAAAATTCCAGTATCTTGGCCAGCTACTGGAGAAGGACCGGCTCGCCAGCATTCCTCCTGAACCTAGCAGCCATTAAGCCTGTGCAAAGCAGGTAATGGACCTGTGTGAAGTGGCTAGTATTTTCTTTAGATTTGGATTCAGATTCAGCCAATTTGGGGCAGTAATTTGATTCGGTGATTCAAATCAAACAGGCCCCATCCCCCACCCACTCTCCAAGTCCTGTCAATGGCTTCCCTGCCCAGACCCAGATCCCGGCTCTTAAAAAAAAAAAAAAAAAAAAAAAAGAGACAGCCCAGCACTCACCAGCTGCTGCCAGGTGGGGGGCAATCCCCACTTCCCCTGACTGCCCCACACTGAATAGGAGGCTCTGTCACAAGCCCCCATCCACCGTGAACCACCAGAAGCCCCAACAGCTGCTGCAGCATCCGATGAGTGCAGGGCTTTTTTTTTCTTTTGTAAAGAGCCAGGAGCTGGGGCCAGGTGGGGCAGCCATGGGGGAGGATGGGAGAGCAGGCAGGGATCAGGTGTGCTCAAGGGACCTGGGGGACCAAGCAGAGGTTGGGGCCTAGTGAGGGTCCCCCATGGTTTCTTCCTCCAGCTCCCCTCCCATCCTCTACTTACCGGCATGGAGTCTGGGTCCAGCTCCCTTCAGCGATGGTGGGGACTGCTTGAACCTCTGAAGCTCTCTGAATCTTTTCTGAATCAATTCGGAGAGCTTTGAATTGATTCAGACCTTTTTATTGGTCTCCTGATTCGATTTAGGTTCAGAGATTTGGCCACTGAATTTAGCCAAATCGCCTCCAAATCGAATCAGCACCCAAAGCTTTGCACAACCCTAGCAGGCATCTCTGTGGTGAAGAATTGTGACAATTCCTCCCTTCCTCCCAACCTCTTCCCCTTGAGGGGAAAACTGAGACCCAGTCCAGGCACCATCTTAGCCACCTGAAGGAGGGAGAAGGAGCTGGCCAGCCTGTAGACCTACAAAGCTGACAGGCCTTCCTTGTTTGGCTCCATCAAAAGGCAACATTTAATGGTCCCCTTTTGCTTTGCCCTTCATCCAGTGATTGAGGCTGTTGTTTAATTTTGTGTTGTGTTTATTGTGTTGAGACTTAAGTATGCCTTTTGGGGACAGACTGACAGCCACAGCCCTTTGAGAGGGGATTTGGCCTGGGTGGGGATGTTGGGGAAGAGTGGGAGGGCTCTCCCTTAGGAGTTAGGGAGAGTGGTGGCAATGAGTGTGTGGAGAGTGGGGTGATGGTGGAAAATGGTTTCTTGTAACAGGTTGTGTGTAGTGGTTAGGAGGTGCATTTGAGATTGATGAGAGGGTTTACTTGTGTTTGGTTTGGGAGTTGAAGTTCTTAGTGTTGTTTTTAGAATTCTTCCCGTGAGTGGTTTGTTTACTGTAAGCCTCTCTGAGCCTCTTGGAAAGTCTATAAATAAATAAAATGAATGGAGAAATAAATAAAAACTTGTCTTAGAGACAGGTTACACCAAAGAGAGCAAGGCATAAATACACTCCCACAAGTATCCAGCCAAGCTGAACTCAAACCCTGAATCTATTTATCTGGCGAGTAACAAGAGTGCTTAACTTACATTCTGGGCATGGGCTGATGAAGTCAAAGATGTCTAGTGATTACCCTGCTTGCCAAGTCCACATGCACCATCAGAATTTTAGAAGCAGAAGTTAAACAAATTTTACCGTTCTTTTTCTTCTTTCATATCCCTTCTTACATGTTTCCATTTTTGTATTTTACCCTGAAAAACAAGCGATTATCATAGGGTACCATAAAACATACAGTGGGCACCATAATATTCCTTGCAATGTTGTTAATGCTATTTACAGCATTCCCTTTATTTAGCAAAAAGAATGTCCTGCTAAATGCTAATTACTACAAAGGCATTTATAAGGATTTTAATGGTGACCTTGTGATGGAACAAAATTAAAAATGACGGTAAATTGGAAGGGTCACTTTAGCTGAAGTGTTAGTAAACAAAGCAGTGGTCCTATCTGCTATAAGTTCATTGTCTGAGCTGTAGTCATTTATGAGGTTGAAAATGTCTGGTAGGTTTAGGTTTCTATAAGTTGCATCATAGCAATTAGAGGATTATAAAGGGTTTTAGCACTTTAGCTCTCTGACAAATGGTCTTATAACAACAATTGGTCAATTTATCTCCTTTTCTGTCAAGCATTCACCTTCAGTAGAAGCTTTGCATGCATTTTAATTTATCTTAAATTTATGCATAACTACATTAGCAGTCCCTGGCAATCATTTGTTTTGCTTTTCTGCTTTCAGACATCTCCTCTTTTTTACCACCTGCTGTATTTGCCTTCTGCTCAAAGTATGCTGTTGACAGTTACTAATAATGCAGATTAAATTTACTTACTATGACAGGCAAAACACTAAGTAAAAACAAAACAATAGAATCCAGTCATTCTTTTTTTCTCTGGTTAAATAATGGCTTAAAAGCAAAAGCCAGATTTGTAAGAGCATTAATTCATTAACAATGCAGGAGTTTTATTGGACTTAAATATAGACAGCATGCAAACCTGATTATAATTGCACAATTTCTTGAGCAGAGCTCTGCTTTTTAACACACATATAAGTACTTGTAATGTGAAAAATATCTACAGGTCAATTTTGATTCTCATAGTTTGTTAGCATTTGCCACTTATCAAATATAAATGTTATTAACAGATAAAAATGTGCATACTTCAAATGCCTCATTTAGGTAAGTTCAAATTCTTCATATAAATTTCCCATTTCCTACCTGCTTGTAGCTTCTTGCTAATGATTTAGAACAAACTAAAAATAAGTACTTACAGCCTTTAAGATATAGTGATTAAATATAAACTGTAGCTGTATTATACACTTGAAACGTGATTAGCTAGTGGCAGGATTGATGGATATAGTTAATGACTGCTCCCTGAACCAATGTACTACTGACCTGCAGTTTCCTTCATAAAACAATCTGGCAAACCTCCTGTTTGAAATGTTGCATTCCAGGGCTTTTCCAGTTGTTTGACTTGAAAAGGACATGAATCACAGTGATCATGTGGCATAACCTGTTGTGTTACATGCTGTATTATAAGAGGATAGTTTCACAGTTGATACTAATGGGAAAAGTTTTTGCCTAAATTCAAGCCAAAATAATATAAGCCAATTAGACATGATTTGGCCCCATATATCAGTATGGGGACAATATTGGGAATCAGAATCCTTCACTGCTGAACTCCCACCTGAGAGAGATGATTTTAGAAATATGAATTTCACATGAAAATAAAGGGTTATTTTATAGAATAATCATGAACTATTTTTTGGAGATGCTCAGTTAACCAGTATTTCAAATTAATTAGAATGCTCTATTTTTAACTCTCAACTCTTTACTGAATTTCTTGGTATTTTTGTTTAAAGATGTTGGTTTAAAATCCATTAGGGCTGATTTCAATAACTTTGGGGTCTTTGGTAAAAATTCAGTTGGATCCACAGACTTCAAGGCACAATATTACATTTACAAGCTCCTCAAGTCGTGTGTCCTATAGACATTATGTCAGTTCTGCTTGCAAGAAGAGGTTCAATCCCATATAGAGGTGGTCAGGCTGGGGAATTTTTGCAAAAACAAGGGTGTCCTTAAATAAAGAGTTAGAGGGAATAATTGGTGGAATTTTCTAGGTTAAGTACAAGGAAACCAGCTAAGTGTCCCAGCAAAGCCAAAAATAAAGCAAGAAATGTCCATATTTCTTAAGCTATGCTAGACATGAAGCTGAGTTGGGGCAAATAAGCTCATTCTCCTGGTAAAGCATCACTGAAGCATGAACAGGAAACACCACATCCTTTCATAGTATGAAGAATGTTCTGATTCTCCCCCTGTTATAAATTTGGTACAAAATTTGTTTTTGTTACATTACTTTAACACCAAATTTGGACATAGATACCTTTATGGAAGGTAACTGCACAACTGTGGCAGCAAGGTTACCAGACTGAGGTTTGGCAAGGCTGTGGTACTGCAAAGAAAGGACCTGGGGATTGCAGCAAAGCATAAGTTGAATCTGAGCCAACAGTGTATTCTGGTTGCAAAAGAAGCCAACAATATCCTGTGTTGTGTTAAGAGGAGTGCCTCTTGCAAATCAAAGCAAGTGATTCTGTCACTGTTTTCCTCACTGGTGAAGCCTCACTTAGAGTACTATATCCAGTTTTGGGCCCCACACTTTAAGATAGTTGTGGATAAATTGGAAGAGTCCATCAGAGAGTGACAAAAATGATTAGGGATTTTGGAAGCAAAACTTATGAGGAAGGACTGAAAGAACTAGAGATATTTAGCCTGGAGAAGAGAAGATTGAAAGGGGTTTTGATACCAAGTCTTAGATACCTGAATAGTGATTATAGAGGGGATGAAGATGAGTTTTTCTCTGTGGCCATAGGAGATAAGAGTAGGAGCACGTCCACAAGCAGTCCATATCTAAGCACTTGGAAGAGGAGAAAGTGATTAAGATCAGTTAGCATGGATTCAGCAAAGACAAGTCATGCCTGACTAATCCGATTGCCTTTTATAATGTGATGACTGGATCCTTGGATGCGGTGAGACCAGTGGACATGATATACCTTGATTTTAACAAGGTTTCTTAAACTTTCTCCCACATACTTCCTCAGCTTGCTTGCAAGAATTATGGGTTGGTTAGATAGTTAGTAAGTTGGATAGAAATCTGGCTGGATTGTTGGGCTCAACAGGTAGTGATCAATGGCTTAATGTCTAGCTGGCAGCTGGTTTCAAGTGAAGTGACCCATGGGTTGGTCCTGGGGCTGGTAATGTTCAATATCTTCATTAACAATCTGGAAGATGACATGGATTGTACCCTCTGCAAGTTCACAGATGGCACCAAACTGAGAGGAGTAGTGGATATGCTGGAGGGTAGGGGTAGGATTCAGAGAAACCTTGACAAATTAGAGGATTAGGTCAAAAGAAATCTCATGAGGTTCAATAAAGAGAAATACAAAGTCCTGCACTTAGGACAGAATATTCCCATGCACTGATACATGATGAAAATGTATTGACTTTGCAGTAGCTCTGCAAAAAAGGACCTAGGGTTACAGTGAAAAATAAAATGAATATAAGCCAAGAATATGCCCTTGTTGCGAAGAAAGCTAACAGCATACCGGACTGCATTAGTAGGAGCATTGCCAGCAGATCAGGGAAAGTAATTCTTCCCTTCTGTTCATTACTGGTTAGATCACATCTGGAGTACTGTGTCCAATTTGGGCTCTTCGCTGCATAAACAATGCAGACAAATTGAAGAAAGTCCAGCAGAAGGCAATGAAAATGGTTTGTAGTCTGGGGCACATAATTTATGAGGAGAGGCTGAGGGAACTGGGCTTATTTAGACTGAAGAAGAGAAGACTGAGGAAGGGAATTAATAGTAGCCTTCACCTACCCAAAGAGTGGTTCCAAAGAGAATGGAGCTAGACTGTCCTTAATGTTGGTATATAACAGAACAAGGAATAATGGCCTCCAGTTGCAGCAAGGGAAGTTTATCTTAGATATTAGGAAGAAACTCTCTAATAAGGAGAGTAGTAAAGCACTGCAACAGATTACCTAGAGAGGTGGTAGAATCTTCATCCTTAGAGGTTTTTAGACCAAGCTAGACAGTGCCTTGGCTGGGATGATCTAGTTGGGGATGGTCCTGCTTTGAGCAGGGGGTTGGATTAGATGACTTCCTGAGGTCCCTTCCAACCTTAACTTTCTATGATTCTGTGATTATGAGGGCTTCCCAGAGAAACTGTGGAATCTCCATCCTTACAGATTTTCAAAATTAGGTTGAACAGACACTTGGCTTGGATGGTAGAGTCAGGGATCATCCTGTCTTGTGCAGGGGCTAGACTATATACCCTTGTCACCCTTTCAACCTTACTTTCCTATGATCCTATGATGTTGGTGGTATCATAGGTACTCATTCAGGTGGGTGGAAGCAACTACAATAAAATGATCTAACAAGGAGACTTAGAACAGTGTTAAAGACTTGAAAGAAGCAAAGCAAAGCAATAGAAATGAGATTGGGAATTGGGTAGAAAATGCATGAACACTATTGGACTTCAGGCAGAATATTATGGAAAATGATGTGCTGGGATGATAGGATGCACCATGGTAGGAAAGAGTATGAGTTATAGCAGGTTGGGAATCCATGTCAAATACAAGAAGAAGCCAAGCACTAGAAATGATGGGATGGGGCATTCCTTGCTAGGTTGGCTTGGCATACATAAAATAATCCATATTGTAGTCGTGGCTACTGGAAGCATCCAAAACATGTTAGGAATATGATTACAAATTTCTGTTTAAAAATGTTTGGTAAAATAGCTACAACATGATTACATTCATACTTGACAAAGAGTAATATAGCATGGCAGTATTCAAAAGAACTGAGAACTGCAATAATATTTGTAATAGATTCTCTGACACTTACCTGTTCCACCTGCAGGGATTTCACCCATGCGGATTAATTCTTGGGCTGGAACCTGGGACTTAGCAGGTGGGGGTTGGAGGAAGGAGGCTGAGCTGGCGTCATTAAGGAGAAAGACGAAGCAGAGAACCATGACACGGTCCCCAGAGTCATGTGTTCCCATGATGGGACTTTATTGGGTGAGACAGCTTCTGTGAAAAAAAAAATATGGGGCTGGGCTCTTAGGTTCCCCAGCGAGTGGAACCAGCAGCTCCAAGTAGGAGAGGGCTGTAAAACTCCACATAGAGACATAGGGAAGAGCCTCAGGGAAGCATGGAGCTGAGGTGTGCTGCAAAAGGTGCAGATGGAGACAAACTTGGAGCAGCTGGACAGCCCTAAGAGGACTGGAGATAGTAACATTCCAGATGATCCCTATTGTTTAGTGCAGACTTGTCCAAGATGTGGCCCATTCAGCCTGCCAAGCCATTTTCTGAGGCCTGAAGTTCTGCAATGGGAAATAAAAGTTAACACTGTTTACTTTTGTTCCCACCCCTTGTCCCTCCCCCAGACCCTCAGCAGATTCCTAATGGCTGCTGAAGGACTAGGGAAGGGACAAGGTTCCCACGCACAGTGCCTCAGCTTGACGTTTCTAATGTGTTGCGTGTAGGAAGAGGAGTGCATGGATGACCAGCTACTTCCAAATGCAGGGCAGACTTTTGCATCTGAGTTGTTGCCTTTCTGTCAAAGTTCAGGAACTGATGAATTTTTTATTATTTGATTTATACCGGTCCTGTTCCTTTCCATGTGCATCCATAAATTGACAGATTATGGTTAGAAATAGATTCCCTCAGATCATGCTGCTTATCACTGTGAATTAATGAAGTAGTGGACCTTTGAGTATTAATGGACTGGATGATGAACTCTGGAAAACAATAACCAGCAGAAGATTAATGGGTCTTGTTGAGTTGCCTTGATTTCTCAGGTGAAGGAATGGATGCTCTGTTATAAGTAGGCTTGTTTTAACTGAACTTAATGGGAGAGTGAATTATGGGCCTCTATACGTGAAAAGTTGCAGATGCAGATAATAGATCAATTGTTGAATTTTGTAGGCCTTTTTTTTTTTAGACTAAGGCCATCTGTAGACAAAACAAGGGGGTGGGGTGTGCACGACATTTTACAGTGGGTTAAATTTTTTTGCACCACTTTATTGGTGTTGGTCTTTGCACACATTGGTGGCATACTGTGCAGTAATTCCAGCCACTGTAGCAAATTCGGTGGTTTATTAAATGACTTGGAACGAAGCAATGGAAAGAAGCATTGAGCTCTGTGCAGCTCAAAGGCTCTGCAGGAAGCCCATGCAAACAGCCTGGCAGCAGCCCAGGAAAACAGGCTTCACCCAAGAAAAGTAGTGAGCCTGATGGGGGGGGGGGGTTCCCCCTAGAACCTGAGCTGCACAGGGGCCCGGTGCTTCCCTCCATGGCTGCAGTGTCCCCCAGGACCGCCTGAGCCAAGTGCCTGTCGGAGGCTGCCACAAAGGGAAGGACCAGCCTCCCCCTGTCCCCCACAGCCCAGGGACTGCTCCACCCACCAGCAGCTTCCCCTCCCCTCCCTGCCACTGGAGAGGCAGGTAAGTCCAGGTGTGTACGTGACACAGGTGTTTAAAGGGCCCTAAACTGAAGGGGTGGTTTTAAAAACCCACTGCTTCAATTTAGGGCCCCCCATTTCATCTATACGCACCCTAAAGCATTGACTTGTTAAGGACAGAAGGGACATCAGACACTGACCTCAGAGATCTAAAACTAGGAAACGAATTGGTAACTGTAAATGATGTAATGAGAGGAGAAGGCACAAATTAGATCTTAGCACTGGAGAAGCAAATATGATCAACAGCAACCTTTCAGTGTGCATACAACATAAAGTCATAGATGTGTTGCTTAGAGAGTTCTCTCAGTGCTTTTTAAACCAAGTGTCTTAATACATTAACCTTGAAGCATCTAAGAATAGTGAAGCAAAGGAAACAATGTAAGACCCGTAAATGTATTATACAAGAAAAGGAAAATTTGGGGAAATACAGGGCTATGTCTAAAAAGATAAACAAAGACATCAGAAATGTTAAAAGAAATGTTGCAGATGGCATATTTGAAAAAAGCCCATAAAGTTTTCAAAGATAACAAAGAAGGCAGTAGCAGATATATTTGACTGAAATTGGGGAAGACAAGCACAAAGGACAAAAATAAAGTGTGCTTCCTGACATAAATGTATCTGCAAATCTAGGCAAAAGAAACAATAAGGTTATTGCACACACAATCAGTTAGAAAGAGAGTTGGTGACTGATACCTGCTTCACATCTTTCTATTTCTGGGATTTGTTTTATGTGGTCCAAACATTTTTGGCAGATACCTGCTTAATATCATTACATGAATAAAATGAGTTTCAAATTATGTACTTTCATCTACATTCATCCTTACTCTGCCTGTGTAATTAACATAAGTATGTACTAAACAAATGCAATGGAATACATTTGCATAATATCAGGATTCAATATGCAGTACATAGTTAAAAATGATATAATTTTCTCCTTTTAATCATAAAAGAAAGTGTACTGTGTCCTACTTCATGCCAGCCAACTAAATTCATATGTTGTAACAAAAAAAAATCAAATTGGAAGAATATTCAATAAGATGGCAAAAGTTCAAAAATATTGGATGTAAGATCATACATTTTACATGCTTGTGCACATTAAGGAACCAATAAACAACACAGATTTCACTTTTGTTCTGATCGGGAACTTTCATATGGGTTATATCGCCTCCTTTATCACTCTACTTTTTGTTCCATATGGAAATCTGAGTTGATTTGTCTAATTTGGGGCAGACTTTGTGTGATTTTGGTTTGTAAAGGTGACAAACCAAAGTATCACAAATTGCTTTCTTGGTTTTCTATCAGTCTCTTTTTTTCCAAATGACCCTTCCAAAATGTGTTAGAAAATTCCCAATGTCCTGTCTAGTTTTTGTAATAATGGCTCACTATACTTTACAGTATATAATTCCCAAAGTATTCTTTTTTATGTGCAATTGTGGATGGAATATAATGCAATATGAGATATATGTTCCCAAGCACTTTGTCCTTGAAATCAATGCTACATACATTAACACCTTGTTTCAATTTAAGGCCTATAAACTTTCAGTGAACTCATACATATTTTAAAAAGCCAGCCCATCAGTACCTTCTGGCAGCCTGGCAGAAATCTTTCTGTTTCATAAGTGCCATGGATAAAAAGGGGAAATGAGATAAGGTGGCCAGTGGGATACTGGGGCTTCGATTTGGAATGTGATGTTTTTTAAAAAGAGGTCCAAATATGAAGGAAAGTGAATAAAATATCTACCATACAGGTAGCTTTTACTCACTACAGAAAATCTACATTTAGGAAGAGCTAGGCACATGAGTGGAATCCTATGTATAATAATAAAATAAAAGATAAGTTAAAGGAAAAAATTTTTTAAAAAAGTGAGGAAATGTAGAAATAAGGAATAACAAAAAGGACAAGTAAAAATAATCTCATTGTGTGATTCAGTTTTATCTTTTATTTTCCCTCACACCTCTTCTGTTGTGTTGTGACTGTTCCTTTTGTTTTGTTTTTTTGAGATGGAAAGATAGTTTGCAAGTAATCCATTGATTAACATGCCATGATTGACATGCAACTCACCATTTAACAACTGGCTCACAAAAATAGAGCTATAGATCATATATAAATTGGTCTAGAATTAGCATCATAACATTGCTGTGTTACAGTTAAAAATTTGTACTCACAACATCAGTCCATGTATGAGCAATGAAATGATATTGTTTCAAAATAGCATAGATGGATGATTCATTGTTTCACAACATTATGAACCAGACAGTCAGACTCAGGCTGTAAAAGGCTGTGAAGTCATTTTTATGTTTCTTAATATCTTTCTTAATCTCTGAGAAACAGAATGACAAACTTGCTCATCCAGAATTTTGTACAGGACTAGCTAATATTGCCTCTTGTTCATTATTAATCTCAGCATGTTAACAGTGAAGGCTCCTTTTTTATTACCTTTTTACTACTGGAGCTAATATTTTGCCCTTTAAACAGCGTTTCAGTCTTGCCATCCTCAAGTGTCTAATATCCCATTCTTATCTGATATCAGTGAAGCAGATGCTTACCAGTGACCTAGCATGCAACTTAGATCAGTGTTAACAACACCTGCCATGTATTTTTTTGGCTTTATGCCACATTGCTGATTATGAAGAACAACGTTCCCTAAAATAACAATGTTAACTTTACGTTTCTGGATGTTTTGAAGATCAATTGAGAGCAAACCTTTTCCTCTGGTATTTTTTTCTTGCATTCTTTCCAGTGTTCTCTGATGTGAACCTTTCTTATACAGGACAAGTAGTAAATCAGAACAAAATCTCTGTCATTATTCTTTCATGTGCTGAGCCTATATTTCCATGCTTCCTCTCCCATCACACGGATACACAGTCATCATGTTTTGGAGTCACAATTAGTTTCTCTATTCTTGTCAACTGATAAGAAATGTTCTCTCTTTGGCTATTAATAGACATGTGAAATTAAGTATCTCTTGGGTCCCTTCTACATGTGCAGATAAAGGCACAATGGAACCTAATACATGATCCATACAGTCGTGCTCTGCCATGGCAGCAAGTGCAACTCTGGGATCACACATGAGATTCCATCATGTCATATTGCTGGTGCAGGGAAAGCCTGATCCTGGTCTCCCCCTGTGCTGGGAAGATACAAGCTTTCATAGCTGGGAGACTCCTCAGTTTTGAAGGGCTTCCAGCCACAGGGGTGGCAATGGCTACCATGATCTCCTAGCCTTGGGAGTGCATGATACCTCTGAGGCTGGGAGACTATGGCTTTCATAGTCTCCCAACCTTACGGGTTTCATGCACATGCAAGGCTGGGAGACTGTGTCTGCTGTTATTTCCCAGCTTTGGCTTCATACCCCAGGAAGTTGGGAGCCTCTGAGGCTAGAAAAACTGTAGCAGCTGTTGTTTCTGAACCCCAAGCTCCATGCAGCCATGCTTCATAGCTGCCAGGGCTCAGCTGGCTCTCAGCACTGGGAGGCATGCTGCTGGGACCCCTCATCCGCAGCATCAAGACTCTGCATCCTGGCAGCTGTTGGGGGCTGCCAGGACCCAGAGATGGCAGCTGCTGGGTGTGGTGCATCATGCAACTGGGAGCCTTATCAACCGGGAAGACTGCTACACATGCAAATTAAAGCTCGATTTCAACAGGGTATAATATTAGTACACGTTTTTGAGGTCTAGCTTTATAGCTGGTTGGAGCTTTTAAAGGAGTGATAGGTAATTTTGCCACGTGGGTGGTCACAAGGTAAGTGTGTAGTTAACCAGTAAATTGCTCAATATTTCTAACTGGTGGGGGGGGCTGAGTGTCAGATTATACAACACATACAAGTTATTTATTTTTAAAATCAAAACAAGTAGAAAATTCCTATAACACGCATCATGTATTGATGTTAGTCCCAGTCTCTGACCCACTTTTGTATGGAGAGTTTGGACTGTGACTTGATATATTCTATAAGACCCCTAAACACCCATACCATGATGGACAGATAATGTCTTGCTTCCTATGTGAATATGGAATGTGTGGAAAGAATAATTAAATAAGCATGCACTTTTTTATAGTCCACAAAAACTATTAAAAATGGAGAGAATGCCCAGATTTAGAATAAGGTTTTTGTTTTTTGATTCAGAAAGAAAAGTAAGCTAACAAAAAGTACACTCGAGCAGGAAAGCTCACTGGAACACCTTGTACCTCTGTGTGCTTTCATAGCAGATAGAAGCCAAGGTAGACATAATGGTGACTACCTCAGGTTTGTAAGTACACATATAATTCATTTCAGTTACTGAAATCGTGTTTCCACTGTGGGTAATCACTTTCACATGTTTTCATTGGTTACTTCAGCTATAAATCTTGAAGACAGACATATGAATCTAGCAGTGCTACAGCATTGCCCCTTGACACTGTCAGAGACAGGATCCTGGGCTAGATGGACTATTGGTCTGATCCAATATGGTTCTTATATTCTTACTCCATATCCATGAATTTCTTGATTTGTAAAAGGATTTGAATCCTGTGGAGAAATTCACTACCGACAGACACTCAGACAGGAAAAGGAATAGCTCTCAGCTATTCTTAGACCCTAGGGTTACTGAAATTCTTGAAAGGAAAAATTGAATGTAGTTCAAGACAATAAGATCAGACAGAGCTTGTAATAACAAGTCTGCAGTCTTGTAATAAAATTCTGATTTTTTTTTCCCTTCTTAGTCTAACTTTGAAGGAAAAGCCAAGATTTTATGAAAGACACTGACAGAGGTGACTTAAGGAGAGAATGCTATTTATATTGGAATCTTATGACGGTAGAAGTGATAATGCAAGGAGTGTTTGGTTGTACTTATCTAGTAACTACAACTCTATGATGAAATAATGAAAATCAAGTTGGGAATTGCACCAAGTGTTTAATTTTAATAACCAAGTCACCTGCTTTTGTGTTCCTGAATCAGGATTTTTTATAGGGTTGTACATTAGTATATACTTTACTTGATCCTCTAAGTAGAGTTCTATTACCAGTAATTCATTTGAAACCAATAAATAAAATCAATGACAACACATGCTCATTTTTGTAGTCTAGAGACTTTGCTACTCTTCTTTTTCCATTCCCTCTTCTTAAAGCATATATTTTGCTGATTAAAAGTATCCTCCAAAGGTTGCAAAAGGAACCAACACAAGGGAAACTCCTTGAATAGCGCTAGGACAAGCAGAAGGATAGGATGTCATTGTGCCCAAACTGGTGTCTGTTGGCGAGCAAGCAGGTGGGCATGATTCAGAATCTTTTGATCATCTGATAAATTAAATAAAGTAAGTGTCAGATATGTCTGTTCAACATGCCCTAACCAAATCCTCGAACTGCAAATGCTTTTTTACCGTATGTATGGTAACGCTTAGGATACATTGCACCTTCCAACAGGCAGTCATTACATATAACTTTAAAATATTTTTAGGGGGTTTTAGCATAATTCTATTTAGCCTTTCATTAAAGGTCTTTACTATGTGTAACCCTCACCAGCAAGCTACGCTAGGTGACATGCCGGATTCTGGATCTTTGAGGTGCCAGTCGCCCTGAGAACCCCCCTCAAGGAAGTCTGCTGACTGAAGTGTCCCATGGAGAAGTGTGTCCCTCACCTTCACTGCCCAAGAATTTAAGCCCAATAAACAAATGGGTGTTTTTATTATGCAGAACTATAAACAGAAATGATTAAACAACAGAAGATATATATCTCTATATATCTATCTCTAGAGATAGATATCTCTATAGATATATAGAGATACATATAAAATCAACAGTTAATAATAAAACCAACAATTTGAATAGAATTTACAACTGCAAAAATTGATGAATAATTCCACCACAGTGGGTGCTCCCACTTGCATCAAACAACCTCAATGATTATGTTCATCTGGTTATGGCACTTTAAAACAGTTCCCCCCATCCCTCCATAACCCAGTTTGATTTCCCTCTAGTCACACTTCCCTTCCCATAACAATAAATGCATTAAATCTTTAATTATGATCCACCACTAGGTGGCAGAGGCAAGGCTTCTGCTGCTCTAGGGAAGGTGGACTCTTTGCTCTTTTTTGGTAACTCAGCAAAAATAAGTCTCTGACCAGCCACTGCAGGTAATAGGCTTCCTTCAGTTTCCTTCTGAAAAATACACCTCCTGCAAACACTAGGAGTTAAGTATCCCCTCACACACCCATGCAGATTTAGGATTCTCACAGCCCGCTCCCTCTCTGTGCTCTCTCTCTCCCCCAGCAGGCAGGGGACTCCCTCTGCAGGCCTCTATCCCTGCAGTAGGAGCCTTTCCAGCCCAAATAGAGGGTTTCCTTCTGTAGGTCCCTGACCAGGCAGTTTCTCTCAGCTCCCAGCTAGCTTACTAACTCTTCCCCACTCTTTCCCTGGGTTACCTGTTCCCCTGACTGCACAGCTCCGACTCAGGTGGGGAATCAGCTTCTCCTGGGATGACGCACGTTCTCCTCTATCCTCAAGTCTGGTCCCCAGCAAGCCTCAGCTCCATTCCCTCTGCCGGGGGCGGGGGGGGGCTGAATCTCTGCCCCTTTCTTCAGGCTAGAGTTGGTCTCTTCTGACTTCTTCCCCATCTGTTTTTCCCTCCCTCAGCTTTTTATGGTTCCACAGTAACCAATCAGAGCCTGGGGTTTGCAGTGGGGGTTCTGGTAACAGCTCAAATGCTCCAGTAAAAGCATGCATTGTGCATAGCACATCCTCTGTTTGGAAAAGCTATTTCACCTTCTGCAAACTTTTTGCCACCTTTCTTGCAAAGTTCTTAGGCACAGCTCACCCACTCAGCTTCCAGCCAAGTAAGCCTTTGCAGCTGTTACATAAATATGTATCTTTTCTTTTGATTGTCCTTTTAAAGGAGGTTTCACCATCCTACTGAATGTGCAACAATAGTTTTTGTCTACCATTTTTTCTTTTAAAGAGACCTATTTCTTCACTGATTTTGTTCAGCTGAATCTAAAATACAGTTTAGGATCCAGGTGCCCTGAAATATGAAATCAAAAACCAGATCTGACTTTTTCAGTTAACTCTAATATCTACAATTCTAAACATCTGATTGCTGTTAATCTTTGGGCTGTTAAAGTCTAGATTCAAATTTTGTAGCTTCCTCTGTAATAATGGAAAATAAATTTAATAATTTAAAAAAATCCAAGAAAATTCAAGAAAGCCTACAGGAGAAAAAAAAGAGCCATATAAGCTATGGAAGCCTTGGCTCGTACTTGCAGGGAATCAGTTAGAAAGGCCAAAGCTGCAATGGAACTTAAGCTGGCAATAAAAATTAAAGACAACAAAAAGTCCTTTTACAGGTACGTAGGGAGTAAAAAGAAGGTGCGAGGCAGACTAAGGCAGTTGGTGACAGATAGGAGGGACAAGGCTGAACTCTTCAATGAGTTTTTTGCTTCTGTATTTCTGAATATGGATCAGGACAAATCTCCCAATTGGATTATAGTAGGGACATGCAAAGCAGGCCCTATTTGATTCGGATTGGGATTCGGCCCAAATCAGGGACAGTGATTCGATTCATTGATTAGAATCACTGTCCCTGATTTGATTGGACTGAATCTGAAGATTCGATGCTGATTCAGAGAATCAGCAATTTGGACATAGACACAGCCTCTTGGGGTAACAAGAAACAATGGTCACACACTGACAGAGAGCAGATTTAGGCTAGATATCAGGAAGAACTTCTTTACAGTAAGGGTTGCCTGAATCTGGAATGGGCTTCTAAGAAAGGTGGTTCTGTTCCCTACTTTGGGAGTCTTTAAGAGGAAACTGGACAAGCACCTGGCTGGAGTCATCTGACCCCAGCACTCTTTCCTGCCTAGGGCAGGGGCTTAGACTTGATGATCTGCTGAGGTCCTTTCCAACCCTAATATCTATGAAAAATGCTTGTATTTAACTTATCTAGTCCAGGGTAACTCATTCTAAGTAACAGTTACAGTTTAGAAATGGACAATTTTCTTTCTTGAGAATTCATTTGATTCTGTTAAAATTGTTCATGCATAATTTCGCTGTGGAGCAGAGAGAAAAAATACCTGAAATTAAATGGAGGGAGGAAACAATTCAAACAACTGCTGTAAAACCTTAAGGCATATATTCCTTGGAGCTGATTCTACAAAGTTTTGAAAGTTTTCTATGCTCACTTAAGGACACTCAGCCTCAACAGGATTCCATTGGATTTTTAGAGGTTGTAGAAAAAAATTAATATAGTTACTTCTTGAGCTGATTCTCCTTAAAACAATGGTTTGGGCAACATTTCATAACTGAAGGCTTCAGTTCCATACAAATAATAATACAATAAACTATTTACACTTTGTCAAACAATAAGAAAAATATTATGATGGAGTGTTAGGCTGTGAGTTCAAGATAGTATTTTTCCGTTGATTTTTAAGGAAAAAAAGAGTTAATTTTAAATTGGGGACTGACGCATTTTATTAATTAAACAAGTATTGCCAGTATAACTTGGTTTAAGCAAAGAGGGAGTAGATTTTTCTGAAATCAGTGAGCATTAAATTATTTCACTAATATAAACCATGATCACCTCACAAGTAAAATTATGGCCAAACTGCAGATTATGGGTTCTTGGAAAGTCTTTAGTTTGCATGTAGGTAGCTTGGGTAGCCTGCACGGGGAAGCATAAAAAAGAAGGCATTATAATTCCTTGTTCAACCTCCCAGGATAATCCTTTTAAATTCATAAAATACTCACTTTTTATTTCCTGGACATATTTGTGTGTCACCTGTCAGTTATGAAAATGTTAGACCTGTCACATGGCAGGGGCTGGTGTGTACTGACTTTACTTACTTTTTCTTGTAGAATCTGTTTCATGACTGCCAGCTGTAGTTGCCAAGATGTCAGTCCCTGTGCTAGGTTACAATTGAATCACCACTGTAGGATACAGGAAATACTGCAATGTCCATATGATAAATGTTTAATAAGGCTCTGCAATGTTGTCACTATGCCTTATACCAGAGAGAAGTGGGCCTCTCCTTTTTCAGTAACTAAAATTTTCTATAATGAAACACTTCACAAATCATGAACCTCACTACCCTTACACTTACACAACTGAGGGAATCAAGATTAAATCTGTTGGAATCAATGGAGTTAATTGTTGCTGAAAGTGAGGTCACACTACCAATGCTCCTAGAATCTACAACCATCAATGATTCTTATGCAGACACTGCAATGAGGGATATATCAAAGTTTAAAAGGATTTTCCATTATGGCTTTTATTGAACCAACTGTATACTTGAGAGAGATGTTAGATGAGCTTTTGGGCACAAGCGCCTTTCCTGAGGTCTGAGAAAAAGGCAAGTGCAGCCTAAGCCAGATATCAGTTAAACAATGACGTGTTAACTCTATATTTCATAAATTTCATAGACATTAGGGTTGAAAGAGACCTCGGAAGATCATCAAGTCCAGCCCCCTG
Source organism: Caiman crocodilus (assembly GCA_030014935.1). Classification (NCBI taxonomy): domain Eukaryota; kingdom Metazoa; phylum Chordata; order Crocodylia; family Alligatoridae; genus Caiman; species Caiman crocodilus. The sequence continues at coordinate 74,848,940 of JAGPOW010000261.1, read as the reverse complement.
GCCGAGGAACAGGAAGTCAGTTGGGATCATAGGATCCCAGCAAGATTAGCATCCAAATTTCTCTTGAAGGAGTTCAATGTAGGTGCTTGAACCACCTCCAGTGGCAGGCTATTCCAGACCTTGGGGGCTCCTACAGTGAAGAAATGTTTCCTTATGTCCAGCCTGAAACAGTCTTGCAGGAGTTTATAAGCATTCAACCTTGTCACCCCTTGGGGCGCTCTTGTGAACAATCATTCCCCCAGATCCTGGTGAACACCCCTGATAAACTTATAGGTGGCCATAAGATTGCCCTTGAGCCTGCGCTTTTCCAGGCTAAAGAGTCTCATAGCTCTCAGCCTCTCGTCATAAGGTCTGTTTTCCTGACCTCTGATCATGCATGTTCCTCTTCTCTGGACTCTCTCAAGCTTGTCCACATCCTTTTTGAACTGAGGAGCCCAAAACTGGATGCAGTACTCCAGCTGCAGCTTCACCAAGGCTGAGAACAATGGGAGGATGACGTCCCAGGATTTGCTTGAGAAGCATCTATGGTTGCAAGCCAGCATTTTGCTCACTTTACTAGCTGCAGCATCACATTGAAGGCTCATATTCATCTTGTGGCAATCATGATCCCCAAGCCCCTTTCATCCATAGTGCTAACCAGTGTAGCACTGCCAAGCCTATAAAGATGCTGCAGGTTTTTCTTTTCAAGGTGGAGAACCTTGTATATTTTGGTGTTAAACATCATCAGGTTCTCGTCTGCCCATTTCCTGAGCCTGTCCAGGTCAGCTTGGATCACCCTCCTGTCCTCAGGTATGGATGCTTTACCCCAGAGTTTGGTATCATCAGCGAACTTGGCCAGTCCACTTCTGACTCCAATATCCACATCATTAATGAAGATGTTGAACAATATAGGTCCAAGGACAAAGCCTTGGAGAACCCCACTGGTTACAGGGCACCATGACGATTGACTTCCGTCAACCACCACTCTCTGGCTCCAACCACCGAGCCAATTCCCCAGGCAATGGATCGTGGTGCACCTGAGGCTGCAGTTGGCCAGTTTTGCCAAGAGGTGATCATGGGATACCAGATCAAAAGCTTTTTTGAAGTCAAGATATATTATGTCAATCTCCTCTCCCTTGTCCAGGTGATAGGTCACCTGGTAGTAAAAGGAAATGAGATTGGTCAAGCAAGACCTACCCACAACAAACCCATGCTGGCTATCCCTCAGAATGTTGCTGTCAGCCAGTTGTGTTAAGAATGGCCTCTTTAATAATCTTTTCTAAGACCTTCCCTGGGATAGAGGTCAGGTTGATGGCCCTGTAGTTTGCTGGATCCACTTTCATCCCTTTCTTGAAGATAGGCACCACATTGGCCTTCTTCCAATCTTCAGACACTTCACCAGGGCACCAGGAATTCTCAAAGATCCATGCCAGGGGCTGGGCTATGATGCTCCCCAGCTCCTTGAATACCCTGGGGTGTAGATTGCCAGGGCCGGCTGACTTGAAGGTGTCCAGCATCTCACGGTGTTCCTTCATGAGGTCAACATTGATGGTGGACAGGGACTCTCTCTCACCCACGCCTCCCTGTCCCATAGTGGGCAGGAGTGTCCCATGGGACTGATGAAAGATAGATGTAAGGTACCCATTTAATAGGTTGGCTTTTTCCTGGGCTTCAGTTGTCCCATCTGGTTTAGGAGGAGTACAATGTTGTCCTTGCTTTTCCTCTGGCTCCCCACATATGTAAAAAGGGACTTTTTATTGTCCTTGATACTTGTATTTGGTTGGAGTTCTGTCACAGTCTTGGCTTTCCCGGTTCGCTCCCTGGAGGACCAGACCAGTGTGGAATATTCCTCCTTGGAGGTGAATCCCATCCTCCATCCTTTGTAGGCCTTTCTTTTTAGCTGCAGGAGGTCCGCTAGTTCCCTGGAGAGCCAAGGGGACTGCTATGCCCTTTTGCTGCCTTTCCTCTGAGATGGAATAGCATTAGTTTGTGCATCAAGGATTGCTCCCTTGAGGAGCAACCACTCTTCCTGAACTCCCCTCCCCTTAGGTCATGGTCACTTAAAGCCTCACCAACAAGCCTTCTGAGCCTGTCAAAGTCAGCTTTCCTGAAGTCAAGAATTTCTGTATTGCTAACTGACTTGCCAGCTTTACGGCAGATGGTGAAAGTGATCAGCTCATGGTTACTGTCACCCCGCTTCCCTTCACTGATTAGGTTGTCCCTGGTTGCCAGTACCAGGTTGAGCAGTGCTTTACCTCACATTGGCCCATGGACCTCTTGTGTGAGATAGAGGTCATCCATGCATGAGAGGAAGCTTTGTGACCAATTGGATTTAGTTGAGCGCTCTTCCCATGAGATTTTTGAGTAGTTGAAGTCTTCCATGACAGCCATGGACCTGGAGCATGTAAAATAAAATTGGTGTTTAAGGAGAGAGGCTGTAAACTAGGAACAGAGAAGTTAAAGCAAGAGAAGTTTATTTGAATAAAAAAAAAACTGTGTAAAAAAGCAAAACAGTTCAGAAGGGAAAAGGATTGGTAATACCTGTGGAGTACTAGGAGATTAGAAGAGATACCAGTTAGGTTATAATAAGTCATGAAACCATGGTCTGTAGGACTAAGGAGAGACATTACACATAAACCAGCTTAAGTGTTCAGAAATTGATTTAAACCTGTAACAGAACATAAGTTCAGTACACACAAACTATTTTCAATATGGCTGAAACTTTTTTAAGATAAACCTGGTTGAATGTAGTATCAGACTTACCTGATTAGGGTCAAACCAGGTTATGCAAAGTCTGTCTCTGGCCCCTTCCTGGTTTAAGTTAAACCAGTTCCCCAGCATCCCAGATGGGCTGGGCTAGTCTGTGCTCTCTGCTCCAGAGAAAAGGCTGGCCCTGCCCCTTGCCTCCTTAGCCAGAGCTCTGGGGGAAACTGCAGGCACAGAAGGGTCTGCCTGGGTTCCCCCTGTTCTCTACCCCAACCCCCCTGCTTGTTGCCCAAGCAGGGATTCTCCCCTCCCTCCTGTCTCCCACAGCATGGACCTCAGCTGCATGGACCCTAGGCATGTGGTATCCTAGCTAATGGTGTCTGTGTGTGCATCTCCAATCTCACTGGGACAGGCAGACAGAACAGTGTCTGCCTGGGACATTTTTGAACTAATGAGAGAGGCTTTTGTTTTGCTGATGGGCTGATAACGCAGTGGTTTGCTGATAGGCTGATAACAGTAATGTTTTATCAGCTGCTTTCTGGTGTCAGTTTTGCGGACAGGTTTACAGACAGGGAGAGGGAGATTGAATAGCTCAGTATCATCAGCAGGTACATGCACTGCACAACCCTCCCACCCCATTTTGCCTTAGAGTGCTAGCCCAGAGCTGTGGTCTGGCAACACTCCTGCCCCTTGAACAGCGAGTGGAGGGAAAAACCAGAGGTGGTGTAGGCAGGGTGGGAGTTTAAACCCCTCCCTAATCAAAGCATCTTGCCCAGGCCTGGCCACGGCAGCATGTAGCACTCCCCAGCTTCTAGTCTGAGCCACTGCCGGTATGTGCCTGCATTTCTGGAATGAAAAGGGAATGTCTATCCCCCTTCAAACCTGAAAATTAGATTAACCTGCAAAGATTTAATTAATTCAGGCTCAGGCTTTTTGAATGTCTGTCCCTAGCCTAGTACATGATGTTTAGGGTCCAATAAAATTAAGAAATGTCATTCACAGGCCTGTCTCCTGAAGGTGCTCTGTAATATAAGGATTTTGAGTTCAGCAATAGGATGATTGTTTTGTGAAACAAGGTTCTCTCACAGATGTTTGGGTATTTATTTTCTTTATCATTTTCCTGTGGTTGTTCATTATGGAGCAGGATAGTTGTTTTGTTTCTCACATAGTTTCTGTGAGGTCATTTAATGCATGAGACTTGGTATACCATGTTCTGTCCTAACCATCAGTAGGATCCATAGATTCTGATGGAGGGAATGTTGAATGTGATGTCATTGGAGATGTGTTGACACGTTTTGCATCTGTTTGTGAGGCAGGGTTGTGTACCACTTGATGCTTATTGATCAGTAGGGAGTTTTCTTCCGATGATGATAATGGTGAGGCTTGGAGGTTGTTTAAAAGCTAGAAGTGGAGGTATTGGTAATATTAATTTCAAGGTCTTATTCTTTGAATTTAGTCTGTCATTGTTTTATAATCCTCCTTAAAGTTTCTGGTGTGCAGTGGTAGATGCAGTCATTGTATGTATATCTGTGAAGGTAGTTGTTTTTGTGTTGTAGTAAGTTAGTGGAGGGTATAGGTGGATCATTCAAAGGACACTCTGCTGGAGTATCTTTGGGTAAAGGCAGGGTGAGGTAGATGTTATTACTGTTCTCCTCAGATCAGATGCAATGGTATGGAAGGGCCAGCTATATAGTATAGGGTTTTTTTGGTGTGTTTAGGATGATAGCTGCTTTGTGGGGGAGGCTGTGAGGGTTTTTTTTTATATTCATAGATTCACAGATGTTTGGGTCAGAAGGGACCTCAATAGATCATTGAATCCAACCCCCTGCATAGGCAGGAAAGAGTGCTGGGTTTAGATGACCCCAGCTAGATGCCCATCTAACCTCCTCATGAAGACACGCAGGGTAGGGGAGAACACCACCTCCCTTGGGAGCCCATTCCACAAGGTCGCCTCTCAACCTTCTCTTTCGGAGGCTGAAGAGGTTCGGGTGCCCCAGACTCTCCTCATAGGGCTTGGCCTGCAAGCCCTTAACCATATGAGTGGCCCTTCTCTGGACTATCTCCAGGTTATTCTCATCCCTCTTGAAGTGCAGCACCCAGAATTGCACACAGTACTCCAACTGTGGTCTGACCAGCACCCAATAGAGGGGCAGTATCACCTCCTTGGATCTATTCATCATGCATCTGCTGATGCATGATAAAGTGCCATTAACTTTTCTGATGGTTTTGTCACACTGCCGACTCATGTTCGTCTTGGAGTCCACTAGGACGCCAAGATCCCTTTCCACTTCTGTGCCACCCAGCCGGTCATTCCCTAGGCTGTAGGTGTGCTGGACACTTTTCTTCCCTAGGTACAGCACTTTGCATTTCTCCTTGTTGAATTGCATTCTGTTGTTTTCTGCCCACTTGTCCAACTTGTCCAGGTCTACTTGCAGCTCTTCCCTGCCCTCCGGCATGTCCACTTCTCCCCAAAGCTTTGTGTCATCAGCAAACTTGAACAGAGTACACTTCACTCCCTCGTTCAAGTCACTGATGAAGACATTAAAGATTATTGGTCCAAGGACTGAGCCCTGCGGGACCCCACTGCCCATACCCTTCTAGGTCAAAACCGACCCATCCATCACAACTCTCTGGGTGTGACCCTCTAGCCAATTCGCCACCCACCAGACTGTGTAGTCCTCTAAGTCGCAGCCTATTAACTTGTTCACCAGTATGGGGTAGGATACAGTATCGAAGGCCTTCCTGAAGTCTAAGTATACGACATCCACCCCTACTTCTGCATCCAGGCATTTCATAACCCGGTCATAAAAGGAGACTAGATTAGTCAGGCACAATCTGCCTGCTACAACCCCATGATGGTTTCCCTCAGCATAATTTGTCCTGCCGGGCTCTTGCAAATGTGAGCCTTGATAATTTTTTCAAATATTTTGCCAAGGATGGAGGTGAGGCTGACTGGCCTATAGTTGCCTGGGTCTTCCTTCCTCCCCTTCTTGAAAATGGGGACCACACTGGCCCTTTTCCAGTCCTCCGGGACTTGGCCCATGCACCACGAGCATTCAAATATTCCCACCAGTGGCTCTGCAATGATGTTGGCCAGTGCCTTCAACACCCTCGGATGGAGCTCATCCGGGCCCGCCGACTTAAAGGCAGCCAGTTCTTCCAAGTGACTCTGCACCATCTCAGGGTCTACGCATGGTAGTCTGGCACCTTGCTGCTGCCTCTCTACAACCCCAGTGAGAGACTTGTCGT
>JAGPOW010000261.1:74776939-74842906 GCA_030014935.1 Caiman crocodilus | reverse complement strand
GTGACTCTGCACCATCTCAGGGTCTACGCATGGTAGTCTGGCACCTTGCTGCTGCCTCTCTACAACCCCAGTGAGAGACTTGTCGTGCCCCTCGCTTAGCAACACTGAGGCAAAGATCTCATTGAGGAGTTCAGCCTTGTCCCCCCTGTCCGTCACCAATTGTTTCTTCCCATTTAGCAGGGGTCTTATTCCTTCCTGGGCCTTCCTTTTATTCCCTATATATCTAAAAAACAATATATATTGGTTTGTAGGGTGCCATTTTGCATGTGGATCATGGTATCTAGGAACTTGATGTTAATGGAGGAGTATTGCAGCTATACTTTGATAAAAGGGTGGTAATTGTTGAAGAGGTAAAAAGCAGTAGGTGAGTCCAGGTGTCCAGTCCAGATGACAAAAATGTAATCTGTCAGCATACTGTGAGAACATCATTGGGCCCATAGCTATGCCCATTGTTTAAACGAAATGTCATTTGTTGAAAGTAAAGTTGCTTTGGGTAAGATTAAAATGGATGATTTGTCAATATGTTGTGGTTGCAAATCTGAGTGTTTTCCAGGTTCTTGTAGGTATTTTTGCCAGGAAATTGTGCCTTCTTAATACATAATATTAGTGTACAGGTCAGTAAATCCATGGTTACTAGTACAGACTTCTCAGGACTACTGTTCATATTCTTAATCTTGTTGAAAAAGTCTGTTGTGTCCTATATAAAAAAACTGCTTATTTAGTGACTACTGTTTTAAGGTTAGTTTCTATGAATCCTGTTATATCTTCTGTTAGGGTAGCATAGTTTTATATGTTGAGTTTTCTTAAAGAGATTGGTAAGCATATGGAAAGAAAGCCTGAATAGATAGATAAGCATACACTCTCATAATTTCTATTGTAAACTTCAGTTACAAAATATTTAGAAATTAATTCAAAATCAATATATTATATCATAGGAAAGTACAGCTGGAAGGGACCTCAAAAGGTTGGATAGTCCAGCTGCCTGCTCAAAGAAGGATCATCCCTGACCCTGACCCCTGTTTCTGATAATTCCAGTATATTCCCAATCAAGGATCTGTCTAACATGTTCTTGAAAATGTTTAGGCATTGAGATTCCACAGCTTCTCTAGGGAGTCTGTTCCAGTGCTTGACCACCCTTATAGTCAGAAAGTTCTTCCTAATTTCCAACCTAAATTTCCTCTGCTGCAGCTTGAGGTCATTTCTCCTAGTCCTTTCTCCTGTAACCACACAGTCTATCTCCATCCTGTTTCTAATTGTGTTTCAGATATTTGAAGACTGCTATCAAGTTCCCTTTCATTCTTTCCTTCTCTAGGCTAAATAATCCTGGTTCTTTGAACCTTTCCTCATAAGTCATGTGTCCTAGACCGCTAATATTTTTTGTCACTATCCGCTGGACTCTTTCTAATTTGTCCACAACTTTCTTGAAGTGTGGGGCCCAAAACTGGACATGGTACTCCAGGTGAAGCATCACCAGTGCCATATAGAAAAGAATTGCTTTCTGTGATTTGCTTATGACACTTACATTACTACAACCTAGTATACTGTTGCCTTCAGCTTTTTTTTTTTTTTTTTTGCAACAAGAGCACACTCTTGTACCACCTTCAATTTATTGTCCACTGTAACCTCCCAGTCCTTCCCTGCAGTCTTGAAGTCTGGCCAGTCATTCCCCAACCTGTATTTGAGCATGCAGTTATTCCATCCCAAGAGCAAAACTTTGAATTTTTGTTTTTGGACCATTTCTGTTTTGGGTTTTAGACCATTTTTCTAGTCTATCCAGGTCATTCTTAATCCTAGCCCTACCCTCCAGAGTGTCTACAAATCCACCCACTTGGTGTAATCTGAAGGTTTGCTAAGTGCATACTCAATTCTAGTGTGTAAATCGTTAATGAGGATGCTACATAACACTGGTTTTAGGACAGACCATTGAAAAACCCCACTCAATACCTCTCCCACTTAGACCTTGAGCCACTGATGACTACTCACTGGGTGCCTATATGCAAGCAGGGAGGCTGCTCCAATGCAAGCAGACTCAATTAATTGAGTCTGCCGGTGAGTGGCAATTACTGTGCTCCATCTTCCCCCGGCATCTTGTGTATCAGCATCCCCACACTTAAAAATGGTGGCCAGAGCACATGAGCTAAAGCTTATCAAATGAACTTTAGTTCAAATGCCCCAGCCACTATTTTTAAGCATTGGGATACTGGTACATGAAATCTGGCTGCACTTTCATTAGAGTGGCTCTCAGAGTCACTCTAATTAAAATGCCACCCCTCCCCCACAGAGCCCATGTAAAAATGACTGTTGAGCACAAGGTTCCAACCAGCTATTTATCTGCCTTATAGTACTTTCCTTTAGTCTGTATTTCCTTAGCTGACTAATGAGAAAATTGTAAGAAGAAGGTAGTTAATTGCATTATTCTGAAGTCAGGCAGCAGGCAGGGTAGGTTTGCAACTTACAGACTAACTAAATGCATCTCTAATCTTGTGGGAGACAGTGTTAAAAGCCTTGCTAAAGTCAAAGTACATGGTATCCATTGCTCTCCCTGCATCCATAGAGCCTGTCATAGAAATCAGATTGATCAGATGTGACAAATTCTTGGTGAATCCATGCTTGCAGTTCCTGATCACCTTGTTCTCCTCTAGATGGGGTACTGGCCTGAAAGCCTCTGGATCCCCCTTTTTCCCTTTCTTAAAGGTGGACACTGTATTTGCCCTTTTCCAGTTATCCAGGAACTCATACAACTGCCATGAGTTTACAAAGCTGATAACTAGTGAGTCTGAAAAATATAACTCATACCTAATGTTATATCTTGCATTATATAAGTAGTATGTAATATATATGTTATAAATAACTACCTCTCTGAAAAATATTCCATTGTGGGTTTTTAATGTCACTGTTATTTAACAAGATACCTGATATAACTCTGTATGTATAGCAATGAAAAAACACAAGGCTAACATCATCAGGAACAAAGTATAGTAGTTAATACTCTTATCTCAAAATCAGTGCCATCTTAAAAAAACAAAACAAAACTTTTTTCTGGTGAATTACAGCATTAACAACAACTTTTGAAGTAGCATTCTGCTTTTAATGCATTTCTTGGCATACTTTTAACAAAATCTTATTTTTATTCTTCAAATAACCATGTATTTGCTTTGTATGGCAAAAATTAATCTTACATTGCTGCCAAAAGGTCTTGGAAGATGAAAGAGATTAGAACACACAAGCAGAAGTGTATGAGCCAGTGAAAATCAAACTACTGATGATGGTACCATACTTCACTGACTACATTTTTACAAAATTGATTAAAGCATGTCTAAGGCAAAACCTTTGATACAGTCTCCCACAACATTCTTGCAAGCATGTACAGGTTGGATGAATGGACTGTAAGATGGATAGAAAACTGGCTGGATCATAGGGCTCAGAGGTTAGTAATAAATGGCTCTCTGTCTAGTTGGCAGCCGGTCTCAAGCAGAGTGCCCCAGGAGTCAGCCCAGGAGATGGTTTTGTTCAATATCTTCATCAATGATCTGGAAGATGGGATGGAGCTTGCACATGACACCAAGCTGGGTGGAGTAACAGCTTCACTGGAGGGCAGGGCTAGGATTCAGAGGAACATAGACAAATTGCACAATTAGACCAAAAGGAATGAAGTTCTCATGAAGTTCAATAAGAGCCATTGCAAAGTCTTGCACTTAAGATTGTACAATCCCAAGCATTGGTACACAGTGGGGACCAATTGGGTAAGCAGCAGCTCTTCATAAAAGGACCTGGCAAAAGCTGAATATGAGCCAACTGTGTGCCCTTGTTGCCAAGAAAGTTAACAGCATATTGGGTTGCATTGGTATGAGTGTTGCCAGCAGATTAAGGTAAGTGATTATTCCCCTGTATTTGGCACTAGTGAGGACATATCTGAAGTCCTGTCTCTAGTTTTGGGTACTCCACTACAGAAAGAATGTGGACAAATTGGAGAGTGAGCAGAGGGCAATGAACAAAGTTAAAGGGCTGGGCAACGTGACTTATGAGGAAAGGCTAAAAGAACTAGGCTTATTTAGTCTGGAGAAGAGAAGACTGAGAGGGGATTTAATAGCAGCCTTCAGCTACCTGTATGGTGGTTCCGAAAAGGATGGAGCTAGGCTGTTCTCAGTGGTGGTGGGTTACAGAGTAAGGAGCAATGGTCTCAAGTTGCAAGGGAAGTTTAGGTTAGATAGTAGGAAAAAACTTACTCACTATGAGGGTAGTAAAGCAGTAAAACAGGTTAGCCAGAGAGTTTGTAGAATCTCCATCCTTAAAGGTTTTTAAGACCCCACTAGGCAAATCCTTGGCTGGGATGATCTAGTTGGGGATGGTCCTGCTTTGAGCAGGGAGCTGGACTAGATGACCTCCTGAGGTCCCTTCCAACCCTTATTTTCTGTGATTCTATGATTCTAACAATATGCAGCTGATAACACACACACTCACCACACAAATTTCAGGAAGAAAATTGAGACTATCCATTAAAGCTAATATAGCATAATTATCTGTGCAAGTCAAAGATTTTTTTAGAGACCATTATTTACTTGGTTATAAATTTCTACCAACCTTTATAGCATCTTCTTTTTCACCAGGTTATATGTAATGGCTACTGAATAAAATATAGCCTTTTTTGGCTCCTGTCTGTCTGAAATAAGCTTGGTAAGACAAAGACTTCTTGACACTTAGCAAGAGTTCTGTTTTCAATCACTTTTACATGGAGCAATTGCTCTTTGATACAATTTAAAACCTAACCTCAGTTACCAGTGTCAGCAAACTCATGGCCACAATGTAGATTTTAAATGCAGTAGCCTTTCTATTTGGGTTCCATTGCAGATTTAAAAGGAGTAAAATAGTTCTTATATGTTGGTTTATATGAACTTCACTGTACTGAGTTTATAAAAATTATTTTTAATGTTGAGATTAGCAGCTAGCATTAAAAGCATAAGTAATTACTTCTAGTTATGCACATATGTTACTGATTAAAAACAAACACTGAGCCAAACCAACCTACTATTCATTTCCACATTTGATGCCTGTAAAATGAAATTATCATTAAGCTATAGAATGTATATATGCCTGAACCTGAAGAAATTATTGTGCTGGAGAACACTACCAAAGCAAAGTTTATTCTTATGTAGTCTGTTGTTCTAATCATGCCAGTGTCAAAGATGTTGGATTAGTTGATAAACTCACACTAAGTATGAAAGTTCGAGTTGTCCAGTAGCAGCTAGATATAGGGCACATCTACGTGTCACCCAATGGCGACGTAGCAATGTACTGCGTCACTGTATGGTGCGCTATGGCTATGTAGTGATCACCTGGGTCTATACACGACCACCAGCTACGTCACCATAGTAGCACACTATCCCGGTATAGCAGGCTGCTATAGTGACATAGCAGTGAAATCTAACCATGCACCATGCGCTCAGTGGAGTACACACCTGTCCTGAACCATGCTTTAGTATTTCCAAAATGAAGTACAAAAGTACAATGCCATAGCAGTGTTGCCATACGGTGATTTGTAGATGCACCCACTGCGTACCTGGCAATTAAAAGGAGTTTTAAGAAACTGTGTTTGTGTTGTAAAGACAAAATTTACTCAAAAAAGAATTTGAGAGACTATGCTAATCTTTCTTTTGACTGCTTAAACCAGCCAACTCTATAAGATTCTTTAAAAGACATAACATTTTCTCATAAATACTAACTCTTTATTAAAAACATATAACTTTATTAAGTTTTAGGTTGTTAGCACAACTTCCATAGAATCCTCTTTTATAGATTTTTGTAGAATCCTGTTTGATTCATCCCCAAAATAAATTATAGGAAATATGCATCATTTTACTCCTAAAAAACATAATACCCTGCATCTGTCAGTTCATAACTCTGTGTTAGCTTCATCTTTTATTGCTTTTTACATGTAGATGCTCAGCACTTCAGTTACCTCTAAATATGCTGCAACAAAAATACCCAACTATATAAGCAAAAATGAGAGCACCTTGAAATAAGTGCATTACAGACCAGAAATTGTTATCATAGACCTCACAGTCAGTTTTATCTGCTCCTATAGCATGTTCATATCAGTAGCAAAAGCTATGTTGATACAATAGTAAATGTGGAGATTTTAAACAAAAATAGACTAGAGTTGCTATCCCATGACAATTTGATTCTGCTTTTCTGGGCTCATTTTTTTCCTCAGATCATCACAAGTGAACAAATGGGTTATACAGAAGCAGCAAAGAACATCAGCCTTAACATTGTGTACTCACACAGGGTAGTGATAATTCTTAATACTTTCCAAATCTCTAAGGCTGTCTGGAGAATACAGACTGCTTCTGGAAATGTTGCTAGTTTTTCCAAATAGGGACAGGGATAAACTGGTAGCACATTCCACAGACCCTTCAAAGGGAAAATGCCTTCAGAGGGCTTGCTGAGGCAACACACTTCTGCATGTGCTCCTAAAGTAAGCAAGATATCACAATTTGGCCCTTTTGGTGCCTATTTTACTGCTGTGAGATTTCATGTAAATCTATAGGTAGTAACTTTAATGCACTTCCATGCATTGGGGATAATCAAGAAAAGTCTGCTTCGCAGAAATATTTAATGCATATGGATATGGATTTGCTGCAGCACCTTTGAAAAAGAGCCTGCTCTTTCCTAACGGTGGGTCCTGTTGTGTAATTATGCAAAACAACTGAGTAGAGCCAGAATGGACACATAGTTATGGATAGTTATGGGGCATATCCACCCTACCCCATCTATATGGAACAAGTAGATACATGTTACTACATGTTCTCTTTAGAGTCCATGGCTTCAGGAGGCACTACTTCACCGTCAAGTCAGCTAGGATCTGAAACCAACTTACAAGAGAAATGGTGCTGGATCCTACCCTGGGGGTCTTTAAGAGGAGGCTAGATGAACACCTTGCTGAGGTCGTTTGGCCCTAGTGCTCTTTCCTGCCGTGGCATGGGTCAGACTTGATGATCTGCTCAGGTCCCTTCCGACCCTACCTACTATGAAACTATGAAAATGTGACTTTTGCTGGGCAGCATCAAGGAGCACCACATGTTGTACACTTTTAAGGGCTGGTAGAATCAAGCCCATAATAATAAGTGTAAGGATGTATGTTGTGCTGATTGTTACTTCCCATGTCACCCCAGCTACCTACTCCTACTACACTCATAGAATTTATCTTTCCACAAAACAAAGCAGTCACTGACATTTTCTTAAAAAACAAAAAATCCACTAGTTTAAGATCCCTTTGTCCAGAAAGAAGAAACAAGAGAACATGACCCTAAGCCCAGTGGTTACAGTGTGTACTTGAGAGAAAGGAAACTTGATGAATAAAAAGAAGCAATGACAGCCAAAATAGGAGTGACAATTCAGGCACCTAAGTCCAGGAGACAATTCTTGGTTATGACTCCAAGTGGAAGTAGGTGCCTCTTTACAGCTCACAATGAGGCATCTGAACCCTAGAGAAGAATGGGGTTTAGGACACCTCTCTCTCACCAGTGTTTCCTATTGACTGGTATTTGCAGTTTCAGCATATTGGCTATTGTAAATCTCATTGTGAGTCACCTAAATCTTCCCCAGCATAGTGTAAAGACTAAAGAGCTTTTGCACCTACTTCACGCCTGTAGATTCCATTCCAGGAGCCAGGTCCCTAAAAACTGGCATCACAACCCTCTTTTTTTTCTTCTTCTTCTTCTTTTACTCTGTATCCATCATATACATCACCAGGTATACCCACAAAGATGGCATATGTAGAAGCGTAGTAAACAGTATTGCAGCAGTGAAGGCCATTAAAAGCATTTTTTTTGCCCTTTTTTCTTGTAATAGTCCATCTATGAATTTCTGTTCCCTTAATTGCTAAGTTTTAATTTTAAATTAAAACACAATAGAGGGACAGGGATAATTAAATGTTTTTTTCACTTCAGACTTTATCAAAGGTATGTTACAAATAAAAAACACCAGAAAAAATAATGAAACTTTTTTTCCCAGAGATAAAGAACAGTTAAACACAATGGGTAAATAGTTCCAGCTTTCTCTAAAGATAAAGTACATACTTTAAAATACTCAGAATTGATTTTAAAGTGGTTTATTTAAAAAATGAAAAGTAATACAACCATCTAAGAATATATTACAGTGCTTATCTATGTAAACTGATTATACCTCTCCATTCTTATGTTTTTCTTCATCTCAAATCCAGCTAGGCCATATCTCTTATTCACAATTCACCTATCCAGTATAATTTATCTAACTAAACTCATGACTGCAGTTCTGTAGTCATAAACTTGTTTTAATTCCACTGAGCCTATCTTGGATGGGAGTAATGCGTGTCTGTAGTCCTTAGTCAAAAGCATGACTATGTAAGTGCCCATTAAGGCATGTGTATATTGTAGTTATTATTAACTGATAACTTCAAAGTGCTATTTTGGAGGAGATGTTTTAGGTTTCTCTGTCCCTGAACCATATGTTTCTGCATATTCATAGAAGAGGCACCATACTGTGAAGCAGTCTTTATATCTTTTGTTCTGACTCTCAGGAAACATTTCCATCAATATAGAACATGTTTTGATCATAGACAGACACTTCAGGCCATGTGTGATGAGCACTTGGCTTCAGCTTATGTACCTGAGGGGATATAGCTTAAGGACTTGTTGCAACAAATAGGATGTCATGTTTTATTGTTCAAATGTGACTGACTGATGTAGCACCAAATAAGTCCTTAATGAAATGCATTCAAAATCGTTTTCTTTCCTGAAGTAAAGATCTTCATTTATCTCAAGGTCTATAATAACCTTTATTTAAAGAACAAAAAACCAAAAAACCTAAAGCAGTATCCACCCTGCATAATTGTTTTGATGTTATATGATGCTCATCATTTAGCATACTGGTGCTGTATTACCACTGGTATTTTATACTGTCGATATGAAGGTTCTTATTCACTTCTCAACAGTTTCGACTGTGATAAACTGTCACATTTTAAAAGGCAGAAAAGTTCTCAGAGAAGAGTAGTATTATACAATGGTACTACTGTTCACTGATAAACTGAAATGTTTGCATAGCTAAGGACAGGCTCTTGTCATTACTACTAAATAGTTTATTTTAATAGCAGAAAGCCAAAACAATATAGTAATAAGATGCTATACAGTCAGACCAGCTTAAACTTTGTTTTGTTGAAGTGTGTATCTACCTATCTAGAACATTTTAAGTAGTAACCAAGCAGTTGATGTACTTTTTGTACTAATGAAAGTGAAATATTTCTATTCCAAATGTACATCTGCCTTGGTCATGGCTTTTTTTATACCTGCTAATTGACTACTGTGCTGGTAAGATGAAAGCATCTGATTTTAACAGGAAGGAATACTTCATCTGAAAGGTGCATATACTGCATGACATTTTAAATAATGCATGCAAAGCAAACACCAAACACTGTAATGTCAGATCTGTTGCAATCATATTACAGTGAAGCAGTTATTTTGAACAATACAAACACTGCATCAAGGTAGTCCTCTGCTAATATGGTAGCCTTGGAAAAGTTGAGCACCACTCAGCCTTCTTTTTAATCAAAGTAACATGGATTATTCATGAAATAAGAACAAACTGCTTCCACAACTGCTGCTAAAGCTAAAATCAAGAAAAGCGCTTAAACTTGTACTAAACTTCCAGCATATAACTAATGTTTGTGAGGCCTGAGTGCTTAATGTTGCAAGCAGACCATAAATTAGCACTTGGTAGCCAAACCAACTTCCACTGACCTTCAGATCAGTAATGTAAGGAGGGGTGGGTGAGCAAGGCACAAGTCCCAATCAGTGCCCAAGTGTACTGGCATAGAATGGGAAGCACCTTATCTTCCCATCCCTTGCACCCTGTCCTCTGCATCTTCCAACTCCAGCAGCAGAGCAGCAGTGATAGTACAGAAGCAGTGAGTAAGTGAAAGGCACACTGGGAAATGTATCTTCTGCCACTGGGGGGAGATGTCATCTTATTTTTTGGCCCTTCAGCATGCATGTCAGTAGAAAAAAAAATTAGATAACTCTTTCAGTCTCAGATTTGCAGTTGGTGCTACAGAGCTCTGCCTGCTGCTGGAGTGAGAGTCCTACAAGGAAGGAAGGTACAGGAGAGCAACAGGGAAGGTTACCCAGGTGCAGGCTTGGTCAGTTATGCCTCTTCTTCAAGGGCAAAACCAGTGACATAGGTAAGATATGAATCAGGTGGTTCTTTAACAATTAGAGCAGAGAGGCAAGAACTGAAGAGGTGTAAAGATTGATCAAATGGACGCTTCCCTTTAGTAATGACTCTCTTAAATTGAGATTTTTAGCAGGACAGAAAAATCTGATTTGGGGGGAGAAAAATGAAAGAGCTTAGTAAAGCAAACAAAAACATCCACAATGTTGTCTCCAAACTAACAGTTTCTCATCAAAGGAAATTCAGGATAAAGTACCCAACCAGCCCTAGTTGAGACTCAGTCTGGCATTAATAACAAGCCGTAATTCTGTGGATTCATAAAGAAATTATGTTTTGGGGGCTGCCACTTGCACAAAAGCTACATGAGTAACAATTTTAGCGGTGGAAATTGATTTCTCTTTTTTTCCAAAGGTGGTTCAAATGAATTGGAAAGCAACTAGTGACTATTTAAGTCTTCACTGAAAATTTGAAGAAAACTAAACAGGAGGATGAGGCTCAGAAGAGGTGGGGTATGCTGTGGTTTTATTTTTGGTTGGTTGGGGCTTTGTTTTGTTTTTTTGCTTCCAGTTGGGAGAAACATCTAAACACTAAGATGAGGTATGTTATAGTCCTTGCCAGAGGAACTGGATGCACATAAGTAAATATTGCCAGGAAGCCAATTTTCATTTCCACTCCAGTTTACAGATTCAAGATGTTTGGATAATTTTCAAAATATTACCTCATTGTGTCTGAAGTAACTCAGTCCCACAATCTTTTCAGGTTTATATATCTTTCAGATTTCTCCAGTCACAATTTCATATGCTTGACTGTTAGAAGGAGTTAATATTTTTTCTATTCATTGAATTATACAGTATACCACACTTTTCTTCATATTTGAAAATGGTAAAAACTAGGCAAGAGCCAACATTCTCAATTCAGTTGAAGACTGGGGCAAAACCAGCTCTAGGCCTCATTTGTGCTTTCTTGAACTTCAGTGTGATTCTAGGCAGGCTTCTGTAAAGTGTAATGAGGTGCAACAACCAACCAAAGGATATTCAGGAGATATCCAGCACGAATAGGTTTTAGCTATACTTTTTCCACAGAGCATGCGATTTACACTGGGGCTGGGGAGGGTGGCACTGGTTGTACCTCTGCCCTAACCAAGACTTCTCCAGTGAGAATGACAATTTCCATGTCTCCAGTGAAGCATGAGTAATTCTAAAATGTCTCCAGTTAATTTCTTTGGACTGCTTGCAACATCCAAGTGGCAAAAAGGTGCCTTACCAGCATCTTATTTTTTGTCATGTGGACAAATGCCTAGAAGTTTGGGTTATCTGGAAAACTATGAGTTTTACAGTATGATGATTTACAGCATCCAGGAATGCTACTTGAGCTAACTTAGCATTTTGCAAGTTCTTTGTATACTGTTTAAGCTAGCATAGAACAGTCCTTTATCAGAAGTGAGAAACATTTTATATTATTATTGTTGTTTTACATTTAATTGTGGCTGGAAAGAAAATGTGTTAAAATTCAAAATATGTCATTATCTAGGTGTGCTTCTAGAGTTAGTCTGTTTCATAGTTTCAAAGTAGCGCGGGTCAGGAAGGTCCTGAATGGATCATCTCACCTGACCCCCTGCCACAGGAAGGAATGAATGCTGGGTTCACAAGACCCCAGACAGGTGATTGTCCAACCTCCTCTTGAATTTGCCAAAGGTGGTGGGGAGGACCACTTTCCTATGAAGTTGGTTCCAGGTTCTGGCCACCCTAACTGTAAAATATTGCCTTCTGCTCTCCAACCTAAACCTATTCTCCAGCAGCTTATTACCATTGTTCCTTGTCACCCCAGGTGGTGTTGGGGAGAAAAGGGCTCTGTCTATTTACTGTTGTTCCCCCCCTGATGAGCTTGTAGGCAGCCACCAGGTCCTCCCTCAGCCTCCTCATGCTGAGGCTGAACAGGTTCAGGTCCTTTAGTCTCTTCTCATAGGGCCTGTCCTGCTGCCCTCTCACCAAGTGGGTGGCCCTCCTCTGAACCCTCTCCAGGGTCACGTTCTGAGGTACACTTGGTTATGATCATACAAAAGACATGACTCTCTCATCCCATTTTCTTACCTTCCTTTTACTTCAGATTTCCCCTCTCTCTGCCTTTTCACAAGAGTAGACTTTGGTACTAGGGAAGAGGTATTAGAAATGATGAGAGATAGGTTACAGTAAATTCTTAATATTAGGTGCTTGCATTACACCTGATTTAGATATAGTTCTCTTTCAATATGCTATCAGAGCAGGAGCTTCTCAAATGAGTAACAAAGCAAGAGTAGGGCACAGTTTAAAGTGACATGGCTAATTTGTAATCACAGCTTCACTGGTTGAAATGAGCATATTATTTTGAGGACTATCCCAAATTTCCAAGTATTCAATTGCAATCACTTGCTTCAGTAAATTCTCCTGTTTCAAAACGTATTCCGATGAGATGGAAAAAGCTTGAGAGTGCATCGGGGTGGAAGCTTCAGCTAAATGGAGCATTGTCGTGGGGGCTTGCATATTTTAAACTAATAGCTTGAGTTTAATATAGATCTAATTTCCCTAGCTTCAAGACAAGTGTTTATAAAGTACAAGTACAGAACATATGGGTTCAGATCTTGATCCCCAATTGCACATTTCAAGTCATGAGTAGCTCTGTTGAAGTTAGAGGAGTTACTGACAATGTATGCTATTATAAGTGAAAGAAGAGTGGCCTTTATTGTAGCATTACAGGCAATTTTTGTCAGTGATTTTTCCATAAAGTTACAGGAAGGTAGCAGGATAATAATAGCTGCTTTTATTGCAAATTTTATTGACTATACTAAGTTTATTTTCTTTGCATACAAAAAAATTCATACATGTTAAAAACATGTATACTGGCTACTTAAAATGACCAAAGTAAGGTGACTAGGATGACAAAACGCACACTGTGAATGAGAGACAGTTAAAGCAAAAGATTTGTCAGCAACATACAGATTGAGCACCATTTTCATAGACTACTTGACAAATACATCCATAGGATCTGATTGGGAACCTCTTGATCAAACTGGTGAACAGGTACTTACATAAGCAGCTCCATTACACCAAGTGATACACTAAACTACATCAGTCGCTGCTCATCAGTTGCCAACAGCTGGTTCACTAGCTTATAAAAATAATATCTAGTTTACTTTGAATAATAATTTATAGATTGGGAATCATTTATAAAAGTAATATTAAGTAATTTATAAAAGTCATAGTAATTGGATGCCTTACAGTAAAAGATTTTACTGGCTTGACTATTGAGGGAAAAAGACCTTTTATTTTTTATAAAAGATATAATATAGGGTGGCTACTATCATACCTAAATAACATCAAAGGACAAAAGGGCACATCTGAAGGAAGATATAAATCCACATATCATAGTAAACCAAATGGTCTGTCATAGAATAGTATCTGGCAAACCAAGCTCATGATACTGGAAGAAAAAAAACCCAGCTCTTGTCATAAACTAATCGGACGTTTAACAGTGTGTTCAAGAAATTCTGGCAATTCTCCCTCCTTTAAAAGCCTTCTGTCTGCAAACTTTGTGTCAGAAAATATCCCCACTGTCTTTCTATGCTAGTAAATTAAGTCGACTTCAAAACAGTGTTTATGTGCTGGTGTCGAAATCGTTTTCCCTCAGTGAGCATGGATTCAACCACCTTGGTTTTGTCCACACAATCTTTGAAAAATCTGTAAAGACATATAACTTCCAAAAGTCACTTTACCATATAGAATTGTATATGTAGCATACATAGTAATATTGTATTTCAACATACTCATATTTCAAATCAGTATTTCAGTATTCTCATATTTCAAGTCTGTATTTAAGTACAGAATAACTCCTGATGTAATGACACATGGCCTAATTTTTCATTTTGTAGTTGGACAAAATTCTCTTCTTTCTCCTCTACAGAGATTTATACCAAGCTGTACTAATCCACTTTCTCATGACTCCCATTTTCCATGATTGCAACTCACTTACTTAGAAAGAAGCTACATATGCCAGAAAAGCTACAAATAGAAGAGAATGCAGCAGCTTATTTCCTAAGCAACACAGGTTATTGTGGCTACACCATCACAGTATTCTGCTTTCTATGCCTACTTTCCATTTAATACAAAATGGTTCAAGGTTTCTGCCCTAGTACTTGAAAGCCCTTATGGGACTGACCTTAGCTATATAAAACAATATAGGTTTCCCTCTGCAACCATGATCTCTTTTGATAGTTATGTACCACTAGAATAATAAAACTGTTCACAGATAAGCAAGAGCCCTCATGAATGCAACTTTAATGGAAGCTGGTCCTAGATATGGGACTTTTGGCATGAAAAAGAAGAATGACCACAGGCCTCAACACATTCAGAAATAAATACAAAACTCCTTTATTCAAGCCAGTTTTCCCACTGGAGATAACTAGAAAATTCCAGGCTTGTGGCTCCCTGGCTGCCCAACTCCATCAGCTTTTAGCGTCTCCAGCTTCAGGCCCCTTCTCCAGAAGGGGTAGGTCTTCCAAGACTGCTGCTGTGGAGCAGCTCACCATATAGGCAGCCTGGATATTGATACTCTGTTCTCTTGAATGGGAATTTTTTTATTTTTTTGGTTTTCATTTTGAACCAGAACGAAATCAGATTCCAGAATATCTAAATGCTCCATACCATGCCCTGACCTTCACGTTTGCTCACTTGCTCTCTCTGTCTCTGACACACATGCACACACACGTGCATCCACACATGCATGCTCACGCACACACACACGCACACACAAACTCATAGTTTCACATTCCTATTCAAATTAAATGAATTATTGCTACAGGGTGAGAAGGCAGCAGTAGAATGGAAATTATACTTATTTTTAAACAGCTATAATTCAGTTATACTCAATGGGACTTTCCCTATACAAATCTGGATAGATCGAAGTCTGGAAGTTTTCCCTAGGTGAGAGCAGCATGATTACATCCAAAGAAATTTCTGAGTTATTTTATTTATCAGGTAATCATTTAGAACAGGTAATAATTATGCAACGGGCAACTCAGAAATAATTAATAAGGAGGAATTTTACAAAAAGCACTTAAAGAACACAAAGCCTATTGGCTGTCAGGGTTCTGTGCTTTTATGGTCCTTAAAGTGTTTTGAAAATCAATCCCTAAACTGTTAAATTACTGTTGCCGCCTCTATAACTACATTTTAGAACATTTGAACCATAAAATAAGCTATTTGCTAGCAAAAATATTTTCATTGTTAACAATGATGTTATTATTGTATATACTTTGGAATTAAGCAACTCTTTTGAAATTAAAATACTTGCAGATTAAAAATCTCCAGATCCAAATCTGTCCCTGCAAAAAAATTGAAAGGTTAGTACTTCAAGGAAAATGTCATACACATTTCATCCTTACAAATATAGATATACCTTAATAGGTCAGAAACCTTGTAAGATCAGTCTCCTGATATTTTTGCTACCAAAATCTCTCATAAATATCATCTTAGCTTGGAGATTGTTGGTGTAGTTGCTACTGGAAGTTGCTAGCAACAAAATATTATTCAAGCTGTTCGATATATCTTTAGTCTCTGAACTCCTTCATAATTTCAATTTCAATAGAGTAAGGTATAATCACCAAATTCCCAGAACCTGTAATAAGAAAAGACATTTTCTATCATTGATTTATCTTGTAAATAACTATGGATGACGCATGTACTTTAGATTCCTCAACAAAAAAAATCTATGTATATTTTTATTAATTTTTAGATTGTTTACACGGTATTTTCTATAAACAGAAATGTTCCCTTTTGGGTTTGTTCTCCATAAATACTCATATAAGCTAGTTTACTAATAGCAAAGTTCACAGAAACAGCTCACTTTCACAAAGTGAGCTTCTAAATTACAGTCATAAATATTTTCCCTGGAAGTCTGAATGAACAGACTTGAGCAGTAAAAATGGCCACTGGTAATGTCTGGTCCAAACAATTTAAATTATACATTTTTCATATCAAGTACATACTAGGCCCTTTGGAATGTGTGCCAGAAATATCTCCATAGTGGTCTGTGAGCTCCACCTGAACAAAAACTGAGACTTGAGACTCGGACTCAGTTGATCTCCGCTGAGATCATTGAGATCAGAATTTAGCTCTTTGTAGCCAACTAACTCCACTCTACTATTCCAGTTTTGGCTTCCTGTCTGCCTTTTCTCTGCAAGTCTCCCCACTGGGGACAGCCTTTACTTGTGTTGCCTCCTTACTCTAGAACTCTAACTTCTACTGAGTTACTTCCACTCTTTGCTTGTGACAACATAACCTTCTTTTCTGACGTCAGCCTACAATTGAATTGTTACTCTAGTCAGTACAGCATCCTACCATTCCACCCTCATTTTAGACTAAAGAACGCCTGTGTTTTTAGTGCTTTACATTGTCAAGCCTTTTATTTTATTTTATTTTACTCTCTTTTTCTTTCTCTCTGTCTCCCCCACCACCCTCCCTTGGATGGATGTTACTTTTCCCTAGCTGTCTGTATGAGATTCACTGTCCTCTGTTCTACACAGCATTTGCTCTTTATTCTCCTCTCTTGCTGTAACACATTTTTGTGAGATTTTGAATAAAGGACTTCACAGGTAAAAAGAGCAAAGTCTGTTTTATTCTCTTCATCAAAAAGGAAGCTGAGCATTTGCACAAGCTTATTTCTTTGAAAGATGTGGTAAGAGAATATTGCTACCATATGCATGCATTCTTATACTATTTATATAGAGAAAGGGCACACCTAACTTTTCTCAAAACTATACTGCACAAGTCCCCAGGCTGTAAATCATTTGTGGTGGTCTGTGCAGCACTTGTTGCTGGACTGCAGAAATCAGGGGACATACAATACTGGCTCTTTATTTCCAGGGGACGAACATCTTTGATAGACAAATAAAAATGCATGCTATCCTTTCCTAATGTTTCTTTATTTAAGAAGTTATGGTCAGTGCGCTTGTATATCTGAGAAGTGGATATCTTATGAGATGATCTTTCCAATATAAAAGTACTCCATTCTGAAGTAGTTTGGAACAAGTAGAACAGCCTACTTGAAATAATTTGTAGTAGATGTGCTAGGAAATTATCAAGCTTTTTTTCAGAAACTGTGGCCTAGAAAGGATTCCAGAGTTTAACTGATCTAAAATATTTATACCACTTCTGACAAAGGATGGAAACTATAGCTGTAATATATACCTTTTTGCTTGGTTATCACAACTCAAGAAATACAAATGATTAACATGCATAAAGTGCACACAGTTATAGTTGATTTTTGTGTGTTAAAATCCCATTCTTTATAATGATTTCAGTTCATTGAAAAGGCGGAAACAGTCCTTGGTGCAAAATCAGCTCCCGCCAAAAGCTTGCAGCTACACCATTCAGTGCATGCTTTCGATTGGCTCGATGTAAATTATGTGCATGTGGCGGCTAGCAATTGGCTCTCTAGCCATACAAAAGGCTTGGGAGGTTTCCGCCCTGGTCGGAGGAGAGCTTGGATACACAGAGGAGAGAGATCCGTGCACGCATTCCGGAGCCACACTGGGGCCTGATCAACCACCAACGACTCCCCATCGAAGTATTCCCGACGTACCCCGTACCCTACTGTGCCACACAGAGCTTTCTACTTTCTGCTTGCAACACTTCTAAGCGCATCTACACTGCATACCTCGACTCAAGTCCCTGTATCGCAGCTTGTAAGTAAAGTTTTTTTCTTTGCAACCACTATGCGTGCTGTGCCCAATTCCACTCCATTGGTGGCCCCACTCCAGCCCATTTCTCAGCCCCCACACTAACATTGTGTGGTACTCTTGAAAGGAGCTCAAGGCACCATAGGATGCAATGGCACCCTAATGCGGTGGCTCTGCTCTCAGCACAGAGCCTCTGCCATAATTGCAGTGAGATCAGGAAGCCTGGGGAAAAATACTTCCGTAGCCTCCTTGGTCTTGCTGTAGTTAATATAGCAGCTCCACACTGAGAATGGAGCTGCTAGGCAGGGAGACTAGGGATACAAGGGACGTGTACCTACCCTGGCTTTACGGTCTTGCTGCATTTAAGTTCTGGCGTCTCTGCGCTGAGTTCAGAGCACCAGATGGTGAGCCCATTGAGCCAGGGGAAGCATGCTTGCTGTGGCTTCATGGCTCCACTTAAGCTGCTCCTGGTGGTGGGGGGGAGGGGTAGAGGTTCAGAGGGTGGAAATGGGTACAAGGGCTCTATGCTGTGCATCCTGGGATGCTGGAGAACCGCAAATTAAACATTTTACCTTCCTGGAGTTGACTGACAATACCCTGGAGCAACCTTCATTTCAATTGGTTCATCTTTAAAACATTTAGAGGTTACACAGGACAACACCTCTCAACATGTTAATTCTATAATTCTAAATGTCTTTATGATGGTTTAAAGGTAACCTGCAACAGCACCTTAAGAGACTAATTTAAAACTTTAGCTAAGTGCAGGATGTGGCTTCTGTCTTGATAGGTAACATGCAAAAACAGAGCAGTCAACCAATCTTTGGTAGGCTACACAGGCTTCCTATTTAGTTGTAGGTGCCTTCGTGCTGGCTTGTCAGATACTACTGATCTGTTTCATTTCTCTTGGGCTTGAGCTTGACATCTTCCAGGCCCAACCAGGTCTCAAGTTGTGAGCAATTTCCCTCATTTTCCATGCACATCACTTTTGACATGAAAGTGTGGTTAGGCACCATTCTGCAACATAAAGCACCATAGAATCATCCATCAAGATAGCTGAATACAATAGGTGAGACTGAGTCTTTTTTAAATTTGAGAAACTTTTAAAACCAAGCAGAGCCATCCTGGAAGTCCCTGTGCAGCTGACCACACCAAATACTTTCCCTCACAACCTCTCTTTTGTTCCTGTTTAAAACTAGATGATGGGAAATGAGAATTCCAGTGCAGCTAGATTTAATAGAGCTGTTATAGATGCAGGTGGTGTAATAATTAAAGAGTCTTTAAAAAGTTAAGAATTTGTGATGGGGGAATTTGAACGTTCTGCATATTGCTAAATTGAGTCTCATTGTATTAAGCTGAATCAATAAATGTTGTTTAGTCGACTCACAACCTGTAACTAAGCTGAACTGACCCAATGTTGAATGAACTGAATCAGGTGAGAGTGAGGCAAAATACTTTACTGTACATTTGTACATTTCCCTTCTGGACATGGATATAACAGAAACCCCTTCTTGCCTGCACTCCCCTCCCCCATTTTGTGTATTTCTTTTCCTACTAAGTATTGGCAGAGACCTAACACACTCATTGCATGGATGTGGCAAGGCTTAGAGCAAGTCAGAAAGCTGAAGTGGCTTTCTGTGGAAGAAACCTAGAAACTACATCTACATATCAATTAAGCTCAGTGTCACTAAGGAAAACAAAAGAACTAAAATATCCACTGCAAAGACTGTAAATGTGTTAACCTAACTCACTCACTGTCCCCAGCAGCCTTTGATCCTCACTACCATACATTGCATTTTTATATATTTCTCACATTGTGTTTTCATATTTCATCTGTCTCATCTTTACCATGACATTTTATATTTTATACTTTTAAACTTATAAGGAGTGTACTCCCTGTAGAATGAGGTTACACCCTGCACCATTGTTAAAACCTCATTGAAATTGTCATTGTAAAGTGATAAAATCTGTTGAGTGAATGTGAGTGATGATCATCAGTAGACAATAGCCTAGTAGAAGGAATTCCATCTTATGCTAATCAAGCTAAAGAACTGATTCCTGGAACTAAGCACTCACCCTATAGACAATTCCTGCAACCTGTGACAATACAGTCATTAAGTCAAGGGTGGACTCCCGAAACTTCAGGACCCACATGGGACAGTGACCTCCAGATTGGGTAGCCAAGATGATGCTGGACAAGTCTGCCAGAAAGGGATAAAAGGCAGTGAAGCACGACCCTCAGTGGCACCCTCTCATCTAGCACCTGACCTACTGAGACAGAAAGACAAGCAGGAGCCCCCCTTCTGGAGAAGACATCATGATGAAGGAAGCTGACCATCAAGAGCAGACTCCAGGACCTCGGTTAAGTAGATATATTGACACCAGTGCTCTCACAATCATTACAGCAGCTACTATACACTATACTGCACAGGTTTGAATGATATGAGTTTGAATGAGTGAGTGCATGTGTGTGTGTATGCGCTAAGATGACCAGTACCACCCATAACTCAAAGTTTGCATTTATGATTTTATTGGTAACTTCACATCCTGTCCAATAAACTAGAATATATTATGATCCCCTGAGTTGGTCCTTTATAGCCAACATTATCACAGAACTCAGTGGGTCTTTCTGTTAATTGATGAGCTGTTAGAGGAATTTTAAATCACTTAGCAGGTGACTGGCAAGCCATAATCTTAGGGTGAGCACATGTGACATAATGATACTTAAAAGGATATAATCTGCTTATTATTACACTTCAGTTTAGTTTCCTTTTTGCTTACATTTGCTTCCATTATCATTTCATATGGCTATAATTGAAAAAAGATTTCCCCTGCAGGAGAAGAAAACATTTTTTCTGTAATTTTTCTGCTTGCTTACTTTGTGCTTTGACAGCATTTGAGAGCATTGAGTTTCACTGTTTCCCATGTAAGTAAAATGGGGTTTAATTTCCACAGAAGTCAATGGAAAGAGCCTCATTGACGTCACTTAGAGCTCAAAACACCCTGTTCCAGTATCAGGAGTGCAATGGAACTGAAGAAGAGAGAAAAACTGAAGGAGAAAAAAAGTAGAAATACGTAAGTCAGAAGCTGGAAAACTGGCAATGGCTAGATACAAAGCTGTGAAATGACTTCACGTTATTACTTAAAAATGGGTTAGTATTTAAGTCTCTAAGGTTAGGTACAGACATTCAAGAAGCTGGAGGCAGAATCAGTCTAAGTTACGTTGTTTGCTATAAGCCACGTAGTTTAGATCAGTAACAAAGAGAACACACATTCACCCTTTGGTGGTGTGGAGGGAGATGGGGATGGAAACAAGGGATAGGCCAAATATTAAACCATGTATTATCATACATGGTTTAAGATCAACCATGTATCACCACTCAACAGCAAACAGGTAGACCCCTTTTCTCCCCAGTACCACCTGGGGTGACAAGGAACAATGGTCATAAGCTTATGGAGAATAGGTTTAGGTTAGAGATCAGAAGGTAATATTTTACAGTTAGAGTGGCCAAAATCTGGAACCAGTTTCCCAGGGAAGTGGTCCTCGCCCCTACCTTGACAAATTCAAGAGGAGGTTGGATGATCACCTGTCTGGGGTCTTGTGACCCCAGCATTCATTCCTGCCTGTGGCAGGAGGTCAGGCTAGATCATCTGTTCAGGTTCCTCCTGACCTTAGCTACTATGAAACATTATTAAACCATGCAAAATTTCTGTTCTGTTATGGGTGTAAACCAATTTCTGATCACTTACACCAGTAAATGCATAAGTACAGGCAACCACCCTGTGGCCAGCCTCTGCCAGCTCTTCCGGCGTGACCTGCCTGGGGCCCAGCTGACCTGTGGTCACACTGTCTTGATTTCTCCATCCAGCATTGTCTCCTTTCCCTTTCTGGGAGCTAATGATCCCCTTTGATCTACTCACTGCAGGTCTGCCTAGGGATACTTGCAGTCCTGAGGAGCCATCCCCAGCCATGACATCTAAGCTCCTGGTCGGAGCCCTTCTGCTCCCTGGTAGCATCCCTTGAGGCTGCTGCTCCTCTGTGGGGCTCCCTTGTCCCTGCTGAGCCCCGAGGCTGCCCTCTGCCTCACCCATCTGGGTCCTGCTGCAGGCACCTGGCTCCTTCTCCTGGCATGTGGGGTTGCAGCCTACCAGCCCCGCAGCCGGTGTCTCTCGGCTGGTGTTCTGCTCCCCACTCCTTGATGCCGGCTCAGCTGGATCCCCGGTTTCCCATGCTTCTTGGGAGCCACACCCCTGGTCCTCTCCAATACTCAGGGTCAGGCAGCTGTGGAACTGCCAAGCCTGCACTGGCATTTTCTCCCAGCTGCATCTCATTCCCAGCTTCTACGGTAAGTTCTGGGGTGCATCAAGCGAGGGTCTGGGATAGTTTGGAGTGGGGGGGTTTTGCCTCCCCTCTCACATAGCTGTATTGGTCCCCACAACTCTTGTGTACAAGAAGTGAGTGCTGTTATCTAGGACTCTGTGAAGCTTCAGTTGGTGATTTAATTTGGAGGAGATTTGGCCCAATTCAGTGGCCAAATCTACGATTCCAAGTCAGGGGACCAATCTAAAGGTCCAAATTGATTCAAAGCTTTCCACATCTTTAGAAAAGATTCAGAGAGCTTTGATGATTTGGGCACTCCCTGATGGCTGCAGAAGGGAGCTGAACTAGTAAGTACTAGGGCCAGGGGAGGGAGGGCTGGGGGAGGGGACTATGGGAGGACCCATTTCAGCCCCCGACCCTCCCCACTTCCTCAGCCCCCCCCAACCCCTGCTCACTACCCCAGGCCCCCCATGGCTGCTCCCACCCAC
Organism: Caiman crocodilus; assembly: GCA_030014935.1. Classification (NCBI taxonomy): domain Eukaryota; kingdom Metazoa; phylum Chordata; order Crocodylia; family Alligatoridae; genus Caiman; species Caiman crocodilus. The sequence continues at coordinate 74,820,186 of JAGPOW010000261.1, read as the reverse complement.
CCTAGCTCCTGGTACTTTAAGAAAAAGCCCTGGTGCTCACCAGGTCCTGCCGGGCAAAGGGGTGATCCCTGCTGCCCCCCACTGCCCCATGCTGCATGGGGGATCTGCCATGAGCCCCCCCAAACTCCCCACTCCCCCATCCCCACCACAGCTGCCCCTCCTGGGTCAGCTACATCCAGCTCTTTAAGAAAAAAAAGGCTGAGAAAAGTCCCAGAACTCACTGCTCCTGCAGCAGCCTCGGGGCTTTGGGGGCTCATGCAGAGCCCCCCATGTGGCATGGGGCAGTAGGGATCACACTTTGGCCCAGCAGGAGTGGTGAGTCCAGGGTTTTTTCTGGTTTTAGTTTTTTTTTCTTAAAGGGCTGGAGCTGGCCCAGGCAGGACACCCATGTGGGAGGGCTGGGGAAGCAAGGGAGGGAGTTGGTGGGCTTGTGCAAAGCCCCTCATTCAGCATGGGGCAGTAGGAGGCAGCAGGGATTGCCCCCCACCCAGCAGCACCTGCTGAGCCAGAGCTTTTTTTTTTCCAAGTGCCAGGAGCTGGGACAGCTGTTGCCAGGCTGGGAGAGAGGCAGGGGATGGGCCGGGCCTGGCCTGGCGATTCAGAGATTTGGCAGAATCGAATGGGGATAGTGATTCTAATCACCAAATTGAATCACTGTCCCCTGAATCAGCCGAATCTGAATCTGAAGCTAATACTAGCCACTTTGCACCTGCCTACTGTTATCCCCACTTTATATAGGAAAAAAGGGCATAACCAGGACATCCATAGCAAAATATTAAACCAGATCTCCAAAGTCCCAAATGCCCATGCTAGGCACAGGACCCATCTGTCTCTGGAAATTTCATCATTATGTTTATCATCTTTGATTGCCATATTTTCATGACATGAAGACTATTTTGCAGCAGAATCATTATTTGGTTAACATCCTATTACATAACACTTGTTACAAACAGTGGGAGGTAGGTGCAGTTCCAATAATTCTCTTTAACAGATTTTACCATCTATGCATCTGGAGAAGGCTTGTGATATTTGTAATTAATGTTGTCTTATCTGTGAAATAGAGTGAACAATAATGAGTAACACCTCCCCACACCCTGCTATGGGACACTGTTTATATGAAGGTTACACTGTCAAATTGGATCCTGCTCCTTCTACAGTGGAGTCAATAGGATTTTCGATGCTGTGTGCGATAAGAATGTATTGAAAGCATCATAATGTATTGAACATTATGTTTGAGGAATGTCAGAATTTCTCTCCAGTCATTCTGCATGTTTCTAGTCTTCCAGTCTGACTATCACGGAATAACTGGTGACAAAATACCCTCAACTGCCCCCTCCTCCTCAAAAATGTGAATATTCATTTCCTTAATTTGCCATTTTCTGACAGAATGCCTCACACAAATTAAAGTTTCAATTTGAGGTGAAATGTTTAAAGATGTCTTCACAACTTTAATAAAAATATTTGAGGTGATGAAAGACCAGGAATATGATGAGGTTATTGTAATTATTGCAGAGCTTGCAGGTACAAACCATCTGGCACAACTGTTAATTTCATAGCAATGTACTCTCTAAGTGTCCTAACTTTGTCAAAAGCTTTGAAAGTCAATACCCATTTATATTCCCAACCACCGTTTGCAAAGGTCACTCTCTAAAGTGTACACTTTACAAAAGGCAGAAAGAATAGAAGAAATCTAGATGTTTATTCACATATTAGTCATGCATGAAAGGCAATTCTGAATTTAACTGGGAGTGAAATGGAACAGTAAGGGACTCTGTGTTTCAGCTCTTGAAGATATAAATGAGTCCGAGGGGTCCTGGACATTTTGTCCTGGAGGTACTGTTACCTCCCATTATTCAAAACATTATTTTTTAATTAAAAATACCAGACCTTTTTCTCCCGTGTGCTTTTTTGTAGTCATTGACAGAGCTGGCCAATGTTTTTTAGAGAAGCACTTTCCTGTCAGAAAATGCTGATTTGAAACAACTGAAATGTTTCACATGAGCATGTTGATTACTTCAAAGCTGCTGACATTCTGGGGATTTGGGTAGCCAAGACCAAGCCGGACAATTTCATATCAGTTATCTTCACACAGAAGTTTTTCTTCAGTAGAGATTTTCAAATGTTTCACTTTTGTCCACACAGGAAAGAAAGTCTTACCAAAAACTGGATTTTTTTAAGTTGTATTTTTTCTTTTGTTTTATGGGAGGGACTCTTCATTTTCTAGCCAATGCTGGTCTTTTGTTGTCAGTGCAGAGTGTAGAACAAAACTGTATATATATATTCTGAAGTCATGTTAGTGATTCCTCAGCCACAACCTGTGTAAAGTTGATGTTTTTCTAACAGTGTCTACCAAAACTAAAAGATTTTGTCTTTATATATTCTTTCCTGTTCTATTTTTCCCTCCCTCATGATTACTTCTTCATTAATCCTCAGCAGAAACACTGTAATTGTCTTATGCAAAACATTTTCAGTTCTCACACAAAATGGAACCTTTTACTCGAAAACAAATTTCAAATGTTCCAGTGAAGTATGAAAACACTTGATATGCAGTCACATTCAGTGTGAAGATTAGGAATTTCATACAGCCATGTAGTTTAAGTATTAGTTAATTTTGCTTATAGATAAAGGCAGAGGTGCAATATCAATCTATGAAGTGCATGATATTAGCATTCATAAATCTATGCCCCTTATACCACAAAAGTCCATTCATGTGCTTCACTTTGCAAGACTCAGGAATAGGTATGTACAGGAAACAGGTTTTATGAATGCAACTGGAAAATGTCATGGGGAAATTTACACATTATTTGTATCATTCAGCAGCACACCTTTGCTAATTTATATGAAATCGGCACACTGAATCAAATTTTATATTTTTTTAGTTGCAGAAGTGTTTCATTTAAAAGAAAATGGAAATGCATGGTTTAAAAAAAATTATATATATACTCATTGAAGAGTTGCATTTTTATCTATATTGTGTAATATCATGGTATTTATAAGGGCTGTGCAAAATTTCGATTGCCATTTTATTTCAACACTATTTCAACTCATTTCAAAATTGAAACAGCAAAATTGAAATGAAACAAAGGCCTTTGAAATAGCCTTGAAACAAAATGAGGCTAGTCAAAACATTTCAAAAGTTGAAATGTTTTGACCATAGCATGGGGGATGGGAAGTCAGTCCAGGTGAGCTGACTTCCTGTCGCTGGCAGGAGATATGGCAGGAGACGCGGGAAAGCAGTGCAGCTGGGCTGCCTCGCCATCCCCTGTGCTAGAGCATGGGAGGGCCAGGGAAGCAGCCTAGCTGGGCTTCCTTGCCATCCCCCATATTAGATTGGGGGTGGCAAGGCAGCCCAGCTGGGCTGCTTTCCTGCACTCTGTATGATCTAGCCTACGGAATGGTGAGTCAGCCCAGCTGTTTCAACAAAATGAAACAGTGAGGCTGTTTTAACTCAAAATTATATTCAGTACAAAACACTGTTCTATCCAGACCTCAAAACTGAAGTCAGAAGAGAACAGTGCCATTTTGCAGCACTAGTGATTATGGTCATGCATTAGTTCTAATGAAGAACAGGGCCCCATTATGTGGGCACTATACAAACACAGATTAACAAATGATCCCTGTCCCAAAGTTTTGATACTCTACACAGATAAAACTGACCTGGGCTGGGAAAGGGGAAGAGCAGACAAGCAGAGTGAGCAATGAAACTGCAGCAATCATGGGCACCTGGTGCCTCCTGAGTCTGGGGGGGCACCCACAGAAGCTGCCATTGGCAGTGATGAGGACAGGGCTGGCAAGCACCCGCAGAAGCCACTGGCAGTATCAGTGGCAGAAACAGGGCTGGTGAGCACCTGCAGAAGTGCAGAAGCCAGCATTGGAGGTGGAGATGGTCCTGTCGTGGGGCATATGCCACCCCCCTTCCTTTCCCCTCCTCCCCACCAGTTGCCTATGGCAGCAAATTTTATACTAGTTCCATGATTAGAAATAAGTTAATGATTACTTAGGAGAAAGTAAAGTAAATGAAAAGAAAAGGGAAAGGAAGAATGTTGATACAGACAGAGCAGGAGAATAAAAAAAGAATTAAAGAAAGTTGATGGGAAGAGATTGTATAGGAGAGCTGAAGCAAACTTTCAGCCATCAAAGGTATAAAATCCAGTCAAAACTAATTCTATGAAGATCCCTGTTTCAACTGCTCCTGCAAATGTTTCTATAGATTGCTATCTCTGGCTTGTCTGGTGGATTTTATTTTTCCTACACAGGATAGGAAGGCATTGCTTGGTTCCTAAAAACCCACAGTCATGGGTGGGTTTCATCTGCACATGATGTGGCAAGGAATGGCCTTAGCTGGACTTTATTTTACCCTCTCTTTCCACAAAAAGCTTTGAATCTCAGACCCCCTTCCCCCCACCTCCTCCCCAATCTCAGCTGTGGATGCTCTTACTATCTGAGTTGTAAGATAGGCAGACTTCTATCTATATTTGCTCCCTTGGGTGAGGGAGGTCTTTCCCCTTTCACTTTTGTTTGTGAAATTTCAGGATAGGGTTTTTTCCCACAGGCAATTAGGTGAAAGGTTAACAGAATTAATTACAGGTATTTTGTGTTTCCCATGTTTTAATAGATGGCAGTTTTCAGTATATTTACCTTTTGGTAGAATTTCAGATCTTTTAAGATTTCTGTATAGGTTTTTGAGAACCCTGATGTATAAAGGCACCTAGTAAGAGGGATATGCTGGACATGTTCTGTTCATCATATAATAATAAATATTATAAAAGGGGTCAGAGAAACAGTTATATAACTGATCCTCATAGTCTAAAGAGTTCAAATCTTAACATTAATTCAAGAGTGGAGAATACTAAAAGAAAAATTATACTACTCTTCAGACTATTCACTTTGGACAAAACCAGCATGAATAAGTAAAGCTCCTAATATAATATCCTCATCTTTATAAGTTTCAGTAAAAATATTAAATATAAAACATCAGTGCTGTTGCACAAATACTCTGTGGAATTTGGTATTGTAAAATGAGGAAGGAAATATAGATAGTGGTCATATATAGTGGTACAAAGACATCTATTTCTGTTATACAATCATTTACAAATTTGATTGTGTAAGTATTAATCATTTTAATCATCGTGATATAATTAGTATGAATCTGGAGAATTAGTGAACAGTGATCAATAGTTTGGAGGTTAATCAGTATTATCCTTCCTGACACTACTTAAATTTAGTTAAAGGGTTTATGCAAATTATTGTCCTGATTAAACAATGATTATTACCATATTACCATTCACTAGCAGCAGGCTAAATTGTTTCCCCACGAGACATCTCAATAAATCAGTTGGAGTGACATAACATGCCCCAATTAAACAGTGTATATTGTAATAGCATATTTACATAGAACCTTTCATGTCGATACAAATTAGATACGTGTATCAGTCCCAAGTGTGTAAAGCAGCATATAGCCAAATCTCCTGATCCCAGAATAATGAGAAGGAAAATGTTGTAACTTGACTCTAGGGCAAACCTCTGCTCTTAATAAATATATCATTGATTTCACATGAGCAAAAGACTTGCATTTGAAAAATCTACTACAAAGTAAATTGCATGGAACTTCATTTTTCTCCCTTGAAGAAGAAGGGCAATGGCAACCATTTCTAAACTTTTATCTGTAACTCCAGTGAGACTAAATACTTAGGAATCTGATCTTTAATTAACTAAACCAGGCCTTCTACTAGAATCTTGAAAGTTTCACTGCTACTCCACACAGTGCCTTCCCATTCTCACTTACTATCACCTTCCCTCTTAATAGTAGTCTGGCCCAGTCTCTACCCTGGGATCAGCAGGAGTTGAGCATCAGGGAAATGTTCCCCACACCTTCCTGGCACTGCACTGACCCTGGTCTGAAGCGAGTAGAGGGAGAAGCTGCTCTCACCTCTTCCCAGACCTGTACCAGTCAGGGGAAGGGTCCCTGTGCCTTCCTCAGACTGGTCACTCCAGTCTGGAGAAAGCATGCAGGCAGCTGTTTCTGACCTTCCGGTAGACCGGGAAGGGAAGGGAAGGGAGTAGCAGATGCTTCTTGCTCCCTGCCTGCACCTCAGACTGGGGTTCCTGATTTTAGGAGCAGATTTGGGAAGAGGGGTGTTTCCGACTGCTCCAGTTACTCCAGGAATGGGAGAACTGGAACAGTCATTGCTTCCTACATTTTCCCCAAACCAGGATGACCCAGTATTGGGAAGGCACAAGGAGCAGAGAGAGGGAGTGATTGCTGAACATCTATACTGCTTCCTCTTTTGGAAACATTTCTACGAGTGGAAATTTTCCACTAATTTAGAATCTTGCATATTTTCTAGAAGTCAGAATCACACCAGAATTTCACTCGCATTTTGTTCAGAGACTATTTGGAGAATCAGAAAGGAACCCATCATAATGGTCATAAGTAAGCAAAGACTGGGCATGAGTGGGCAGTGAGATGCAAGGGTAAGCAGAGAGTCTCTAATGGCCCCCTCTTGCAGAATATGTATGTGGGGAGGCTGTTGGCCATCACTTGAGGGACTGTGGAGTAGACCTTCAAGAATATTTCCATAAAACCATATTTCCATATTTCCTAACTCACCATTGATTGTGCCATAATTGCATGTGTGTCTTTCAGTCTGTCTGAAATAAGCACTGAATGGAGAGAAAGCAGGTGGTGAATCTCTCTTCCAAGACAACAGGATGAGGCAATATATTTATGAGAAAAAACCATCTGAAGAAAGTTTATTGGAAAGGAAGAAGAGATTAAAGAGTTTGATAATTAGAATAAATTTATAATAAGCATTAATAGTTATGGATGCTTGACTGAACCATAACTAACTTCTGAACTTTGGAGGTGCACAGAGCACTAGCCTTAGTCCTGTTTCTTCTTTGATAGATAAGTAGTCTAATTAATTATTATAACCTGTTGGAGCTTGATAGATTTGTATGAAAATTGTGTGTTTTTATATCCCTGTGGGGTGTTCCAGTAAATAAGTCTTTCTTTTGCTAAGATGTATCTACTTCGTGCAACTAGAATTTGTCCATTTGTTGGTTTCTAAATTTGTTTTCCTTCCTACTACCACCTACTTGGAAAGTTTTCAGTATGGTTAAGCTCTTTATTGAAGCCACAGTATACTCCTGGCTAATAAAAGTCAAGGTATTACTTTTCTAATATGCTTTTTTTAAAAAAAAAAAAGGTTATCTGGAAAACTCAGTTTAGGATAGTTACAAAGGTGTTTTAGATTCCTTATGTTATCACTGACTTACAGTTCTCATGTTGTTAAGCTTTGTGAGATAATTGTATGTAGTATCATGACCTAGAAGAAGTGGAAAAAGTTAGGGAGAACATACATTTGAACAACTTGGCGTGTTGTACAGAGAATCACAATACTGCACGTGCAGACATTGCAGATTCTTAGATTGTTCATATCCAGGTTCTTTACATGTTCTGAAATCTAACTTCTCTCCAAAATTTATCTAAAATAGATATATAATAGATAAATAGTAGGATGATCAGATCTTATGCATGAGACCGTGTTCTTGTCTCTGTTGGTCTTATTTGCACGTTACTCTGGGAGTATACACGGATTCTAAAGGTGTTGTGGTGTCCCCCTTTTATTCAGGAACAATCTAGAGTTGGGAGGAGAGCAGTAAACCACTATAATCTGCTCAGGTGCTGTGATGGTGCCATAAATTAGAACAGCCACTGAAGTTCCTTTGATTTACTCTGGGTGATGTTTTGATAAGAGGTTGACAATCAGAATTCACAAGGTGCAAAGATAGAGTAGCACAGAATCTAGTCTCCTGTTTTAAATCTACAAATATATTTTCACGCTCAAGATATTTTATGAAAAATTATCCTAAATCTTGCATGTACAAAAATCAACTTCTGTGAGTAAACAACTTTGCAGGTTATTTGTATTCCAGCATAGTGTGTTTTCTCAGCCTCGCACATGGTTATCTAAATGCATGTTTAGGAAATAGGGTTGCTGATGCATGTCAGTTGAAGTAAAGATATGCATCTGTGCGTACGTATTTGTAGAACTGGGACCTGAATGAACGGTTTTTCTAGGTCTGGCCATGGTCTGTATTCAGAAAGAGCCCTTAAGAACATGGTGAATTTTAAGCACATTCTTAAATCCTATAAAAATCAATAGGACATAAGCACATGTTTAAACTTAAGCTTTCCTAAATTGGGTCTAATTTATCGAGATATTTATAGGACTTGATCTAAAGCCCATTGAATCACTGGGAGTTTCCAAATAATGCTACATGCTTAGAGTTTAAAAAATGCAGATGATCCAATTTAATTACTCTTACTCATGTTTATGCTAGGCACATAGCTTGCTCATGAGCAACAGCAGCATGAGCCTTCAGTTTTCTCACAGAAATGTTGAATTTACCATTCTGAGTTATGTGTGTTTTGGTAAGTCAGTATACTTACTCTGTCTTTCACGTTAGATCTTTTTTTGTGTAACAGATAGAGCCAGCAATTTTGAGCTTTTTATTATCCTGGCTAACACTGTCTGACATGGCTTTTAGACTTGAAGACTGCTTAGAAAAAATGTACTCAAGTGCCAGATTTTGGAAACAATAAAAAAGCAATCCTTCCTTAAAATCTTTGTCTTGCTGGTGCAAAGCAAACTTTCAGCTTAATAGCTGCAATGGAATGCTTTCATTTCTCCATCCTATTGAAAAGGTCTTAGACAATTTTGAAATCATGGTAACATGCTCTGTAGAATGCTTGTCAACCAGAATATTAGCACAACTAGCTTAACTACCTGCATCACAATTAAAGTACCAATAAATAGATATCAGAAAGGCAAAAGTTTATTTCTGACACTCTTGCTTGTAGGTCTTAAAATGTATGTTAATGCATTTAAGGACTATACTATACAATCTCTAAGAATATTGTAGGAAGGAGAAAATCATTTAAGTGTGTAGAAAACAAGTACATTATCTGCTAGTTTTGAGCTGTGTAAAATGAATGCAAAATGGGTCCAAATCAGCATGGTAGCCTTTTATACTAACTTTACTCAGGTGTAAATTTCTGCATAAGATTCAAGGTTCTGGAGAATCGTTTTTTTCAACACAATTTAAACTGTGAAGAAATAGAATGTGTCATCTCTGTCAGAGAAAATATGTTCTAAGCAACACAGAGTGTACAATAAATACCTTGATAGATGGAAAGTGTAGCTGCTTCTTCCCTGTGTCCACCTCCCACCATATGGTGGATGCTATACCCATCATTCATCTTCATCGTTCTTGAAATGAGGTGCCCAAAACTAAACACACCGATCCAGGTGAGTTGTAATAAGTGATGAATGGTGTGGAAGAACTTTGTCCCATCATTTGCATATAACATCTTATTAAAACCACTCAATAAGAAATTGGCTTTTCTTTGTATCATACCATTGACTTATGCTCAGTTTTCAGTCCAATTTAACCCCTTTCCTTTTGTGCAGTATGGAGCTGAGGCAGCTACATTCTATTTGTGCACTTCCTTTTCCTTCTGAAGCATAGTACTTTGCATTTGTCCTTATTTAATTTCATTTTACATGCTTCAGACCATTTTTCCAATGTATAATTTTTAAATCTTAATCCTGTTTTCTGGAGTGCCTAATAAAACAAACAGCTTGGTGTCTTGCACAAATGTACCATTGGTTCTCTCCTCCAGGTCATTAATAAAGTAATTAATAAAGATATTGAATAGTCCTGGGGCTAGGAGAGGCCACTGGGGAATACCACTTGATTCCTGCTCCCATTTTGACCATATTTCCTTGCTTCCTATTGGAATGTAATGGAAGACAGTAGCAGAAGCTTCTCTGTGGCTGCCAGGATAGGATTAGCAGCAATGGCTTCAAATTGCAGATAGGTTGGCTGTCATGAAAAACTTTCTCACTAAGTTGGTTAAGCATTTGAACAGGCTACCTAGTGAGGTTGTGGAATTGCTGTCCTTAAAAACAGGTTAGACAAGCTCTTGACTGGAATGCTTTAGGTGTGATCTTACTTTGAACAAGGCTTTGGAATAGATAATCTCCTGAGGTCCCTTTCAGCTCTACTATTTTAAGATTCTATTATTCTAAAGTAAAGGTACATCACATCCATTTTCCACCTTTACCAGCAAAGCCTGTCACCTTCTTTTATGTGAAAATCAGATTGATATGGCATTACTTGCTCTTGACAAATCCATATTGGTTGTTACTTATCACCTAGTTATTCTGTGTTCTTAAAAATAAACTATTTGATGTTAGGTGCAAGTTTCTTTCCAGACTTTAGATTTTAGAACAACTATTTCTTCCTTTCCCCCTTTTTTAAAAATGGACACACTATTTAATCTTTTTCTAGTCTGATAGAACCTCTCCTGATCTGCATGGGCATGTAATTAGCACGCATCAGAGCAGACTTGATTAGTTGAGTCCACTGGAGTGTGCTAATTACCAGCCTCCGTGTTATATGTATTCAGGATCCCAAAGTTTCAGAGTGGCAGCAGGGGTTCTTTAACTAAAGTTCATTGAACAAGCTTTAGTTAAGGCGCCTCTGCTGCCATTTTGAAGTGCAGGATTCTGAATACACATGGTGCTGCAGATGTTCTAATTAGAGCAGCCCTCAGAGCCTCTCTAATTAAAGCACCCTCCCTCCATCCCGGAGCACGTATAAAGACACCGCATAAATTCTCAGAATAATAGCCAATGGCTCTGCAGTTACCTCAGCCAGTTCTCTAGGATGAATTTAATTAGATCCTACTGATTTTGAAACTACATGGCTTATCTAAGTAATCTCTAACCTGTTCTTTTCCTGCTGTAAGATACAGTCCCTGTTCTTGATGCTAACTGTGCTCATTATATACTAGTTGACCTTTTTGTGAAGGCTGAAATAAAAAAACATATTAAATACGTCAGCTTTCCCCACATTTTTATTAGATTCCCCTCCCCAGTCATCATTTGACCTACACTTTCCGTGTTCTTCCTCTTACTACTAATGCATTTATAGAATATGCACTTAATATTATTGGGACTGGTGCTACAGTCACCTTCCTAGTGGTGCTAGCAACTGACAGTGCTGGTTACATCTCATGAATATGTGGAAGAATCAGAAGTACTTACTAAGCACAATAAATATGTGATATGCCTATGCATGAAAGCAAATGACATGAGGTAGACCTCTTTGTTGTAAAACATAGGGGTGAGGATACCAAAAATGACCCAAAACAGTATTTGATCAAAACACCAAAGATCCCAAGATAGCAGGATTATGCTGTCATTCTGTGAAAAAGTGTGCAGAATTTCAGTATTCATTGAAAACAGTCCAAATTTTTGTTGTTTCCTAATAATGTTGCTTTCATTGATGCCACACCCACTATCAAGCTGGCGGCATTCATACAATGCTAACTTAATAGAGTAATGACCTGGTTTTCTGAATTACCTAATACTTCTCTGAGACCACATACAGATGTTCAAAGAGCTCAAGGAGGAATCAATATGTTATGCAGTTTTCTGGAGGCAGCCTAGTTCAGATTGGTAGCAAACAGTATAGATGTTTGCCCTCGAGGATGGGGGGAGCATTGAGCTGCAGACTGCTTGCAGTGGTCAAGACCAACAGATGGGGTGCCCTGCATGGCTTCCTGCATGCCCTACGGACTCCCTATTAAGAGTGCCCAGGCCACCCCTGATTGGCTGCTGGGCATGGGCAAGCATGCCTCAACCCCCTGCCCCATCACTGCAAACCTTCCCTGGTACTTCACCCTGATGTTTCCAGAAAAGCTTCAAAGCAAGTATCCTCCATTGTGATTTTCTTATGCCTCTGAGTTCTGGCCTGGCTGCATACTGCCATGGTGCCCTGCCACCCATGCCAGAAATATGTTCTGTTTGTCACACTGCATGACTTTCACCAGAGGCTGCAGGACATCATGCATGTCCATTTGGACATGATGGGGCAACTGATCATGTGGTCTTGGTGTCTGTGGGTGCATGACATTCTGGCTGCAAGACAGTGAATGGAAGGGTAGATGGATAGACGGAGTGGTCCATGTCATAGGTGTGGGTCCCACTTTATAGCTGCCCCCCTCACTGCAACTAGGTTTGACCCCTGCTCCAGAGTGACCAGGGCTTCCCTGGCCAAGCCACCCCCACACCTTTGAACTTTCTGCTTCCAGCAGACACCCCTTGATTCTGGCAACACCCCATGCTATGGCCTAGAAATTTCCAGTGTCCTCCACCTGCAACACTGAAGCAGCTGGCCATGCCTTACCTGCTCCTGAATTTTCCAGTGGCATCTGCATGCTTTCCTTGGCTTGGTTACTCAGTGCCTCCTCCTTCACCCACCCTTGTACCCAAATACCCTGTAGCTGCAGGCTAAAAAACCTTTGCAGCACCCCAGGTGCACATGGCCTGGGTACTTGCTGGCAGTGGCTGAATCACAGGGTTGCTTCTGCGCAGGTCATTTCCTGATGTTCTATCCTCAACTCCCAAGATGCAAGCTGCCTACACTGGCTTCTGATCAGGAAGGGTGTGGGGAGTCTTTGAGTGGCAGGGTGCCTGGGTCTGGCCTCTGAAATTTAGTGTGTGGGTGCCAGGGTTGGGGTCCATGGGGGTATGCCTGAGTATAAAGGTTGTCCTAGACTCAGTGTCAGATTTGCACGTATGTTTTAGGATGCTTTTTGACAGAGTGTAGGGGCATGGCCCAGGGGCTCAGGTGCCCAGGTCCTGGGGCTCATGCAGGGGTCACAAATACATCTCTTCCCCTCACTGCCTTCCTGGGGCTGACAAATGGCTGGAAGCAGGAGGTAGACTCTGCTGGCTGAGCCCTGGGAGAGCCTGGTGGGTGCTCACTGGGTGTTTGGCTGCAGCAGCCAAGCGCAGGCTAAGTGCTAGGACACCTGCCTGCGAGGGAGGGATAGCACAGGTCACAAAGGAAGCTGGAGTGCTGGAGGATAGTGATCTAATTTGAATCATTATGGAACAGGTACAGAAATTTGATGCACCAGTCTAAATCAGATCAATCTAAATTGAGTGTACTTTATACCAGGTCTTAGACTTCTTGCACCATTTTAAGACCAGTCTACAATGACTAAATTTGTGTACGGTTATGGATTTTGATCAATTTATGATCACTTAGACCACCAGTGTAAGTGTAATGTCTGTACATGGCCTGAGTGTATCCCATTCAGATACTGACCTGTTGAGTCATGCTTACTGCATGAATGCTGACAAAGTCAAAATCTAAGCTTGATATATTTTGCCCCCCTCTCCCACCACCACATATGTCATTATTAAAAAGAATATAGGGCAAGGAATCTAGGATATCAGAAATGCTTCTTAAGCAAATCCTTCTTTTTCCTCTATTTGCTGAAGCCATTAGAAGAATATAATAGCTCCCATTAACACAACCATCAAGTGCATCAGATTAGAAATAGATATTGCCAAAAGATGTGGATCAGCTATGCTGCAATCTGTTGCAGCACAGGTGACCTGCTTCATTGAGCCAAACATACATTGTCCCTTGTCCTCCCTGTGATGGTGTAGGATAAAGGACGGTGTATTCTCCTGGAGTTTGAGGGGCCCAGTTGTGTGAACCCTGGGAATTCCCAGGCAAGTTTGTGCCGCACAAACCCTGACAGTGCCTGCCTGGATATTCCCACTTACATAGATCCATCCCCAGAAATCCCAGGGGTGGGTCTGGATAAGCAGGGAAATTCAGGGTTTCCCCACTTACCCAGACCCACCCCCAGGTTCTGTAGGGAGTGGGCCTGGCTAAGTGGGTCTCAGCATGGAGGTACAGAGTGCTCGGGATTCCTGAGTTCCATGCATCCATGTCGGGACTTGCATGAGCTTTCCCTGATTGCCGAGACTTACTACTGGAGATCTTGGGGTCGGTCTCTGTAAGCAGGTAAACTCTACTACAGAGTTTACTATAGACTACCTGCTTATAGAGAGGCACTTCAAGATTCCTTGTAAGCAGAGAAAGCCAGGCATCTGCACATTTAGCTGAGAGTACAAGCAGTTAAGGCTGCCTGTACTCTCCCACCACAGAACTAACAGATGGTAGTAACAAAAGGTAGTAACCTTTTGTCAAACTACTGATTTGCCTCTGTTGTGGTGTGACAAAGGGTAGGGACATCTATTTGCTCATCATTTGTGCCACCACAAGCATTTTAATACGGACACAAATAGAACATCAAGTGATAGCCATTTCTACCCTACATTGGGGCACTCTACCAAAGTGAACAGCTAGTATCATATTTTATGGGAAAAGAAAAGAGAGAGAAAGAGAAGGATGAAGGTTGACTAGGGAGTCTATAACAGATCAGGAAAAACCCCCACTGGTCTACTGCCTTAACAGAAGTTCTTGAGTCTCTCAAGATTGCTTTGGTCTAGTACACATCTGCAAAAATATTGCTGTTTTTAATGACCATTTTGTGAAGGAAAACTTGTCATCTGGAAGCAAACTTCCTTCCCCCTGCTTCTGAAATGATAGAAAGCACTTAGTCTGAGAGAATATTAACCTATTAGGAGGATGTAACTTTTTAAAATTATAAAGCTATTTCAGAATCCAGGCATTGAGCCTGTCTAAGCCTTGACAGTTCAGTGTGAACAGCACCTGTTATAAAAATTATTGTGGTTTAAGATTGCCTAAAAAGATATGCTAACTGACAATTTAAGATAAGAAAAACCAGCAAAACTTGTGGGGATAATGATCCTAATAGATAATGGTCTTGGAAGGAGGTTTACTCTGACACCTCAAGAAATAGTAGTCAATTAACAGCCTAAGAGATGCTTCCTAAAAAGGGGTTGTTTACTCAGACACAAGAAGGCAGAAGAAGAAAGATCTTTGGAAAAGTCACTTCAAAAATCACTCCCATATAGGTTCCAAGTAGGTCTTTGAAAAAGACTGGCATTTGATATGTTTGTATGGAGTCTAAGAGGATATTGCACCAAATTTTAGCACAGTGTTCTTAGTCATGATCCATTGAAGGGAGCAGTCAGGCAGTCCCCTCTGGGTTGCTTCTGGCCAGTGGTCTGTTGTAGTACACATACTGGCACTCACCTGTGATGTGCTTGATGTAGATGTGCCTCAAACATCTGGTGGTATTGGACACCATGAGGCACATCATCAGCTTCGCATAGTGGTGAGATACCCAGTAGGCATGTAGGATGCTCACATTTCTGGGGTCTCACGCACTGAGTGCCCCAGTGATCAGTGCCTTAACCACCACCTCATATTCCTGGCTTCTCAGAGTGTCCACCAGTAACTGGTACTTCTCCAACTTCTGCTTACAGGCTTCAACAAAGTCTGGCCACGGGTGAGCAGCTTCAGCTCATTGTCCACCTTTTTGAAGGTGGTCTTGGGGACTGCCAAGTCTGTTAGGAAAAATGAGATGCAGGGGATGAGGAATGTGGGCTGCCCAGGGCCAGCAGGGACGAGTCCAGTTTGTGGATATCAGACACAATCCCATGAATAGAATAGTTTCCCCCTCTGTCTGCTTCACTTGGTGGGCATTCCCAGGTGGAGGTGGCTTTTGCCATCCCTCGGACACCTCATCTGCTTGTCCTGGATAGTGACAGTGAAGTCTAGGATGGTGCATTTCCTCCTACAGTTGACATGCAGGGAGATGCACTTGGAGGTATTGAAGCAGAGCCCCACCTGCCCAGCCACCTCAGAACTGATGTCCAGCATCTTCTGCAGCTGCTTAGGGTCACTGGCAAGGAGGATGAGGTCATTGGCATAGGCCAGGAATATCAGCTTCAATCTGTAGAGGCTGAGTCCTCTGAATCTTCTATAACTGCTCAGAGTGGTTCCATGGTCACTGGAACCACCTACCATTTGGTTGTGGTAGATTTCCATGGCTAGCAATTTTTACATGTAGATTGGATATTTTTTTCAAATGATATAGTCTCATTAGACAATAATTACTTCAGGAAAGTCCTACAGATTGTGTTTTACAAGAATCTAGTTTAGGTGATCAGAGTGGCCCAATCCCCCTTTTGTATGCAGGGGAAATGCTGAGGTGGTAGAAATGGCTAGTTAGGGGATAATAAGTTCTATCAATACCTAGCACAGGGGTGGGCACTTATTTCAGGTGGAAAGCTGCTTACCAAGTTTTGGCAAGCTATCATGGGCCACAAGGGTAGCCCTGCCACTTGACAGGTGCCCTGTCCCCTGACTGCCATCTTGTGCATGGAAGTCCTGCCCCCTAACCCCTGAATTTTGCCATCAGAATTCCCTCCCCTTGCCCCCAGAAATACTCCTTTCAGCAAGGGGTTTTTCCATCTCAGAACCAGAAATATACCAAACAATATTCTAAAAGGTGAACATCTATAACATTCAGGTCCAGATGCCCTCCCCACAAGGATGTTAAGGGAGCTGGCAGGGGTCATCGCAGAGCCCTTGGCCTGGCTATATGAGCATTAGTGGTCATCTGGCCCGGTGCCAGGGGATTGGAAACTGGTTAATGTGGTCCCAATTTTCAAGAAAGGGAGAGGGAGGAAGGAGGATCCAAGTAACTATAGGTCTGTAAGCCTCACCTCGGTGCTCAGGAAGATCTTGGCAAGAACCATCAAGGAGTACATCTGTGGGGGGCCTGCAGGGGAAATCATGCTCAGGGGCAATGAGCATGGGTTCATCAAAGGCAGGTCCTGCCAGACCAACCTGATTGCCTTTTATGACCAAGTAACTAAATCCTTGGATGATAGTGTCACCATGGATGTAGTCTTTCTGGACTTTAAGAAGGCCTTTGACACTGTCTTTCACCCTATCCTCATCAATAAATTAAGCAACTGTGGCATTGATGTCTACACAGTTGGATGGGTAAAAAATTGGCTGATGGAGCATGCCCAGAAGGTAGTCCTGGTGAGATGTGAGCAGTGGGGTCCCCCAAGACTCGGTCTTTGGGCTTGCACTGTTTAACATCTTCATCAACAACTTGGACAAGGGGGTTTAAAGCACTCTGTCCAAGTTTGCTGATGACATTAAGATGTGGGGTGAGATGGACACACTTGAAGGGAGAGAGAGGCTGCAAATAAATTTAGACAGACTACAAAAGTAGGCACATGAAAATAGGATGGGGCTTAACGTAGACAAATGCAGGGTGCTGCACCTTGGGAGAAGGAATCCACAGCATATATGCAGGCTGGGAAGTTCCCTTCTTGAAAGCACAGAGGCAGAAAGGGATCTTGGAGTCATTAATAACTCCCAGATGAAGATGAACTGCCAAGGCCAGACCACAGCCAGCCAGGCCACTCATACCTTGTCATGCATCCAAAGATGCATCTCAAGCTGGTCTAAAGAGGTGATACTCCCCCTCTATGCAACTTTAGTCAGGCTGCAGTTGGAGTACTGTGTCCAATACTGGGCGCCACATTTCAAAAGGGAAGTGGCCAACCTGGAGAGGGTTCAGAGGAGGGCCACCCACTTGGTGAGAGGGCAGCAGAACAGGCCTTACAAGGAGAGACTGAGGGACCTGAACCTGTTCAGCCTCAGCAAGGGGAGGCTGAGATGGGTACCTGGTAGCTGCCTACAAGCTCATCAGGGGAGATCAACAGCAGACAGGTAGAGCCCTTTTCTCCCCAATACCACCTGGGGTGACAAGGAACAATGGTAATAAGCTGATGGGAAATAGGTTTAAGTTAGAGATCAGAAGGCAATATTTTACAGTTAGGGTGGCCAAAAGCTGGAACCAACTTCCTAGGGAAGTGGTCCTCCCCCCTACCTTGGGCAAATTCAAGAGGAGGTTGGACCATCACCTGTCTGGGGTCTTGTGAGCCCAAGCATTCATTCCTGCCTGTGGCAGGGGGTCAGACTAGATGATCTGTTCAGGTCCCTCCTGACCCTAGTTACTATGAAACTATTCATTAATTGATTTAAATTATTAGTTTCATCCATCACTTGATCATTCAGCAAAAGTTGAAATGTACAACACATGGTGGTATATAAAGAAATTGTACACAGTAGTAGAAAAGCTAGTTTGACTATTTCATGAAGCTTCATGTTGTACTAGGAGTGTAAGTAAATATAATTTTGGTGTCCTTATCTCTGTATGACACACACAAGTTGAGGGTTTGTCAATATTCTTCCAGACTCTTTTGAACATTTATCAGTCAGCATTGGCAGCTGTGACAGGATGACTGCTTGCTGAATACCAAATGTAGCAACACAAAGCTGTCATTCTTCACCAGGTTATTACTTTGAAATAATTATTATTTGAGATAAGTCTCCTACATATATTTGAGTCAGACCTTCCACCATCTGAGACTTCTAGAAGGATTTGAAATACTTTGATGTAAATTGTATCTGTAAGGAGTACATGCAATATTAATGCTTTTTATATGAGAAGATCTTTGTACTAAAAGGACATTTGATTATTCCCAATATATCCAGGTCTGAGAGACTACTGTTTATACTAATGGGCATTATTAAACTGTAAACAATGTGAATGGAGACTCCAGAAGAATGTCTCCAAGAAGATTTTTTTAATTAATATATGCTTCTTAGACATTTTTAAAAATCCAATGTGGCTTTTATTACACAGACCACAATATGCTGAATGCATTGAATGTCAAGGTTAGAGGTGAATAATTTCTCCAGAAGTAGGAAATGCTTACTTCACAATAACTTATGGGGCTGGGTAAAGAAAAATCCTTACACTATAAAACTGCAGATGTGGATATAGAATAGTGCTATTTCTGTACCATTTATATATTTTTGGTCTGATGTGATCTTTGTGTGAGCACTGCAGTGCTGAGAATGTGAATGAAAAAAATCTCAAGAGCTACAGATAAACAATGTTTGCTTGAAAGAAAATCCTATAATTCATTAAAGGGTTTGCTAATCAACTCAAAGTGAATAATATATGATGATGGCATTTGTGCAATGTAGAACAAATAGTTCTGAGATACATAAAAATAAACCAGTTTTGCTGATTTCAAGATATGCTTATGAAGTTTCTCTCAGAGATACAAACATTTCAGCCAGATTTAAAATAACAGATTAATTCAATGTTAAACCCACTTTGTTATGAAGCTAAAGATATAGCTGGCACTTTTCAATTCTCTTTTCCACACCTCTCTGTTACAGTTTTTTTTGTATATAGTGAAGTTGTGAGTTAAAAAAACCACCCTTTGTATAGCTATATCCCCTCTTTGCTTATAGAAGATGACGACAGAATTCTGGAAGGGACCAGAGAAAAGTAGGGCTGCAAGCGATCTCACAAAGTCATCTACTCAAGGCAGGATCACAATGTCATCTATTCAAGTGCCCCTACTCAAGGCAGGATCATCCCTGACTAAACTATCCAAACCAAGTGTCTGTGCAACCTGCTTTTGAAAGTTTCCAAGGATGGAGATTTCACAGCTTCCCTAGGTAGCCTGTTCCAGTGTTTGATGCTCACATAGTCAGAAAGTTCCCCCTAACCCCAGCCTAAATTTTCCCTGCTGTTGTGTGGGGCTATTGCTCTTAGGCCTGTCACCTGCATCCGCAGAGCAAAGCCCATCTCTATCCTCTATATAATCACCATTCAGGTATTTGAAGTTATATGTTATATAAATTATATATATACAGCAAAAGCTGTAACTGGCACTTTATTAGCCTGAAAACTCTATTAACTGGAACCCGAGGGACGCGGCAAAAGCAAAACCGGAAGTACCATTTCTCGGAGACTTCCCATTTCACCGCCACAAGCTGAGTTTCTCTTCACCACTTTTTCAGCCCACGGCCCAGGGCAAAGCAGCCTGTGTGGGGCCCGGCTCCCTGTCCCGCAGCACACTGATGCCAGGGAGTGCACCAGACAGTGCACATTTGATAAACTGGCATCCCCCATTCCCAGGGGATGCCAGATAACAGAGCTTTAACCTGTGTGTGTGTGTGTGCGTGTGTGT
Organism: Caiman crocodilus; assembly: GCA_030014935.1. Taxonomy (NCBI): domain Eukaryota; kingdom Metazoa; phylum Chordata; order Crocodylia; family Alligatoridae; genus Caiman; species Caiman crocodilus. The sequence continues at coordinate 74,800,303 of JAGPOW010000261.1, read as the reverse complement.
GCATGTACACACACACAAATAATTTTATAATGCATGATTTCATAACTTAGTTGTGACACATGCTAGTTTTTCTGTTTCATAACTGAAAGCAACTCTTAGAAAGGTTTGTGACATACACCCTGAAAGTGAATGTACAGGAAGTCCTTGGACTTGTGATACAATTGGTTCCTGAAAACTGTGTCTTAAGTCGAAATGTTATAACTCAGAACCAATTTTCTCATAAGAAAAAATGTTATAAATGGGGGATTGGTTCCTGAAACAAGGCCCAATACCCTATTTTCACTAAAAATACCCCAGATTTTTGTACTCGATCAATTATAGATAACTAATATAGCTACATTAATGTATTTATATTGTCTATAGCAATCGTATTGATTTGAAAGGACTTCTTCGAGGTGACTTTGCTGGACTTTTTGAAAGGCTCTTAGTTGGACTTTTTGAAGGATTCTTGGCTGGAGTCTTCTCAGGAGGCTTCGTTGCAGGTTTTTCTGGAGTCTTGTCTGCTTTCTTAAAGAAAGTGTCCAAGGAAGTTTGAACAGATGTTCTCCAGGGAGATGAACGTTACAGAATACTTGTTCACTGGCGTGGCGTCACATTGGATCAAGCATTGTAAAGTCGACATTGACATCATAAAGTTGAAACCATGTTAATTTATAAATGTTGTAAGTGAGAAACATTGTAACTCAAAATGTTGTAAGTTGAAGACTGCCTGTACAAATTGCTTTTTAGAAGTATTTGAGTGGTTGATCTTAAAATTTGCTTTCCATGACCATTCATGATGCTGAAATTCAATCACACAAATGCATGAGGAAAGTGAACACAAAAGGGTGCTAATATAGCTAAAGCTTTAAAATGTGAATTAACACACCTGAGAAGAAGTTTTTAGTATTTGCTTAACTTTAGTCTTTTTAAATACTCCTTGAAAACTGTAAACTTAAAGCTGTTGCCTCACTTAATTGGCTTCATTCTTCTTTTGCAGCTTTATTGGTTATTTTCAAGCTTCTATTGTTAAAATGGTAGATGATAATTATTTTCTGATTTGCATGCAAAAGCATCATCATTAATGATAATAAAAAATGGAAAATAGCTTCACCTTTAGTGAAATGAAGGTCCTATGGCCTAACCCTTTGAAAAAACTGTCTAGTATTCTCTTTTGTTATATCCTATTTAGAATCACTATGCCTCTTTTCCAAGCTGATGTGCCATTTAATACACTAATAACGAAGAGGAAAAGTATAGCTGGATGCAAAAATTGATTCGTGAATAAAAACAGCATATTCAGTTCACTGTGATTTTTATGCCAACGTTATCTGTTATACGTACTTATTCAGAAAATACATTAGTCATTCATGTAAATACCCATGCATCTCCAGAGTTTTGCAGAGGTTATCATGTATGATTAATTGTGCTAAAATTCCTATCTAAGGCATATTATTTATTATTCTTCTGTTTACAAATTCTTATTTATTATTTCTGCTGCTAGAGCTCCTTGGAGCCCTAGTCATAGACCAGGTTCTGTACTGAGGTTATATACAAATACAGAAAAAACATACAGTCCTGGTCCCAAAACATTTTCAGTTTAAACAACCTGAAGATAAGTACAAGGCCTTGTTACACAGTCATTTTAGGTGACTTCTGGAGCTCTGAACCCCTGGACTGGCTGCACATTAATACCTTTTAAGTAATTTAAGTACTCATTATTCAATATAACATTATTCCACTCAAGGGCAGGATTATCTCCAATCTAACTAATTTTGCTCCTGTTCCATTAATTTGTGGCCAATCTCACCAGCTTTTCCACCCAAATGGAAGTCCTCCAGCATTCCAGGAGGCAGTGGGCCCTCCTGAGTCAGGGTGAGTGGGCATACAGGAGCACAGTAGGGCCAGGCAGAGCGCCTTACCCCCCTGGGTATGTCCAGCAGAGTGAGCACCACAGTACCAGAGTGCCTGGTACTGTGGTCCTTCCTGCCACTGCTAGGACTGCCTCTGCTCTGAGCTTTTCCAAGCAGGGGGGTGGGAATGGGGGAGGCTGACTACTGGCTACTTGATAGCATATGACAGTTTGCAGGTAGATAGGGGATAGACTGTGATGGGTCTTGCAGACAAGTAGCTTATTTTTGATGCAAAAGACATGGCAGCCAGGTAAAAGGATGCAAAGAGAAGAGTGATGCAGCCAAAGCAATGAGATAATGCAGCATCATTGTGGATGGATATGAGCAGGATCAGATTATATTGGTCAAGGCCATAAATAAGGCTGCTGCACAAAATGAGATGTGAGAACACAAGGACCTGGACAAGAGTTGTAGGTAAGTAGATGGGCAGGAAAGGCTGCATCTCAAAAAGATTTTACAGAAAATATCAGCAAAACTATGGTTTTGTGTCTTAGGTCTGGCAGGTGTTATAGAACAGCTTTGTGGCTGGTTTGCATTGTGCTTACGTTTAAATGTGTGGTACGGACTCCGCTATGCAACCTGATGCTGACTGAATGGTGAGGCCCCTTGATCCAGCACCAGTTTGGTCCCAAGGCTATGACTGTCAGTTCCAGCCTCAGAACTATCACTAGAGTCTCTGGGTTGACACTGATAATTTAGTTGATTGTTCATCTCAGCCCCAGGACTGCACTAGTTCACCAGGCATCCAGCTTTCTATTTACTGATGCAAGGGATCGTGATCCTGGGCTCCCCCTGCACCAGCAAGTAGTAATGGTGTGATTTACATCCACAATCTGATCCCTGATCTCAAATTCTTATATCCCGCCAGGCAGATGCCAAGCTTCTCTCCATATGCTTCCCTTGATACCTGCTGGATTTCTGGTCCAAAGGTTGTTTACCAAGCTATTTGCTTCTCTTGTTGCTGGGTGTATCTTCTGTAATATAGGCCAGGCAACTCTGGCTTCAGGCCGCTTAACCCCTTTGTTTTCCCCCTGTATGTTGGTCAGGGGAACTGAGGCATGCAACATTAATGCAATACAAATACATTTAAACCAGAAATATTACAATAAAACCATAATCTCTCAAGCCTAGTGCCCTCCATGCTCCAGAAAGGAAAAATATGTTGCCAAGACTCCTCTGGAGGCCAGTGCTTAGTCACAACTGTAATTCATCCACCTGTGCAAGATTGGGAGAGGGAGATGAGGTTTAACAGAATATGTTTCAACTCTGTGCAACATTATGGAGCCATGCTGCAAACTATGGCATGGGTTGATGATGTAAGGAGTAGTTGGTTGCCTTATGCCCCTCAGTCCTTGGGATTGTATTGTAGAGATAGTGATGCTCTAATTCACTGATGGAGGTCAACTGAAGAAAAGGCCCTAAAGATAGAATCCCTTCTTCTCCTTTTTTATAGATTTTTGTTCTCTATACTATGATGAAAAAGCTACCACCTAATCCCCACAAACCAAAAATACCTGAGATAAAATCTTCTGAAGAGATTTTTGACAAAATACATAAGCCATAAAATATCTGATATTCAGGTACAGTAACACTGATCACATTGTTCACTCCTGTTTCTCATCGAGTGAATTGTTTTGCATAAAGTTAATAGTTATATATGGCAAACCCATTAATGAGAATATACTTGTGAAGAGTGTTCATTGGAGCCTATAAGTATCCAGTATATGAGAACCTGGTGCATGGGATCTCTCATACTATAGTTTCTAAATGCAATGCGTAAAGCCTTAGGCCTTGTACCACAGAATTACAGTATGCAAAGAGCAATGCATGCCCTGTTGCATCTCGTTACTAAATTTTCTCACGAATATGTTAATATATGGCAACTGTAGGGTTATTTACAGTTCAAATATTGTCACCCAAATTCATTTTAAAATAAATGACTTTTGGATGATGCTAATGAATCGGAAATAATTCTGTTTTGAAAAAAAAAGAACCTGAAGTCTGGAATCTTCATTCATCAATAATTGATGAATTTTGCTTTTCAAGTTAAGTAGCTCCATTTCTAGTTAGAATGAAGACAGTGAAGAGACTGGTTATACTAAGTTGCCTTTTGTGATAATTGCTATGTTTATCCATGTGAACAGTTGTATGTTGAGGCACAATAAACAAACAGCCATATGAGACAATGCATGTTTGTCTTTCCTGTTACCAAATTAGGAACAAACACCTCCACCTGAGTTTGTTCCGAAGTGAAGAACAAACACACAAATACGTGAAATAATTCTGATAAGGTCCACGTTGAGAAGAAAAAGATCAACATACAACTGTTCACATGGATAAACATAGCAATTATCACAAAAGGCAACTTAGTATAACCAGTCTCTTCACTGTCTTCAGTGAAGGGTATAAAGGGATATGGATCTTTCCCTAACACAAAAACAAATACATTGTGTGCTGAGGCTGTGACAATGTTTGAGTAGGAAAATGGTATAATTAGCAAGGGGATCATCAAAAGCAATGCCTCTTCAGACAGCAATTTTCTATAATGCTAGTCATTCTCTGCCTGGATGCAAAATGCTGCTGAAATCTATACAAATAATTATTTTATAAAGGTCACTTCACATGTGAGGACTTGTGCTATTACTATGTAGAGCATACAGCCACTTTATACCCTTGTACAAAAAATGTAGCAAATCTAGGTCATAATACCATTCAGGTCGCTAGATGGAGATCTTGTGTCAAATAGGCAGTTAAATAAAAAATGATGTAGCCGCTGTTTACATAGCAAGGCCCCCCAACAGTGCAAACAACCCTGTAAATAATTACATCTCACTGTGAAGTGCAAAAGATCCTTGCTGCCAATTATATTATAGCTGGTCTCAGTAAAACAGAAGTTAAGATTGAAACTATGTTTTCCTGTTAAATTGCTTACCCATTACTTATGTATTTATGTTTTGTAGGAAGCCAAAAGAGTCAGTTTCAAACCATCTTAATCTTCTAGAGATTGCACGTACACTCGGAAATTGAAGAGAGCTCAGCTCAGAGTCGGATAATTAAAACAAAACAAAACAAAACAAAAAAGATTTCTTAGAGGTGTTGGACATCCAGGAAGTCCCATAGTGATACTTCTGAAAATGTGTCCACTTACTTTGGTAGTTAAGTGGGAGCTGCGTACAGCTCATCAACATTTTTCTCACTGAAAACATCTATATTGGAAAAAGGTCCATTTCCTTGAAACCCACCTGCCTGTTTGTTTGACTTCTTGCCAGTGTGGCCTCCCCTGCCTCCCTGGGAAGATGTTTTTTAAGACTTTCCAGGTCCCTGGGCAATTTCCTGGTAGAGATGTCCAGAACTGAGGGAAGCTGAACAGCATGGGAAAACACCTACTCAGGGAGCTGATAGTAACTAGGTTGCCAGTGCTTTGGCTGGTTGTTTGCTTATAAAAGGGAATCCTATAACACCTTTTTGTTTGCACGTAAAGCATTTATCCCATTGTTCCAGTGGCTGTGACATCCTTTTTGAGGAGATTTGATATGAGAAACAAGGATACACATGACAACAGCAGGCCCTCTTGGGGTGCTCTGCATTTTTCATTTATACCCTGATCAGTCCCACTACTTTGTATCTTTACCTCTAAGGCCTCCCTCTACATGTTTCAGGCATCATGCAATGAAATGGTTAATTGCACAGTTACCTGGAGACCAGATACATGTGCAAAGTAGCTATCACACCATAAAGGATCCAACCAGCTGTGAAGTTAGACCTTGAAAATGTGTACTGATTTCATTGCTGGTTTGTGTTTGCACATGTAGCAGAGTCACCCCTACAGCTGGGAGTCCCATCAGCTGACAGAGTTCCCAATCACAGGGATACACCATGCCCAGAGTAAAACCCCCAAGTCTGGGGGATTCTCACAGCTGTGATCTCCCAGGGTGGGGCCACGTTAAACCCTCAGGCCTGGAGGATTGCAGCAGGAGTGCGTGAGCGGGCTGTTGGCGGGGGGAGGTCCCTGGAAGGGGCTCCCCTGCAAGTGGCAGGGCAGGAGGTGCAACTGTGTGAATTGCGCATTAGATCCCATTCTGCCTTTACTTGTAGAGTAAGCCTAACAAACTACTTTTGATCATCCAGGATATATATATTTATATATAAATATATATATTTTATATTATATTTTATATAATTTTTTTATATAATTTTTTTCCTTATATACCAGTAGTCTATTAGTAACAAAACCTTAAACTAGTGCCTTCTAACAAACTATTTTCTGTTTTTCCTTTCTTGCTTGACCTAAATTGGGGAACTTCTTTGCAAAGGTATAACAAGCAAGGCTTGTGCCCTGGGCAAACCCTGTGGGAGAGTGGAGTGGGGCTAGAAGTCTTACATATGCCAAGAACTCCAAAACAGTCCATGGCTGTGCTGTTTTCAGCCATTTGCTCTGTTTGTCCCAGCTCTTGCTTTTAAAACAGCAGCAGCTTTAAGCAGTATACAGTCCATGTACCTGGTTGCTGCTATAGGGCTACTCTTGATGCCAGGGCGTGGTTTCTGTAGGGGTGAGGAATGATTTTGGCACCCCCACTAAGTTGGTACCACTCTTATCCCCCCCTAATTATGCTGGTGCTTACTCGCTTCACTTACCAAGTTTACTTCAAGCCTTCTACTAAAATACCACCTGCGATATTCACAGCACTTACATTATGGTGACTTGGGACTCCAAAAATATTTTTAGGTATTAACCACATGCCTGCAACCTCCATTAGACCAGCAAGAAATGCTGTTGTATCAAGAGTGTTTCCCAGACACCCTGGACAGCTTTCTCCCAGGGCTGTTCAGAGTATTGGGCAGCTTAGGACAAGCTAAAAAAATCCATTTTTGTTACCCCAAAATTGAATTGTTCAGAATGTATTTCTCCTGAAGAAACGGTCATAAGCCATAAGGAACAAGTGTCCTGCTTTTGCTTTCATCGTTAGACATCTTAGTAAACTCAGTTGTGACTCCTGTAACCATATCCATTCTTTTTGAACTTTTGTGGATGAAGCTGTTTCTACCTGTTTACTGGTGGAGTTTATTAAATAAATACCATCAACAGTGTTATTTATTTTCTGGAGATCAAAAGAGAAATTCTTCATGGTGCATAAAAAACAAGTGTGCCTGTTTTGTTTTATAATGAGCCATGGAACCATCCTCTCTCTAGATGGGTTCTTTGGAGTTTTTTGGTATCCGTATTTTATTTTGGAGGTTGAAATGCATTTGGTAGTTGTTTATATCCTGATAAAGCAACTACTTTACTTGATAGACACTCTGGTCCAATTATTATTGGTAGTAGTGGTCAGGGGGGAGAAATATTTATCAAGTCTACTAAAGAGGTCAGAACCTTGTTGTCTGTCAAGGATGTGACTGCGTTACATGAAGTGTTTCTAACTGTAGTTCTGTTAGTTTCACAGAAAATGTGATCTAACAAGAATTGAACAAAATAATCCCAAGGTTTGAAAATGGATAGTAAGTGGATACTAAAACAGTGAGTTTGCATTGATATAACAAGCAGGGTTTGAGCCCTGGGCAAATCTTGCAGGAGAGTAGGGAGGTGGTGAGGTTCCAAGAGTGGGTGGGAAGTGCCCCAGCAGTTGCAAGAATGGGGGCTTTCAGGAGTCTTACCCAAAACAGTCCCTGGCTGCTCTTGCTGCTGCCCCTGCATGATCTGTCTGTACTGGCTCTTGTTCTTAAAACAGCAGCAGCACGGTGTCTAAGCACCAGCTACTGCTGCTGCTGCTGCTGCTGCTGCAAGGGCAATATGTTGAAGCTCTGTAAATTGGTCACTCAGTAGGGCTGTGGGTGCTCCCCAGGATCGATGGGCCTGTACCATCACTGATAGATTTGAAAAAACTGCAGTCTTCTATCCCAATATTGCGCTCTCGCCTGCCACATCTTGATGGTAACTTAATAATTTCAGTGGGAACTGGAGTTATTTGACTGACAATAATTCCCAGATATTCCTGTAGATATTCTTATGGGGCTCTCCAACCTCTTAGCACCCAACCTTTACCACATCAGGTATGCTAGTATGAATTCCCAGCTCATAGACTCTCAACATTGTCTTCTATCTCATTCAAGTATTTTTATCGGCCCAGAGGGGTTATTGTACTGGAACGGACACGATATTAATAAAGTACCCGGTGTGCAGGGTTGACAGTTCCCTGGGAACAGTTCAACCACTGATGTTCAGGTCATTTCCCTCAGGCCAATGTCAATGGTCAACTTAGTCCCGCAGTAAAGGATACGATTAGAGTTGTCCTTTAGAAATTCAACGAAACACAGTCCACAACTCTCTGCCACTCTCAAAGCTAACTGTGAGTATAAGTCCTTGCTTCTGGGCTTTCTCAGGGCTGCAGGCCCTTTTCAACACTATTCAAACCAGCTTGTGGCCAGAGAAAAGCCCCAGGTTCTACTAATGATGGGTAAATTAACTAAACAGGCAAAGAATCAGAAAAACGTTTTTTCTCTTCTCATTTCTGGACTCACTTGTCCCAAGTCAGGTTGCTCTCCACTCTTACCCAGGTCTGATCAGGTCCTGTGCACAGAAGGCTAAAACTTTCTCAGGCCAATTAAAGGGCCCTCAGGTTCCCCATTAGATGATTCTTCCGCATAGAATGGTGGCCCTTCACCCACCTTTGCTTGTGGGCCTTCTGCTTCTGCCTGCTGGAGGACTTGTTCTTCTGGCTTTCAGTGAATCTGAAAGTGGGCTCATCACTCTGCCCACCAGTGTCTTCCCCATGCTGCCTCTCTCTGCGGCCAGAAATAGCAGCGCCAGAGCTCCTCCCTCCAATCCAGAGGGAGAGCCAGCTTTGAAAGTGCCGCAGCTTTGGCATGGAGCTCATTGTCCCCCTAAGTGCCAAAGTAAATTGTTGTTCCCCACTGCTCTCATCAGGTCACACCATGGCCCCTTGGCTCCTTCAGGGGCTGTTCTTGCTGCTAGGGTGCAAACTCCATTGTGACAAGGGATGATTTTCATGCCACTCCTAAGTCAGCACCCAGGATTGGTGCCTCTCTAGCCCACCCCGAGTTACACTTCTGAAAGTCTGCCATGTTCATGGCTAGTCTTCAGTCACATCCATAAATATGATTCTAACAACTGATGATCTAATGACTAATATTGTTCAGAGACAACTTTCTCACAGTGTAATATTGTTCAAAGTGTAACGCAAATCTGACATGATATGATATGAACTAGAGGTTAATATAAGTCAAGACCTGAACTTTATTACAAATTTGGGTCCATGTGGGTACAAAAACAAATGATGCTTTTTAGGAACCTTTATATACGTGCATAGAAGCATAGATGGAAGAGCTCACAACTGTGCTCTTATCTGATTTATGTATTTCATAAATTCAGCTTTCCCAAAACAGAAAGAATCCTATGCTAACTTTTTTATAAGATTGTCTAACTTTAAGTTACACTTTTTACATACATTTTTGTTTTTTTCTCCAAATAATTCAATCTAAAAATGTTTAGCATCCACTTACACAATAAATCTACCTTTTGCACTTTGTTTGGGCAAATATGAAGAATATGAAGTTAATATGAAACAAAAAAGGAAATATGAAACTAGTTATCAATACTTTAAAGGAAAAAAGTATCTGATTACATATTCTATTTCATGCCCAGAAAAGATGCTTTTAGCAATCCAGATCTATGATCATCTAGAAGCTAACTAGAGACTGTGTAACCCTGGAAGAGAAAAATAAATGAGTTCTCTCTAAACAGCAGAAAACCAATTTACTAACTTATGGAAGTGATAATCCAGGTTTTGAATTTGATTTAGTGATAAAAGCATTGCAGTAATCTCAAAAAGAAAAAAAGGGAAAGAAAAAAAAAGCAAGGCATGGAAAAAACCTCAAGTACTCAGGTCATAAAAAAGCAACAAGCATAAATATGACAGATTGTGAGGCTGAATGATTATGTGACATAAAGTCTGCTTCAGCCAGAATTCTTTGATATAAAAAACTGATATATAAGGAGTTACATTCAAATGTTAATTTTTCTGATCTGTCTGTTAGCTGTTTTATGTATATAATTTGAAATGTAGGCTTTGCACTCCTTTGTTAGGTTTCTTCTAGCAGCTTGTCCCCTTTCCTCCTTTTTCTTTTTCTTTTTAAAGAGTGCAGCTATGACGAATAAAATGCCAAATGGATATAAAGTAGTTCAATCAGTATATGTCAGTGTGATTCAGGACTCTACTGGGAATATATGAGGGAATTAAATAAAGAGACATTATGGCTACTCTTTATGGTGTAATGTGAACATAATGGAATAAAGAATCAGTTTCAGGGGTTTTTTTACTTGCTATGTTAGTTCTGAGCATCGTATGTGTTCCCATAGAATCCTGAGAAGAAAAAGAACATGGAAATTGTGCCATTATGTCTTTTAACAGGAATATATCAGAACTTTGTCAAAGGTAGTAAGAGATGGAAGATTGCAGAAGACCAAGCTGGGGTACAGTCATAAATACACTGGAGGGTAGGGGTAGGATTCAGATAGACATAGGCAAATTGGAGGATTGGACCAAAAGAAATCTCACGATGAGTTTCAATAAGGATAAGTTCTGCACTTAGGGCAGAACAGTCCCACGTACCGATACAGGCTGGGGACTAACTGGCTAAGCTACAGGTCTACAAAAAAAGACCTGGGGGTTACAGTGGGCAGTAAGTTGAATATGAACCAACAGTGTGTCCTAGTTGCAAAGAAGGCAGACAGTACAGTGGGATGCGTTGGTAGAAGTGTTGCCAACAGATCAAGGGAAGTGACTTTCCCCCTCTATTCAGAATTGATAAGGCCAAATCTGGAGAACTGTGTCCAGCTTTGGGCCCTCCACTACAGATAGTATGTGGGCAAATTGGAGAGAGTCCAGCAAGGGCAGCAAAAATGGTTAGGGGGCTGGGACACATGACTTGTGAGGAGAGGCTGAGGGGATTGGGTTTATTTAGTCTGGAAAAGAGAAGACTAGGCTTAATCTGGAGAAGAGAGGGCATTTAATAGCAGCCTTCAGCTGCCTGAAGGGTGGTTTCAAAGTGGATGGAGTTAGACTATTCTCAGTGGTGGCAAATGACAAAACAAGGTGCAATGGTTTTAAGTTGCAACAAGGAAAATTTAAGTTAGCTTTAGGAAAAAAACTTTCTCACAATGTGTGTAGTAAAATACAGGAAAGTTTACTTAGAGAGGTTGTGGAAACTCTATCTTTAGAGGTTTTTAAGACCCAGCTAGACCTTTGGCTGGGATGATCTAGTTGAGGACGGTCCTGTTTTGAGCAGGAGGTGGACTAGATGACTTACTGAAGTTCCTTCCAACCCTAGTTTTCTATGGTTTCTGTGAAACCATACAGTGGATAAGATGGACCAAGTTATATATAGTCCTCATCTTATAAGGTTCGTACCATCTCAGAAAATCTTATCACACAAAGAATAGCAGCATATCATCCTGATGAAGAGCTAGCAGAAACAGTCTGATATGTAAGATTAGAGATTTGCAAGCTCTTTGACATTGGTGAGCTATTCCTTTAACTACATTTATTGCAAGAATTGTGGTTTATCAGCACATAAATTGTGGGCTCAATGTTAATGCTAATACTGCTCATTTCACCAGCCTTTCTCTCCAGTGCAAATCTATTTGGAACCAACACAATAAAATGCTATATATAGATGTTGTTCTCAAACTTAAGACTTTCTACTATGGCCCTTGTCCCTAGCTTGTATGTCTGCAGAAATATTTGTCTACTGCTCTACAGTAACATATCCCAGTGGTTATTCATGCTACTTGGGTGCTTTTGAGGCATGCAGGTAATTCTTTGTGCTGCTCTGTTATGGTAGTAGTAATAGTAACTTACTATGGACATCATTCTGTACTGTGTAGAAAAGTATAACTATTTGGGAAGTACCTTTGGGAAATCTTTAATTGATATTTGGAAAAACAAAGGCTTAAGTGAGAGTGCCTGTCTGCATTTTCCAGTTTGTGCTTGTCAGGGTTAGTGGAGGGTGGAAGAAATATCGGTAGGCATGTTTAAGATTTGAAGAAAGTGTTTGTGTTTCTGTATATGTATTGTAGTAAGTATTTTGTTTCAGTAGTATGATAAGGATCAAAATCATCAGGCATTGTTTTTCATTTTCCAATTTACATTTCAATGTGTACCACATTTTCAAAATTTCAGGCTAATTTTCCTTTGTACCAGTTAGTTACTGGTTAGAGCACTGAGTAATTTCTTCCAAGAATTATGCTATTCATATTGTCATGGTTTTCTGCTTTGTGTAACTATGTCTGGCCCACTCAAAAGAACAAATCAGGACAAAAATATTTTTTTAATCAAATTTTTAAAAAGTTATAGTAAAGGTGTGATTTTACCATATGATTTGGTTTTTTATCTGTAATTTCTTAAAGTGTTTCTCCTGAAAGATTTTTTGAGTGGCCCTCAAAGGCTCATCAAAACTCGTTAAATGGCCCACCAGCCAAAATAATTGCTCACCCCTGGTCTAGGCTCTTCAGACATTCTAAAGGATGCTACGGGCATCAGAAAATATTCAAAAGATCTGTTTTTCATCATGATTTTGAGGATTCAAATCTTCTCTGAAATCTCCAATTGTTTCTGTGTTAGAAAACCCATTTTTTCTCAACTGTATTGGTAGATGTGTATTTCAAAATCTCAAGTTATTCAATAAAACATTAAATGGCCCTGTGTGTATGTGTCCCCATTGCACGTTTATCTTTATAATAGCTAAGATCACAGACTCATTTTATGTGGCTTATGTATGACATTAATAGCTATGCCCAATGCAAAGACAAAAACATAGACATTTGGGCATAGACAAAAACAGATGTCATTGGTGGAACATGATTGGCTGTGCCACTACATGTTGCAACACTGATCGTGCTTCAGGGATATGTACAGACAGCCCCAGTTTCCACACCTCACTTCAGATGCAAAGGAGTCCCTCCTTTCCTTTTGAAGATGTGTGCAGGGAAACCCGTTACAGGGGATCTCCATTTGCCTCCTGTGCCTGCAAGCAAGGGGGGGAGGGAGGGCAGAAGCAGGTTTCCCCAAGGCTCCCCACTCTGCACTTATAGATATACATGAGGAAATCCCCTGCAGAAGAATTTCCACACTTGTAACATTGCTGCACAGGGCATGTCTGGGTAAGTGGGGAAAGTGAGGCAGGTGCTCCCAAAGGTTGAAGGGCCCAATCCTACACAAGAATGCCCAGAGTGCACAGGACCAGGCTGTCCATGCTGGTGGCACACCTGCCTTTGGGAGGCTCGAGACCATGGACAGCTTTGTACTGCTTGTGGTCTATCATCATAAATAGACGGGTTGTAATAAAGTGGTCCAACTTATTACTATTCTGCTGCAGCCACAATTTTGAGCATTTGTGGTGTGACAGAAGGTACAGACATCTGTTTGCTTGCACTTTGTGCTGCCATAAAAATGTTTATGGCAGTACAAAAGTGATGTCTGTTTCCATCCTGTGTGGTAAAACATCCCAAATGTGACAGAAAACAGGTTTGGGGGAGAGGGAAGAAGGTTGGTAAAAAACAACCCTTAGTTTGTGCCCTTAGTAATAAGTCTCATACAATAATAAAGGTCATTGGTAAATCTGGGTATTGTACAGAGGAAGAAAAAAATGGTTATTCACATTTTACAGATGAACATACTGGGTATGTCCAGACAAGCGCAGCCGTGTGGTATGTGGCAACACAAACATGTCTGCAGTGCCACATACTGCACAGTAAGGTTCTCTGGACTGCAAGGATGTGCTGCCCATTTATGTGCTGCTCCATTTATTTTTTTCCCATGGGTTTTTTTTTTGACCCCTGGAAAACCCAGAGCCATGCTGCAGCTCCCAGCCAGGCTCCACCTAGGAGGATTATCACTGCTGCAGCCCCGGGATGCCCCCAGGACCTCAGGTAAGGCTGTTGGGGCCAGCACAGTGCTGGCCCCCAGGGTAAATTGCCACACAGCAAAGCACACATGGCACTGGCATTCTCTGGAGACAAGTAGCTGCGGAGAAGGTGCACTGCTGCTACTTGTCCCCAGGGAACCAACCATCTGCACTCATCTGGATGCAGCCACCAAGGCACAGAGGAATTAACAGATTTGCCACTAGGTCTGGGAACAAAGATGTGAATAAAATCCAGGTCCTCTGATTCCCAATCTACCAAACTATCTGCTATATTTCACTGGCCTCTCTAGTTCCGATTTATGCCCTTTGCATTGGGTTTAACAACAGAAAGTATTTTGTGTGTCCCTACAGAGGGAGCTTTTCATTCAGTGTGAAATAAAGATGGTAAAACATCTCAAATGTACTAATGAACATTGTACATAAAAATTACATTTATGATATATGCTTTTTAAAATCATTGTTACTGGTAAACCAGCAACCAAGAAAGAAAGAAAATCAAGCAAGCAAGGAAGACCGAGATGTAGATACTGTCTTCTGTGAAAAAGAAATAAACAGTAAAATTTGTCATGGTACTAGTGATATGCAGGTAAATACTTTTTTTCTTACTATCCCTTAGAGATCAATTAAAATTTTGTCCTATATTATCAAATGAAGCTCCAGTAATGAGCTCAGATTTTACCATTTAGTTTGAGCATGTACAGACAATGTCATAATGCAAAGTAAAATAAATTATTATTTCCTATAATATATATATAAATATTTATCTGCTTGAATTCCAGCACATAATAGGGAAATAAAACACTAACCAAACAGTTGTGTTGGTTTAGACGGCATGTTCTCCAAGGCAATAAGTTTGTCTCACTTCTAAACAGGCTATTGTTGCATCCTTCCATGACTTTAGGGTTGTTGGTTGTAGTCGTGTTGGTCTAAGGACATAGGCAGATAAGGTTCTTTGGGTAAATCTGATAACTTTTTTTAGACCAACTAAACAGTTTGAAATTTTTTTTCAGCTATTTAGTTGGTCTAATGAAAAAAGATATCACATTTACCCAAAACACCTTGCCTGTCCATGAATTTAGGTACCACGCCATTCCTATGCCTCATGTTGCAGAATCTGGGTGCCCAATTTAGGGTTGTGGATTCTACTAGGTGTAGAAGCACGTAAAATTTTGGCTTTGCAATGCTTGACATTCTAATATGGAGTGCCAAACTGAAGACAGTTGGGTCTAGGGATGTCGTTGTCATGGGGGACCTAAAATACCCAGATATCTGCTGGGAGGAGCAGTCAGTCAGGTCTGACTGTTTGCATAGGTTCCTAGCTGAAATACAAGATTTCCATCTTATCTAGGAGGTGCATAGTCCCACTAGGGGAGAGGCCCTGCTGGACCTGGTCTTGGCCACTGGGGATGACCTGGTGAGGGGACTGCAGGTTCTTGACCACCTGGGTGAAAGTGATCATCGCCTGCTGGAATTCACCCTCCAGAGCAGGGTGTTGAGGGCTTATACCAAGACAAAAGCCCCTGACTTCAGAAGGGCCAACTTCAACGAATTTAGGAGATTAGTGGGGGAGGCTCTGAGGGCCCAGGAGGAAGAGGATATGGGAATCCATGAGGGATGGTCGTACCTTAAGGGGATGATTCTCCAGGCTCGAAGTGTGACAGTCCCGGAGAGAAAGAAGAGGGGTAAGATTGCTCTGAAGCCCCCATGGCTCAGCAAAGGCATTTGAGAATGCCTGAGGGCCAAAAGAGGGATTAACACCCTCTGGAAGAGAGGGGCTATCACCAAGGAGGAATACTCCCCCTTGGTCCATGAGTGTAGGAGGGCCATTAGGAAGGCCAAGGCTGGGGTGGAGCTTAGGCAAGCGACCAGGATTAAGGACAACAAAAAGTCCTTTTTCAAGTACATTGGGAGTAAAAAGCAGACACTGGGTAATGTAGGGCCCCTGTTAGACTCAAATGGTAATCTTGTGGCTACGCCAGATGAGAAAGCCGAAACCTTTAACAAGTTCCTAACCTCTATTTTCTTGGACAGGGACCAGGACAGCTGTCCCACCACAGGTAGGGGCAATCTTGGGGATAGCACTGCCAGGCCTCAGGTCTGCACAGAAGTAGTTAGGAATCTTCTGGAAGGGCTGGATGTTTTTAAATCTGCAGGCCTTGATGCCCTCCACCCACGGGTGTTGAGGTGGCTGGCGGAGGTCATTGCTGTGCCTTTGGCCCGGCTGTATGAGCAATTGTGGTCCACAGACTACTAGCTAATATAGTCCCCATCTATGAAAGGGAGAAAGGAGGACCCAGGAAACTATAGGCCCATAAGCCTCACTTCAGTCTTGGGGAAAATCCTTGAAAAAATTATCAAGGAGCACATCTGTGAGGGGCCAGCAGGGGAGATCATGCCCAGGGGAAATCAACATGGGTTCATCAGAAGCAGGTCCTGCCAGATCAACCTGATGGCCTTTTATGACCAGATAACTAAATCCCTGGATGATAGTGTTGCTGGGGATGTAGTCTTTCTGGACTTTAAGAAGTCCTTTGACACTGTCTCTCACCCCATTCTCATTAATAAACTCAGTGACTGTGGCATTGATGCCTACACAGTTGGATGGGTCAAAAATTGGCTGATGGGGCGCACCCAGAGAGTGGTGGTGGACAGGTCATACTCGACCTGGCAGGATGTGAACAGTGGGGTCCCCCAGGGCTTGGTTCTGGGGCCTACACTGTTCAACATTTTCATCAGCGACTTGGATGAGGGGTTGGAAAACATGTTGTCCAAATTTGCCAATGACACCAAGATGTGGGGAGAGGTAGGCACGCTTAAAGGGAGAGAGAGGCTGCAATTAGACTTAGACAGACTACAGAAGTGGGCGGATGGCAATAGGATAGGGTTCAATGTAGATAAATGCAGGGTGCTGCACCTTGGGAGAAGGAATCCACAGCATACATACAAGCTGGGGAGCTCTCCCCTTGTGAGCATAGAGGTGGAAAGGGATCTTGAAGTCATTATTAACTCCAAGATGAACATGAGCCGCCAATGCCAGACTGCAGCTAGCAAAGCCAACCACACCTTGTCATGAATCCAAAAGCCGGTCCAGAGAGGTGATACTCCCCCTCTATGCGACATTGGTATAGCATCAATTGGAGTACTGTGTCCAGTTCTGGGCACCGCACTTTAAGAAGGATGTGACCTGCCTTGAGAGAGTTCAGTTCAGGGCCACCCACTTAGTTGGAGGGCCACAGGGCAGGCCCTATCAGGACAGACTGAGGGACCTAAACCTATTCAGCCTCAGCAAGCAGAGGCTCAGGGGGATTTAGTGGCTGCCTAAAAACTCATTAGGGGAGAACAGCAGTAAATAGGAAGGGTCCTATTCCCCCCAGCAGCACTTGGGGTGACAAGGAACAATGGCCAGAAGCTGCTGGAGAATTGGTTCAGGTTAGAGATTAGGAGGCACTATTTCACTGCCAGGGTAGCTAGGATCTGGAACCAACTTCCTAGGGAAGTAGTCCTCGCTCCTACCTTGGGTAAATTCAGAAAGAGGTTGGATGAACACCTGTCTGGGGTCATGTGATCACAGTGTTTGCTCCAACCAGTGGCAGGGGGTTAGACTAGATGATCTATTCAGGTCCCTTCTGACCCCTAACTACTATGAAACTACAAATACTTAAGCTTTCCTATGGAACTGTCCCTAAGTACCTTATCCAGCTCCCACTGAGGATAATGAATGTCTATCCATGGATATTAATGAGATTTGAATTAGAACCCTAAGGGCCTAATTCTGAAGTTTTTACTCAGGCCAGATTTTCATAAAGTTATCTATTTTAAAAGAAATTACAGCCATAAATTACTTTAAAATCTTTCAAAACATAGCCAGTGGGTAATTCCATTTTGCACTAATTTTCAACAGGCCATTTCCATCCTTTACTTGGGCAAAACTCAAGCCAAATGAGGATTTGTCAGTGCTATGAGGTCTGATAAATATATTAGAACACCTTACACTTCCATATTCCATTATCAGTCTCTTGGGATAAGTCTCCTTATTTTATCTTGTTACTAAAGAACTCTTAATGGGTTGGGAAAAAAACCTTCAAAGATGCAAGTGGCATTCAATTTCTTGAACTCCTAACTCTTTGACTAACAACAAGAGTGCCATGCTGACCACTCCTTGGAAAATTTTCCTTATGCATTTTATAAGTAAAAGAGCTCTGGTTTTGGATAAAAATGTGGAGACTACAGTTTGGGTAGGAGCCAAATAGCAGAAATGATTATGTCATTTGGCTTAATTCTGCCAAAAATAAAACACAATCTCAGTACTAAATAGGATTTTTTACCCCAGGGATGCTGCAATAACAAAGCTTTTACTGTGCAAGAGGGTTTTTATGGACTGGTTTGACCATGATGCAGAATGAGATATTTAGTTTATAACTTAGGACTTAAAACACATAGGAATAATTAATCAGTAGATCCTTGGAAAACACAATCTCTTGCACTGACAGTTTACAGCTGAACAGTGGAAATGTCCTCACTTGTAGTTCCTTCTTGTTTTCTCTAGTTGGAGGATGACAATGGGAAGACCCAAGGCTGGAAAGCAGTTTCCTTCTGTGCAGTAAGCCAGTCCAAAACCCACTGATGTTCAATGAGAATCTTTTAACTGACTTCATTGGGTATTGGATCTGATCCTAAACAATTCCTTTCTAGGCCCGTAGGCAGACAAGGTTCTTTGGATGAATCTGATATCTTTTATTAGACCATCTTTAAATAGCTGGAAAACAATTACCAAGCAAGCTTTTGGGTTCAAAAACCCTTGCTCAGGCTAAGGATGTTTCTGCAGTTGGTATGTGCTCTTCTTGGATGGAATGAAAAGTAAAGAAGCCAGAGGCTGCTCTGGTCATTTTATAAAGGGCTATAATACAAGTGACTATAAGCTTGGAGAGTATCCTTCAGCAACAGTTTAAATGGGAATATCTAATATTTTGGATGTTCTGAGTATCTGTTGATATTAGGTGGTACACATTCAGGCCAAGCTCTGTACTTTGGTATGGTCTAATTTCAACTGTGTCTGTTGTTACCTCCAGGGACAAACATATAGGCAAAATAGTATATTAAAAAACTGATGCACACAAGCACAAAGTATGAAGGTGAAACCATTTGACTATAGACAATACCACAGGAGACTCAGATATTCAACTCGAGTAAAAGCAAGAAATAGGTAATTTTTGCCTCACATTTCTGGAGGAATGGGTTAAAAAAGAATGTGGTCAGAGGAGAGTGGAGCTGTACAAACAGTTACATTTTTTCCGAAGAGGACGCTGTTGGCACTGGGTTTGGACCCAGCCCTTATACCATTGTTCCAGGCAAGAGCAATGCTCAGACCGACTGAAACACCTGCCAGTTGATAATAGGCAAGTTTATTGATACAGAGTAATAACAAAAAAACAACAATACAAACAATTCTCTCTCTACCAATCCTAGGGCTGTTATCAGAGTCAAAGTACATCTGGTCAGGGTACAGACTCCACTCTGAGGCTGTCTCTCTTAGGTGTTAGCAGTCTGGATGTGGGACGCCAAAGCCCACAGCCCGCCTCCAGTGGGATGCACGAGATATGCTGCTGGTATGCCATGGTGGCCTTGGGGATGCTTCCTGGGGGACAGGGATGGGGACTCCTCTAGCACAGGAGAAGGAGGAGGCACAGGGAGAGATGGAAAGGAAGAGAAGGAGGGATAGGGAGAGATAAGAAGGAACAGGAGGGGACCCTTGGTTACTCTCAAGCCTCTGCTTTTGTATTCTCCTTCCGCCTTGATGACTCCTGATGACTCTTTATTTGTGGCTACCTCTATTTGGTTGTCTTTCTGCGGTCACACAACCACATAGCCTTCCAGGACTTCTCCTAATTTGGTCTGTTCCCCCAAAACTGGGGCTCAGTCCCCCTGCTGCTCTGGGGACTTGTAGCTGGTGTCACTTATCTCATGTTGTGGGACAGTGTGGCAGGGCACAGACAGGCAGCAACCAGGTGCCTGATGAGGGCAGCCATTTTGAACATAAAGGCTGCAGTTTGCTTCTGCCAGGGCAGGCAGAAACATTGCCTAGCTGACCTGCAGCAGGAACATCTTGCAGGTAGGAGTTGTAGGCTCTTGGTTCTGGGCAGGACCTAAAACTGCACCCTGCTGGGGAAGGGTAGCCTGGTGGCACTCCTGGTGGCACAGGAGTCCCCAGGAAATACCAGGCCATTTGCCTCCCTCATGAAAGGCAAGGAGGGATGCCTTAACCCCAGCCCCCATCTTTGGGTGGGTTTTGGAGGCAGCTGGTGGAGTAGCGAGGCCAGGAGTGCTCACGTGTAGACACCTGAGCCCAGCAGGGATGAAAGATCCTGGAGACCCCTGAGGGGGTTGTGTGGAGAACATTGGGAGGCCCTGCACAGAGTAGGGCTGAAGTGTGAGTAGGCCGGAAGGACAACCCACAGGGTGCATTGAGTAGAATCAAATGGGAGTAAGCTTGAAGGACAGCGGAAGGGCCAGCCCTGTGAGAAGTTGTGCCCAGTGAGGGGCTTGGGGCAGAACTAGCCCAGAGTTTGATACAAGGCTGGACCACATAAGAGTAGGGGAACTCATGGGAATCAGAGGTTGTGTGTGGTGAGGCCATTGTGAGAGTAGCGAAGCCTGATAGCCTAAGAGGGACCTCAAGAAGAAGCAGGACAGTGGAGTGTGGCCCAGTAACAGGCAGTATGCTAGAGGTCCCTTTGAGAGAGGGGTGAGGCCTCCTGTGAGAGTGGAGGTGGTGGGAATGTGCATGTGTGTGGAGCCCAACTTTGAACTCAGCAAGAAATGCAGGTGTATAGCAGATTCAGATGACTTTTCCCTTTCCTTGCCAGTGTTTCAATTCATTTATTTTGCAGCAAATTATAACAACATCAGTAATGATGATAATAATACTAAATGGAGTTATTCTGAATCAAAGAAATATTTCATATCTTTTCCTGAGATAAAGCGTTAGCATCTTTTGGCTTGAAAACAGTATTTAAAGGCCTGTGTTTTGGGAATTATAGGTATTGATATATGCATTATAAGGGGTCAGATGGGCAGCAAAATACATGAATTGAAACACTGAGTTAAATAGATTTCTAAAGAGCTGAAGTCAGTGGGTCCAAGATTATGACCCAGATTTGTAACTTTTGTGAAAATTGTAGAAATATCACATGCAAAAATGCCACTAAAAATCATACCTGGAGAGTACTGAATGAGAGCAATCCCACTGGCCATGTCCACACATGTGTAGATATTTGGTTCCCCAGTGCACCTTGTGCCACTGCTGGTTGCCCCCAGGGAATGCCTGTACAATGTAACCTTTAGTACATGACAGTTTACCCCAGATGGGGTAGAGGACTCTAGGACCAGCACTGGGCTGGCTCCAGCAACCATACCTAGGGTCCTGGGGGCCTCCTGGGGCTGCAGCAGCAGCAATCCTACATGGAGCCTTGCTGGCAGCCAGAGCATGGCTCCAGCTGGCTGGGCTCCAGTTTTGAGCGATACACACTACCTCCATGTGCACCACTCCTCTCCTCCCCTTTTTTTTTGCATGGGTGTTTTTGACCCCTGGATAACCAGGGGTCAAAAAAAAACCCAAACCAACCCATGCTGCCTCCTTTCAGTGTGGAGAACAGCTGAATGTGTAGTATGTAGCACCGCAAATGTGTCTGTGGTGCTACATACCACACAGCCATGCTTGTCTGGATGTGGCCACCAGGTGTAACTAGGATGCTGGTTAAAGTGCATACAGAACAGATCTTGTTTATGAAATCTCTCAATCCCCGTAAAATGATAAGGAAGAATTACACCCCAAAATGCCACAGGCATAAACAGAGTACTGTTTTAAGACCCTAAAATGGGCATTATTTTACCTAAATATTAAAAAATAAAGGAAAAAGTTCAAGCGAAACAAAGGGCATTTCAGAAAAGCATGAAATACAGCCTCCAAAATCCAGGACTTAACAGAAAATATTTGAGGTGAAGAGTAAGATCATTGTATCCAGAAGAACAGTCACATGGGTAAAATAAACCTCTTCAATCCCCTGATAATTCTCATAGTTCTGAGCTCCCTTTGGAAACAGAACTATAAAACCTGCTAACCTCAAGAATATAGAAAACATCAAAAGTGAGAAAGGTCACATCACATTTCAGGGGAAGTTTGATCCTCGTGTTAACAAAAGAAAAAGTCAGAAATCCAAATTCTTCCCCAATATTGTCTGAAAAACAAGCCTTTAGAACAGAACTTTAAAAGAGGAGTTTCAAAGGCAGGATGTCAGTCTTAAAATCAGATTGGAACAATATTATTTAATTAAAAAAGACTAATTAAATAACTGCATAGGGAAATAGTACAGCTGGTGCCTGAATAAAAGGGAAGAAATGATACATGTCTACAAGAGTAAGAAAGAAGAACTAAAACTTCTCTGTAGATCTTGACATAAAACAAAAAAAGAGGAATTTAGAAATACTTTCTTAAAGACATGCGGGACTACAATTTAGACAACAAAAGTTTTATCAAGTGTAGTCAGAAGAAAAAGAAAAAGCTCATTATCAAAGTGTGGCTTTGAAGTGTGGGTTTGTGACAAAGGTACTGTAGTGGATGAAAGCAATTATATTCAAGGCTTAATAATTCAGCATTTCTCTGCAAGGTACTTTATAAAAATGTATCAATCAAAATACTATTTATTTAGAAAGAACCTACATACTCATAGTAAGGAACTATGAAAATAGCCTGCATATGGAAAAGTTGGAAATCAACTGTCCCAGAAAAAAACTTATTATTAAAATGTATATAGTTGTCAAACAGTTAATTTAAAGTTCTGGACAGTTTAAAGGCAACTAGAAAAAAAATCTAATTTTACAGATGAACCAAAAGGAAAGCTCAGAGGATAACCCAGAATTCGGTACCAGTTTTGGCAGTAAGAAGAAAGGAGCAATGCCATATGGGAATGGACGGGGTATCATGTGGCAGTGGGGTTCCATTGCTTAAAGAGAATCTTTCATTGATTTCAGTGGGTTGTGTGTCAAAATCTACCTACAAGACAAGTGGCGTGTAGAGCACAGTTGTTGCTACTCACCTGTTGCTTGATTTTACGGTGGAGAACATCCACATTTTTCTTCTGTTCCTCCAAGCCTTTGAGCTAAATGACAGGGCTGAGCCAATTAAAAGGTGCTGATTATCTCCAAATCACAGGAAATGTTATGCCTGAACTGAGGCATATATCCTGCTGATGGCAGTTTTCATATAAACATTTTACAACCAATGATGAAACATAGAGGAAAATGGGAACAACTTGCTGTCTCAGTTCCATGAAAATCGAATAAAGGAGAACAAAAAACCCCTGTTCTTTTTCACAGCTAAATTTATAGTTAGGCATCTAATTAAATTCAGGGGGAGCTGTGCATAGTCAGCCCATTTGGAAATCAAGGCATTCTTTGTGTCCCTAAATAGCAGCACAAGGCAAAACTCTGAATTTCCATTCTGCAGGAAAGAAAATTCTATTTTTCAAAAAAGAAT
>JAGPOW010000261.1:74747510-74770530 GCA_030014935.1 Caiman crocodilus | reverse complement strand
AAGGGAAATCAAAGCCTAGTGCGGGAAAAAGAAATTAGTTAGAGAGCGTTCGTTCTCGCCCTAGGAGCCTGCAGAAATTAAGGCTCTGAAGGTGCGACACTACCCTTTCATAACCTGTCATTGTTTAAAACATAATGATTTCTCATGTTAGCTACTTAAGCTAGGATCCCCATATTAGAAAGGTGGATGCATTGCAGTTCAAGACTAAAGGTAGAGTTGAACAGCCAAATTGGCAATACCTCAGATCAATAAAAGTAGTCTCTCTTTAATGACCAGTTTTTTTCATAAATTGAATATAGGAACCAATATTATATTTAAAGCTAGTTTTGTTTAAAATGCTTTTGTTCACTTGTAAAAAATCCTTTTACTGTTTCCTTTAAACTGAATACTTTGGAATTATTTGCAGGTACTTAATCCATATTCAGATGACCACATCATCTAAATAAGCTTTAAATTCTTATTAACAGATTATTCTTAAGAAGATTGGATGCCTTAGGTTTTAAAGTTACATTTATCTCAGAGTGTGCCAATGCTATTGGAATGTTTGACTATCTACCATATGTGACAGGCAAGCCTGCTTTGATAGCTTAGCCTTTTGGGGGAACTGCTGTGCAATCCCTGTATGCAAATCCATTTGCAGAAACGGTGCTAACTGTCACACCTCCTGAAGCTGTCTTGATGATTGGTGATGGAAGACAATGGTAAAAGTCTGAGCCACTTTTCTTACTCTCATTAAACTTCCTTTTGAGCAGCATGTGGCTCTGCAGATAATGAGTTCCATCTGTGTGTCACCAGCCTCACCTACAGAGAAGAGGCATTCAGATGTTTGAAGCAAGAACTGACTTCTGAGAAGTCAAAGTTTTCAGCTAATAATAAACCTTTATTTTTGGAGCTCTGCAAAACTCCCTATATTCCTGCACCTTCTTCATTCCTGAATGATAGTCTTAACAAAAAACCTTACAGCATGATCTTGCTAATTAGTTGATCAAACTAATACTAATGATCAATAATCAGGAACATTTTTCTTCACCTTTTAGATTTTTGAACTTGCAAGTTCAATCAGGCAATAAAGTACTAAATGAATCCAATTGCTAACGTTTTGCTGTGACAGGTGTTTAGTATTAAAGTGAGGAAAGCATGTAATAGTCTACAAATGAATGACTGCCGCCTTTGGGGCATTGCTTTACAGGTATGGTACCTATAACAATTCGGGCTTGAAATAGGTTTAAATGAACTCTTCAGCAAAATATATTTATCCATTCAGGGTAGCAAAGCTAAATCCAAGCCTTGTACATCTGTGTTCAGTAGACTCATGTCTCCAGTAGAATGGTGTGGGTCTTAAGAGTCCAGAAGAATCATTCCAAATTGCAAGGAAGAAGTCATTGCATTCCTGTGTTACTGGATTTTTCTGTGGGTCACTCCAACACTGGACTACAGTTGAGTGTTGTCATTGTTGTTTGCTTGCATTTTGATGGATCTTGCACTTTAAGACAGAATTTGAACTCAACCTCAGACATATGTGGGGATTCATCTATTTAAGATCTTCTAAAGTTTACATGGAGGGGCAGACTGCCATTTACCCTATAGTGTTTTCTCCAAGTCTGGCAGCTTAGAGGGACGTTAAGGTAAGTATAATTAATTCATGCCCACTTTGAACCCCTGGTACCTTTCTTCCAGCAAAGAGTAAAGAGACCTAAAGTTAGAATCGGTCCAGTTACCAGTAAGATATAAAGAAGCACATTTCAGTAGTTAAGCTGTTCTACTCATATCCCGTTCCTTTATTAGGCAAAACTCTCATTGACTTGTAATGGAAATTTTACCAGAGCAAAGACTTCACTATTTGAACCATCTGCAGCATAATCTAGTAATACGTGTTTCATGCATTTTGTTTCCTCTGACACTGCACAAAGACTGGCCACATACGTTTTTGATAGCTAGTGATATCCCTACATTGTATATTTCCATTCTGCTCATTTCTTTTCTGGGTTTTCTCATTAATGATTCTTGATCAAGTCTATGTAATAGAGTTGTTGTGCTTTATAAACTGTGCTGAATATTCTGATACCTTTTATTTAAAGGGGCCCAATATTTCATGCCCAGCAAGTTCTGAGGTCCTTTTGAGATAATCAAGTAGTCACTGACACTTTTCATGTACAGCCACTGCTGAATGGAAAATCTATAAATTCAGTTTTTCTGATCAAGAACTACTGGATATACAATTCCTGTAGCTTATTTCAGCATGGTCCTTCTTTAGATAGTTTAGCTAGAGCCTGATAAGTTATGGGATATAGAGGAGCTTTCCAATTATTTAAACATACAATCTTAACAACCTTAGATGTAGAATTTAATAATTTCTGCTCTTAGGTTACAATATTTCACACTAGTTATTCATGCACATAGTATGGTATTTAGACACTGCTATAACAAGTTATAAAATAATGTACTTTTACAGTCTTAAAATTGTAACTTTTGTTCTCTCGCATTACGATTGTATCATTTACATGATAGTCATGTCTGTCACCTACAATAGTAACCGTGTTTTCTGCTATGCTGATGTGTATCACAAATTAAGTAAACCTAACTAGTATAAATTAGACCTTATTTTAGCTACAAATGTCAGCTGTAGACAACAGTAACTCTGTTTAACTTGCTGTAACTGAAGACTGCACATCATTTTTAGAAAAAAGAGATGTTGTATTTTCAAGTTCTTCAATTACTATGAAACTATCTTTATAGATCTTGCCCTGAAGCTTATGATTTTTTTTCAAAAATGCTTGAGCTAAAAACATCATTTCTTGTATTTCTATTTTTATCATAGTTACTGCATCTCAGCTTATCAGCACTGAAACACACTGCTTAAAAAGAAAAGATAACACCTTGCTCTCCATTCTTCCTGTGGTGATAGTAAAGGAAAGCAATTTTACTAGGATTTAGATACAAACACACCGCCAAGGCCAAGAAGAGCCAATGAAAACAAAATCTAACTAATATGTAATGAAACAAGTATTCACAGGATTATTGCATGAATGTAAAGGGTGACAGGGTCTTATCTACCCATTTATTCAGTTCTGGGGAGAAAGATAGATCATTTAGTTGTTTAAAGAACACAGGGCTGGGAGTTGGATAGGAATGTGGAATTTAATGTCAATTTAAAAAAGGAATCTTTATGTCCATGACCACAGTACTTGAACAAGTTTTGAAGTAAAGACTGACTGTTAATATTACAGTTGGGCAGGGTTTCCTGTCTCCTAGTTCTGGTGGAGGGGGGGCTTGGAGTCTCCATGGTGTCTTGAGGTTCTAGTAGGCCTAGGTACAGGGTCCCTGGTCTTCTGACTTCTGACTGGGTTTCTGGTCTCCTAGCTTCTGACCGGGTTTCTGGTCTCCTAGCTTCTGTGTGGGAGGATAGCTCCATTTTTCCAGTTCTGAGGTCTTCTGGCTCCAGCAAGAGGTACTCTGCAGGAGTGAAAGCAGTGTGCATAGGACAGAGCTCACTGACTATCTGACCCACTCTCCCGTACCTCCTTCCATGGAGGGGAGTGGGAACAGTGGAGCATTGTAGGATCCTGGAGACCCTAGGATCTCCTATCACACTGCATAGAACTACCCATACAGAAAAAGAATCACTTCATTTTGAGCTGCTTCTAAATAGTACTTCATTCCAGCAGGGTCACTTTTGGAGTGCTTCACCCATTTTTTGAGCATTTCAAGGGACATGTACATTTGTCTGCCTTGCCATTTGAAGTCCTTCAATGATGTGTGAAACGCTTCAAATATGACACCTGCTAATACCCACATCTTATTGCCAGCATGCACAGTGGAGGTTGTGGAGTCTTTAATCTTGGAAATTTTTAAAAGCAGGTTAGATAGACACTTGGTTGAAATGGGTAGCCACAAATAATCCTGCCCTGAGCAAAGACTTAGACTAGATAAGGCGTGGGCAATTAATTCAGTTGGAAAGACACATAATGTGTTTTGGTGAGCTGCAAGGACTGCACACACAAAATATTTCAGAAGATATCATTTGAACAAATAATAGATAAAAAACAAAGAGTATACTAAAAATAGAACATCTACTATAACCTATTTTATTTCAAAAAATATTTTTGAACTGATTTAAAGTTTTTGAGTAGCATATATAGAGGAAGAGATTTGCATAATAGTTCAAAATACAGTCTTACTCTTCTATATTGTGTATGGGGGTGTGACACGTTGCCTTCCCCAGCGCCACCTTCCAGATTATCTGCGCCTTACGCGGGGCACCCTTGGAACCCTCTTGGACCTCTGGTGTCCCTCTCTAATCTCACCTGCCATGTTGTGATGTTATTAATATGCGAGCAGGAGACTACCAAACCTATTGTGTACGTTGGGGGTCTCTCCTATAAGGTTCTGACCCCCTATCTAAGCCTCATGCTTGGGCTATGCATGGCTCCTACCACCCCAATACCATGTCCCAAGCCTCACAGATGGAATAGACATTTTTCAGTCTCTCAGGGCCCTCTCTGTAATGCCAACCTTCTCCTGGGCACTCTCTGTAATGCTGCCCTTCTCTCGGGGCTCTTCTACCATGCCACCCTCTCTCAGGGCTCACCACACTGCTGCCCCCTCCTCCAGGGCTCACCACGCCCACACTGGGGCTTCTCTGCAACACCCCCTTTTCTGGGGCTTCTCAGCCGTCCCCTCCTCCGGGGCTCACCACACCCACAATGGGTCTTCTCCAAAATGACCCCGTCTCTGGGGCTTCTCAGCTGCCCCTCTCTGGGGCTGGAGTCTATACACCCTGAATGCGGCACCCTCACTGGCACTGGGGTCCCCACACTAGTGTGAGTCCCCTATGAGGCCTTCTCCATCCCCTGATAGCCTCACCCAAACCTCTGGTAATAAACGACATAACAAAACACAAGCCCCTAGGCTATAACATAACTTAAAGCTGCCCGGCTTATAGTCGTGATCCTTTACCCGGCTTGGGCAGAGAACTGCCACCTGGCCTCCTGACTGTGGTTTATGTAGGAGCCAAGCCCTGCCCCTTCTTGTCAGTTGGCCAGGCAGGTGCGGATCATTAGCCCCCTCTAGTTGCCTCAGCAACCGGCACCTGAGGAGTCTTCCCCGCTTTCTCAGTAGCAGGCACCACAGTGCCCTGCTACAGGGGGGTTGGTGTGTGGGTGTTTGTATAGGAGGTATGTGGGGGATGAGTGTGAGGGGTGGGTGTGAGGGCATTGCAGGGTCGGGGTCTGCCCACATGCTAGGTCCCAGGAGCTGGCTGGGGTTATGAAAAGATACGGAGGGAAGGCAGAGGGTGGACGCAGAGGAGGTCTCCCATGTGGTATGGTGCAGGTGCAGCCCTGCCTGGATCTGCCTATACCATGCTCCTGCCTGCACCTACCCCATGCCTGTTGACTGCCCCAGCCCTGGCCTAGGCCACAGGCTGCTCATCATACCAGGTGGGCAGAGTGGGTGGAAGGTAGCCAGGAGCTGGAGCCCCATGCACTGAGGAAGGAGCCATCTGGCTGCAGCTTCCCCACAACGTGGAGCGGCACAACAGGGGCAGGAGAAGGAGCTGCTGGAAGTTGGGAGAGCTGAGATGTACCTGGGCAGCAGCAGGAGCAGGCTCACCAAGAAGCTGTGCATGCTGGCTGGTGCTGGGACCAGGGTAGTTGGCAATTGTAGATGGAAGTGTGGCACAGGCTGCCACGAGCAGGAGTGGGTAGGGCTTGGCCCTATGCAGAATGCTGCAGGGGCTGCCACAGGCTGGAAACAGTCAGTTGATCTGTTGGATTTTGCTCAATCCTGGACTAGCTGGATTTCTTAAAATCCTTTCCAACCATATTTTTTCTGTGGCTCTATGATTAAGTTTCCCTGATACTTACCATTGTAATAACACATTGTTTTTAGTTTGTCTGACTAACAGCTTGGTTGAAAATTTCTACCAGATGTCTGCCTTGGGCTTCATTTTTTTGCAAAAGCTTTTGCCAAAATAGTGCAGACAATGAGGTTTAAAAAAAAATAATTGTTCTGTCAGGTTTTAAAAAATGACCTTTGCAGCCATTCCAATGAAAAGCTGTAGTGTCCTCATGCCTTAGAGAGGGAGCTAGGGTGGCATGAGCACTAAGGTGTATGGTTGTCAGGCTCCAAGTTCAAGGCTATAGCAGAAATGCTCATGGTGTGGCCCTGTTAAGTGCCAACAAATCTGTTTGTGGCACAGCCTAGTGAGAACCCAACAAATTCTGCTCAATACCTTGTCACAAGGATGGGAAAGAAAGGAAGGATGTTTTGGAGAAATAAATAGTAATTTAACATGGGGCGAGCTATCAGTCAAGGAGGTGCCTTTTGTTGGTCTCATAAATATCCATTCTAATTAAGTTATAAGCCTGGTTTTCACAATTGTATGCATGTACTCGCATGTACACATATAAGCCCCCTCCCAAAAAACCAAAACAGTGTTTTACTTTAAACACAGCACACCCCTGTGCCGAACCCAGTGCATGTTCAGAAGAGGCATCACATTAGTTTGAGCTGGCTCACCAAATGTCTGTATAGATGAGGTGCTTCACTGGGGCTTCTTTGGTACTTTTATCTAATAGCTGTAGCTGATTTAATATCTGTAGCTGATTTAATCAGCTATTAGATAAAAGCACCAAAAAGTAGGATTTTTTTTTGTAATGTAGATCCATAAATAATTTACTGTTCCAGTAAGTTATAGCCCTTTCTCTAATCATTTGGTGCTTCAGAACAGAAAGGTGCTCTAACAGTACTGCCAGCTATGATTAATTTAGTATGAGTTTTCTGAAATTTAGTGTATTTAATTTTTACAGCCTTAGCTCCTGTTGAGTTGAATATGAGCTTTTTCTGTTGTTGTTTTTTTTTTTAAGATACTTATTTTCAGCCCTCATGAGTACTATGGGAGACTTGAAAATGTAGGTCCTAAAGTTTCAAAACTAGAAGGTAAACAAGTACCATATAATCTTTTTCAAATCACTTACTTTGGGGGGGGGGGATTATGATTTTTGGATGCCTGGAGTTGAATGTAATTTATGTTCAACTTTGTCCTGCTGAGCACTAGAGAAATACAAATAATAAGTAACAACAATAATAATAACAATGCAGCATGTAACAATGCACTGTTATAGTCTTGATTATTTAATTCAATATTTGTATGGGTTTCTCATCACTGCAGTTTTCACCAAGAAGCTTAATCAGCTATAATCTCTGTTCCCTATTAATGTTTCCTCATTAACTATGAGTATCCTGTCTATAATGCAAATACATAGTGACTTTAAATTTTTCATACCACTACACTGACCCTTTCTTTTCATCTTCAACATCTGTGTTTCAGCGAATCAGAAAATGACTGAGATCCAGTTATTGAATATATATTGAGATGGTCAGAAAATCATGTAGCCAAAACAGAAACTGCTTAACACACTACTTCTTGTCTGATGAAGAGCTTGTTTTTCTAATATTGACTAGCGTCATTTTAGTAATAAATGGAAGTAATCAACAACTTATTTACTCTAGAATGTCAACTTACGCTGTGGTTCCAGAGAAAAAAAGGCAGAAAATCTATCAGCTAGATAATAAAAATACCAAAATATATTGGTGCCATTGAAAAATGTCCCTTGTTTTATAGATGGAATCCATGTTCCAGTTGTGATTAATAGAGTTAGACAGGAATTTTTCATTAAACATTTTCTTTGTCAGAACTTCAGCTTCTCTTGGAAATATAAATCAGTTTTGATGCTTTAGGTAGGTGATGTTTCTGGGGTCCAGAACAGTTTCTACTCTAAATGAGAGAAGCCTGCCAAAGAACAGTCCATATTGCGGTAATTGGGTCACTCACCTAGAATGAGAGAGACCCAGTTTTGAATCCTAGCTGTTCTTCATTCAGGACAGGGACTTCAGCATGGGTCTTCATTGTGATAGGTAGGCAGGACATACCTAACCATCAGACTATTTTAGGATGGGATTTTCATAGTACTTCCCATTAGGCCTTTTCCATTTTGTATAAAGTAAAAAATAACTGATGCAGAGAAAGCAAAAGAAACTGAGTCATTAGTTCAGTGACTAAGGCAAATATCCAGTGTAAAGGAGGTCCATATTCAAGTTCCTGATCCAGGCAGAACAGGGACTCCAGCTGGGACTTCCACATGGGTAATGGGTGCCCTCCTCACTAGACTCTTTGTTGGCGTCTGTTATGTTTTTTCTTCAAAATGCTGAGATGTTTTCATTCTTATGTAATATAGTAAGATTTGCTAGTATCTTACAAAGCTTTCTGGAATGTAAAAATACTTTCCAGTCCAGCTCTATTTAAGAAAGACTTGTGATTAACACTGGCTGAGCACGTGGAATAGAAAGTCCGCAATTACTTAGGGCAGGGGTTGCCAACCTTTTCAGGCTGTGGTCGGGGTGGGGGGGAGGGGTTAAGAGGAGGGTGGTACATGTTACCAGGGCCCACAGATCCAGGGGGCCCCAGCCCAGACTGCAGCCCTATTAACATGAGGGGAAAAAGGAAGGCTAAATTGTAGATCATGCTTGAGAATATGTATGGAAAGTTATGTTCTACCTATATGGGGTCTCCACTGTGAGATTTGCTGGAGCCAATTAGAAGCAGAATAAGTAACATTGAGAATAGTGAGTTTCTGGTCAGCCCAGGACCCTTCCGTGGGACAGACTGTGCTTGTGCAGTTAATGCTAGGACTTGTCATTTGAGAGACAGGGATTTATGCTTTCATATGTGACATGCTTTCTCAAAAATGACAAGTCCCAGAATCCATTGTGCATATAGGTGGAGAGGGAAGGGAAAAATCACCATATAACAAGGGACATTGATCCCAGGGACAGTGGAAGCCACAGTGTTGCTGGTAGGATTTACAGGCCCCAAAGTGAGTAATGAGTTAGGCCTGGTGGTATACACCTTGCACAGAGTAGAAGTGAAACAGGGATAGGATAGGGTTAGTGCCTGGAAGGAAAGGACATTTCTTTCCCTCTCTCTCTCTCTCTCTCTCTCTCTCTCTCTCTCTCTCTCTCACGCACACACAACATGTCTGGCTTTAAATACAAGTCAGGCAGCCACAACCCTAAGGAGGTAAAACAAAGGGAACTAAAAGAAGTTATAGGACACTAATCAATCCTCCATTTTTTCAAAACAGAGAAGGCCTTTTTTGCAGTCTGGCTCAGGCAATACATTAACTAGTGAAGTGGATGAACAAAAGCAAGATGGAAATGATTTTAATATAGAATCTGTATCTTAAATGGTGATGAAAAGCTGCCAGATGCATCATGTGACTCCAATCTAATGCTTTCAAAAGATAGTTGGGTAATATCACCATTAGCACCAGTACGTTCAGAAGAAGGCTTACAAAAACCAGGAGAGACTAGTACTACACTATCTGATTCATGCTTTTTTCAAAGACCCAGGCTTGTGGCCTAAAATGATAACAGATTCTGTCTGTCAAAAAATTGTTTTATCTGGTGTTCTATCACTTTTGAAGAAATGTGGAAGCTAGCAAAGTCAATTCCAAAAGTTGTTGGTGGGCATAAGTTTTCTGAATTTCTTCTCAAATGTAAGACTTCCAGTGGAGAACAGCTACCAAGAGACTCGCTTGCCTGGAGTCCTACCAATCAAGCACTATATTGTTTTCCATGTTGGTTACTTTCTGAAGGGAGACAAAAACAACACAGTATGCTGGCAAAAAGTGAAGGGTATTCCCCAAATGTGAAAAAATGGCAAAAGCTATATAATAAACTTCCTGAACATGAAAAGACCATAGAACAGAAAACTTGCTACTGCCAGTGGAAGGAATTACAGCAGTCACAGTCAGGTGGACATGGAGTAGACAGAGAGATTCAAAAACAAATATTACCAGAAGCAACAAGATAGAAGGAAATATTGGAAAGATTGTTGAATGTTACCTTATATCTTGCTTCAAGAGGTTTAACATTCCAAGGAGATAATGATCTGATAGGTGACCCACGCAATGGCAACTTTTTTGAAACACAAGCAAACAAAGGGCAAAATGATACAAAGACAGGTTCATTACCTCTCATGGGAGAGTAGGAATGAGTTTACTAAATTATGCAGTAAGAGCGTGCACAACGCCATCTTTCCAGAGAGAGAAAAGGTCATTTATTAATTCTATCATATGTGATGCTATTCCTGATGTCTCTCACCAAGAACAACACATGCTGATATTCCAATCTGTAGTTCACAACAACAAAAAAAAGATTTTGGGGGGTTTATCAACTTTGATTTAAAAACGGGGAACAGGTTAATGAAATGTCAATTGCCAGCTTGAACCATCATAATATTCCTCTTGATGACTGTAGAGGTCAATATTTTGATAATGGCTCTAATATGTCAGGGAAAATAAAAGGTGTTCAGGCTTGCATTATGTCCAAAAATGAACTTGCTGTGTATTCTCCTTGTGCTTCCCATTCACTAAATCTTGTAGGAGTTAATGCTGTAGCAGCATGTACTGAAACATTAATATTTTTTGGTTGTGTACAGCACCCTTTTTTTTCAGTGCTAGCCCTGCGCGGTGAAAGATTATAACACATAAGGTACAATGCTCACTCCACTCTCTGTCAGATGGCTGCTCAGTGCACGTGCTGATACTATCCATCCACTCATAAAGCATCTTTCAGGTATTCTGGAAGCATTGGAATGTGTTCTTGAATCAAATTTGACACACGACCCTCAATCACACCTGGAATTCCTGAAAAGGTGCTTCAACTCATTTTCATGCCTTCTGTTGGCAAGCTTTTGGTACAAGGTTCTTTCACGTATTGATGGCAGAAACAAGATTTTACAAGCCAAGGGAATCTCTTTTGAATCAGAGGCAGCTCTCATTGCTGATATTGTTGAAAAAGTAAAACAACTTAAAGATCAGTGGCCCAAAATTCTACAGGAAGCACGTCTTGTAGTGGAAGGCATGGGATTTTTGCCACAATTACCGAAGAAGAGAGGCAAGAAGCGGAAAAAGATTTCATGATGACACAGCTGAGAAATCATGTTCTACTATCTCTGAAAATGATCCAGAATCTTTATTCAGAAGGAATGTTTTTGATGCGACTTTGGACAACGTTATCTATGGATTAGAGCGCAGATTCAAAGCAACCAATAACATTTGTTTTACATTCTGTTCAATCCTAAAATATATGATACTAGAGCCTCAGGAACTGAACAAAGCTTCTAAATGTCTACTTCACAGGTATCCTACAGATCTTTCTGAGAATTTTCCTTGTGAAATGTTTCATCTGACAAAAATCTTCAACTCTACTTTTGGAAAAGTGTCTGAACTACCCCCACTTATCTTATTAAATGACAGTTATAAAAAACAAATGCAACTAATTTTCAGTGAAGTGTGCATAGCTATATAGATCTTTTGTACAGTGCCAGTGACTGTAGCAAAAGCTGAAAAAAGTTTCGGCAAACTAGCACTCATCAAAAATTGTAGGCATTCTACTGTGGGTCAAGAAAGGTTAAGCCACCTTGCTATTTTATCTATCAAGTGTGAACTTGAAATAGAAATTAACTTCAGGGAGATAATTTATGATTTTGCAATGAAAAAGGCCAGAAAAATAAAGCTTTAAAGTGAATTGGTCTATTTATAAAATGTTTGCAGCCATGTTGGTCCATTAGAACAGAAAAATGAAAACATCGACTAGATAATACTATTATTAGGCCCAACAACCAAAAAGTTACAAAATAGTCAGCAATGTAGAAGGTAGTTTCAGAATTAAAATAGAAATTTTTCTTTCATGATTCATGAGATTTTAGGCATGTGGGATGGTGTATGTGTGTAGGAGAGGGCCCGCCTTACAAGTTTGTACTGAGCCCAAAGAAATGATGCTTGGGCCCTGTTTGGGCCAGAGTAACTGGGGTCAAAGGAGGGTGGGTGCTAGGACCAGTGCTTTTCCTTGCTGTGGCATAGGAGAAGCCCTTGCTGCTGAAGCTCCACATCCATGAACTGCGTCCAGTGGCCCTGTCGGATGTGGATTGCCAATCCCATATTTAGAGTCCCTGGACTAAAAAAAAACAAACGAAAAAAAGTGAAAATATGTTGAAGTAGTAGACCAATTTCTCTGTGTTTTGAAGGGTGGAGGAAGCAGGTAGAATTTTATAGATCTCATTGGACATGCACCAGTTTCTCCCAGAAAAGAATTTTCACCAATATCTGTTCTGTTCTGTTATTTAGGACAGTGATTATTCTTCTTTGTAATGTGTATCAATTATTCTAACATGTTTTCAAAAAATGCATATGTGATGATGTACACTTTCTCTTGCCTGGCATGTTCATAAGAAGTCCAGAAACCATGTCAAAGTACAAATATCTGATTTACACATACAAATATGGTGTTGTCCAGAATATCTAGATCTGAATGTGGTGAGTCCATTTCAAGTATAAATAGGCAAAGTTAAATTCAACATTCTAATACTGCATGGTTATGTACCATGTATTTATGGTTCCCTGATTGGAGAGATACTTCTTAACTCACACAACATAATCAAACACTGCTATTAAATGATCTTCCCCTTTTCCCAGCATGGCCCAGAGATACAGAGTGCAGGGAGTTAATTACTTTTATGTTATGAATTGCTATTATACCTTTTGATCTGAGCACTTGGAACCAGTTTCTGGTCCACCGATTAGGTAACTAAATGGACTTACATACCTAAATGCAATTCTCTTCTACATTTCTTGAATTCCTACGATATGGTTAAGGCAAAAGGTGGGTGGGTTCTCCCCACTGCTTTTTTGTGATTCACTTTTAAGGGTTAGGAAATGGTGAAGAAAGTAGATATATTAATGGTTTGTCAGTGACATTTAGAGGTTGTAATAGAACTGCACCTACCAGGTGCAGTGATATATGATCCCTGATAGTTTTTCTAGATTTCAGATGATTTTCAGGGTATTGTGGGTTGCACCTGTTAGAAGGAAAATTTGAGGACATGGTTAAGTATTTCTTTAATGCAGGTTTGTATAAAGAAGGTACAGATTGCTCTGCTTCCCAGGAATTACTATAGGCCTGAACCAACCAGAGACGGTATCCTTGCCCAATATTATAATCTTTTTCTAGCCAGAATCTACTTAAGAAGCTGTATGTCTTCATTTGTCTCAGGATCATACTACAAGTGCTTTACTGAGTGAGTAAATCGTTTTTTGATCTAGACGAAACAAAGGAATTGATATTGATGGTACGCTCTCTTCCTTTTACTATATAATGCCATGGCAACAATATTCCCAGGGAGGTTGAACATATGGGCTCAAATCCCCACAGGGAGAGGAGGGATTTGAACCCAGATTTCCTGCATTCAGGATGAACATAATAACCAGTGGGCTGTTGGATAGGAGAGGAGCGCAACAATTCTTCTTCCACCAGCAGCTTTTTAAGCTAGTTCTGAATTTATTTTTTTTCCCTGCCAAAAATATTCTGTGAAATTTCTTGAGACTTATGAATAATTGTGGAAAAGCTGAAACCACATTTTCAAAGAATTTCCAACCCCCACCTCAAGAAATAACCCCTCTTCCACCCCACATCCCAGCTCAACTTCTCTACTTGTCATTGGTTTTCTGTTTTCTTATTTGCTTTCTGTGTTGCATGTGTGCTCTTGCTATCTTGCCCACTTGCTTGCTCTGTGTGTGTGTGTGTGTGTGTGTGTCCTTCCCTTCATCAAATGATTCTTACTTAATGAAACAATAATACTCTGAATTTACATTCAGTCCTCAGTGACACCCCTCTGCCCACATAGTGCATGTCCTTACTGGTCTTGCTGTGGCCTGTGTTCTGGGTGGTAGCTCTTATGCTTCACTGACCTTGCTTGAAAGAAGCTGAGGTACTTACATTTATTCAGAATGAAGAGTGACTGTTATAACCACCTGTTTTCATGATATCTTGCCCAACTCTTACCATAAGTATAGTACAAAACTTCAAAGTCTACATCCTGCACAGAATTTAAATCTATAGCTCTGACTTTGACATTTGAGGTTTAATAATGATTTCAATCACTCCAAAATTCAAGATGCAAAAGTCAGGTAAGAGGCATGGCCCATTTTAAAAAAAAGAGGTCTTTGGCATATTGCAAATTTAGACCTCCTTTATATATCAAATATCCCCAAAGTTCTGGGGAATTTAGATCTGAAATGTTGATTGGGGCCCAGTTCTGGTGTCTGTAGTTAAGTTACCCTGGCTGTGAGATGTATCTGCACTCTATAGGATATAATGCTAAAGCTTTTATAAATATGTATTAAAGGCAGGTTCACTTATCTTTATCTAACTGCCATGACAGAACAAGGAACCAATGTAAAAGGCAATAGAGTAGAATATTAATACCAACTATTATACTTTTTTTCTGAAATGTATTCTGATTTTGCTAACATGTTTGCAAACACTCTTGATTCCCTTTTATGCTGGTCCACTAGCATAAAGGGAATTTAGAGCCTGCACCTGAGCATTCCACTCACCTGGGATAGCCAACTGAGACTAGCCTCTCGTATTAGGGTGGCTTCCATTAGGGTGGCCTGGGGACAAGAGAGAATGGTACCAAATTATGATCATCATAGCAGATCACTATACTCAGCAAGTAGTCCTCGATGGCTCAGTTTCTAGCTGGGAGGAGGTACTGAATGGATTTCTTCAGGGGTTTGTTCTGGGTCTGGTATTGTTTAATAGTTTCATTATGATTTGGATGTTGGGACTGAATGCACATTTAGCAAATTTGTGGACAACACCATGTTGGATGATGTTGGATGGAGCTGGAGATACTCTAGAGATTAGGGCTAGGACGCAGAATGACCTGAATAGACTAGAAAAATGGTCCACAGTTCATCAGATGAGATTCAGCCAGGACAAGAGCAAAGTCCTGCACTTGGGATAGAATAACTGAATGTAAAAAAAGATTGGGGAATGACTGGCTAGGCTGCAGTACTGCAGAGAAAGATCTGGAAGTTACAGTGAACTATAAGATGACTATGAGTAAACAGTATGTTACTGTTGCAAAAGAAGCCAACAACAAAACAAGCAATTTGTGTGAGCAGGAGTGTCACTTGCAAATGAAGGGAAGTGTTTCTGTCACTATATTCAGCACTGGTGAGGCCTCACCTGCAGTACTGTGTCCAATTTTGGGCCCCACACTTCAAGAAGGATGTGAACAGTTTGGAAAGAGTCCCATGCAGGGCAACAAAACTGATTAGGGGCTGGGAAGGCAAGGCATATGAGTAAAGGCTGAAAGAACTGGGGCTGTTTAGCCTGGAAAAGAGAAGGCTAAGGGGGAATTTGATAACTGTCTTCAAATACCTGAAGGGCGAGTATAGAGAGGATGGAGGTGGCCTTTTCTGTATGGCTGTATGAGACAAGCAGTGACTTAATGTTGCAGTAGGAGAAATTTAAGGTGGAGATTAGGAAGAACTTTCTGACTATGAGGGTGGTCAAGCATTGTAACAGGGTATAGAATTTTCATCCTTAGAAGATTTCAAGAGGAAGTTAGACATTTGGATTAGATCATTTAGTCAGGGACAGTGTTGTCTTTAGCAAGATTAGATGACCTTGTGAGGTCTCTTGCAGCCCTACTTCCTATGAAGCTTCTTATGATATGCTCTGGCTCTGACAAAACCACTTCTTGAAAGTCCATTGTGGCAGTATGTGAAAGACTTTTGGGTGCCTGCCACTTTGAGGGCAGAGTCAGGCAGTCAGCAAGTGTCTGATGGTGGCAGCCATTTTGAGAACAAGGGATATTGTTGCTGCCAGCTGAAGTGGAAACAGCACCTGGCTGACCTGCAGCAGGAGCATGGGGAGGTAAGAGCAAGGGCAAGTGCTTATGGGGATGGCTAGGAGGCTCTCGGTCCTGGGCATGACCTAAAACTGCACCCTGCTGGGGATGGGTGGCCTGGTGGGGCTTCTGGTGGTGTGGGAGCCCCTAGGAAATGTCAGGCCAGTTACCACCCCAGTGAAAGGTAGGCTGGGGTGCCTTAATAACCACAGCCCCCACAACTGGGTGGGTATCCCATAGTATGGCCTGAAAAGGCAGACCCATGCAAGAGAGTATGGACTAGTTGCTCAGAAACCTGACTTGAGGGACCCTTGACTGGTCAGTGCAGGGGCCAGGACCAGAAGGGTCAAAAGGACCAGGCCAACCATGAGGGACGCCCAGAGCCAGGGGTTCCAACTGGCCTTGGAGATGAGGCCAAGACCTGTGTGGCCAAAGGTCTGGGGCGGCATACCCAAGAAAGGGAAGACTGCAGGGAGCTCGGCAACTCAGAATGAGGGTGGAGTAGGCTGCCAGATTGGGCAGGATCAAGTTGGGGTCCTGATTGGAGGGTTATAGGGCCTAGTGTGGGGCTGGAGGCATTAAGAACTGAGATGCCATCTACAAGGCTTGGGATGCAGGGCAGGGGTGGCTGGGGCTGCATGCATAGGCCCAGGAGAACAGGGCTGCCAAAAGGCAGCCTCTCACCAATTATTAAACAACAAGGTCTGGCAGGAGAGTGAGATGGGTGGTTAGCCCAGAAACAGGTGGGAGGGCCAACTTCTGACAAACCCTGTGAAGGCTCCCTGTTACAACCATCATCAATAAATAGAATTCACCTACTAGCATCCACCAATATCAGGAAGCAGAAATACAGGACAACGTTATCTTTGCTCTACTCCCATGTTCACTGCTTTCTTCTCTAGGGAGACTTGGTGATGTAGACCCTGCCATTTAATTAGAACAGGTATGTTATTTGTTCTTTGTCTATGATATTTATTACCTGTTTAATAATTAACTAACTGGAGCAGTCCCTTCACAGCATGTGATACAGATTACAAAATCTTATGCCTCTCTGGTTTAGTTGGTATATCAGGTGCCTTCTCTAATTGTTGACATACACTGTATTAGATCTGTCAGATAGGCACGGCTTTAATAGACTGGGCAGTGAGTTTGTGTGTGTGCATGTGCACACATCCACAGTCATGAAAAGGTGTGCACTTTACATTTTAAACAAACAGTAACTAATGAACTTTCATGTCTACTTAGCTTTATGTGCATGCCTGTGCTTTTTTACACTAGGCTGAGGAAGGGGTACACACCTGTATAAACAAGGCTTAAAAATGCACCCTGAATACAAGTTCTGCTATTCCCCTGCTTGCGTCTTGCATCATGCTGTAATAAAACACACTTTAACAAAATTCAAGAAAATGTTTTCCAAGTACATGTCTGAAAATTCAAACAGACTGACACTGCCATCTGCTATTTCTGATAAGACACTCATCTGTCTGTTGAGCAGGTAGTGAAGAGGCAGACTGAAAAAAATAGATGATAATGAAACAGAAAACATGCTGTTTTTCAGTTACTCATGGACACATACCACCTACTTGGGGGTCAAACTAATGTTGTTAAGCATTTAGAATGCATTTTGGTTTCAATTTGAATTAAATATAAATATATGCTGAACATTACCAAGTAAACCTATTGATGTAATTTGGCCACTGACCTCCACTGCAGCTCTTTTTCAGTGACAAGATTAACAAGGGCATGTATGTGATTGTGGGAGAACACTTATCTCAGCTGTGTCATTCATTGCACAATAACAAAATCCTCTTAGTAGGGTGGGGACATGCAATTGAAATTGCACATAATTGCTAGATTGTACAATTACAACCTGCCCCGTATAAGGTCAGCACGCAAATGTACTCCTCCAGGAAGAAACTAGGGAATGATGTATTCCCTGGTTAGTAATTTCTTTTCCTAGTCAACACTAAAACACAATTATTTCCCTTTCTATATCAGCTCAGTTGCAATGGCCACACAATTGAACCTTTACGCTTGACATATTTTTCTGTTCCTGTCAGTACAGTCCTCATACCACAACTCACAATGAGGGAAGCCCACCGAAGGCAATTAAGGACCTTGTTTTCCTTCCCTCCTCTTCTCTGTCCTTACTGTCAGAAGGACAGGTGACTGGCCTCCCAAATGTTAATATAACAACTTTAAAAGCCCCTCCATTCTTGGATGAGTGCAGAGCTTTGAGGGGAATCATTTGGCTGAGGCTGATATGGGATGATCAGCCAGAAAAGATGGTTTCAGTAATTGCCCCTGCTAGTGGCACCTGCAGAGGGTGTGGTAGGTGGGCAGGAAAGGAACTTAAAAGAGAGAACTTAGGACAGACAATGAAGGGGTTTGGGTTTGCAATGGTCTCTACCATCTTTTGAAGGGGAAGGGTTGGGCAAGGAACAGGGTAGAATCCTGTTGCTTATATGAGGAAGCTAATGAATGATCTGGACGTAGAGGGAGAATGATAAGAAACAGATATCAGCTGCCAGGAGGGAGGATGTATTCAAGGTGAACAGTCCTGTGGAGTGTTGTCTTGGTGATAGGACAAGGAGGAATTGCAAATTTAATAATGCTGAGCCTATAGGGATAGGATGGGGCCAGTGTTAACCTTGTGTTTGAAGGGGCAAAAATGGAAGAACTTTAATTGGGATGAAATACAGTAAGGGAAGGGCTGCGGAGATAAATGGTTATGTTGTCAGATAGCTCACTTCCCAGGTGCTGGAGATAAACCCTACTAGAGTTTTATCTCCAGCATCTGGGCAGTTATGCATTTTTTCTTTTGAATTATACCTTCAGCAAGGCCCCTAGACAATTGTGCCTGGTGAGTCTGTATAGTAGTTGGGCTTCCTTAACCCTGAAAGTTAATTTCCTATCCTTTCTTGTGCCCCTGGGGGTTGAGATACACTAAGTTATATGCTTTATTAAAGCATATTATTATGTGATGGGGTAACTGATGAAAATGTTTGTTTTAAATTTTAAAATATACTAAAATAAAATACTTTAAATACACTTAATAAACATCACTGTAGTAATACCAAATTTTATTTCAAGACATAAAAGATACAAGTGTTGGGTAGGCAGGCTGTTCTTGATTAAAAGTAAATGACATTTTTTTCACAATACCAGAGTTTGAAATGTCAGTAGCTATAGTCATATCTCACTGACTTAGTTTCAATGTGTATTAAGAGTCTGGGGCCAGGAGTATTAAATAAATGTCTTTAAGTTAATACTCCAGGAGAAAGGAAATTAAATCAGTTCAGTAATAACTAAAGTGATACTTTAAAATAGTGATAAGCCCTAGGGAGCTTACTCTGGAAGAGAGAAAAGTTACAAAAAGTTTAAGTTACAGTGTTGTGCCTTCTTGGATCTTTCCTTATAGCTCAAGGAGAACTGGTAAATCTGCCATTAACCTGAATAAGAGGAAACTAGATCTCCTTCTATCTGAATGACAGGCAAGTTTATTCAATAGGCTTTATGTAACGCAAGTTGCTCCTTGCCATTGGCAAAAATGCCACTCTGTGTAGAGGAGCAGCCAGATATGTACTCAATCTAACATAGTAGTGATTATGTGGAGGTCAGTCCAAGAATGTTGTACAACTTTCCACTGTTTCACTGTATTTAAACATTTTATGTGTAGACTAATTTATCCAGAGATGGCTCCAGGAAGTAGCACCATAAACTGTTCACTTCTGGTCATCAGCAATTCAAATACTGACCACACCAGTACTGAACAAAGATCTTATTGTATGTTCATTAACTTATGTGAAATAAACTGGTGGTCTAAGCACATTTCTTGGTGGATAACTGTTCACATCACAAAAGCAACCCTGATTATTATCTGTAAATTGAACCTGCCATCATGTCAGCAAAGTGAAAGTCTAAATAGGTATAAATAAATAAAATACCCTTTGATTACACCACTTGTTTTATTCATGGCAAGCTTGGCCACCAGTGGACTCCAATGTGGGGAACTACTCGGTACATCAGATATTCTGTTAATTGCAAAGGTATGCTCTTTTTACAACATGGATAATTTCATAAGTAATACATTCACTTTAAATTATATGACTTTTTAAAGTGAGGTTAACAGAAAACTATCACTTTTAAAGAATGTTCTGATACAACAGGCTTCAAAACTTGCCTGTCTGAATTTTTGCTGTTTGTCTTGTCCTATAGACCCAGGATTTTAAAAAGGGAGGTGTGGAGATCATGACCGGTATTGCAGAGGTGCCTAAACCACCAGGTTCCTTCCCACCAGGGTAGTAGACCAAGCTGTGGAAGCAGCAGCCAGGACTTCTTTGAAATCCTTTAATCAAATACGAATCTCCTCCACCACCTCCCTACTTGGTAGCTCCTTCCTCCCCCTCCATGCTCAGTGCTCCTTTCCTTCCCATTCCTTTCTGAACCCCTACACCCTCCCTATTTGTGCCTTTAGGCAAAGGGGAGACCAACATGCCACTGTCCTGGCCACTCCTTCCCTTCTCTAGCCAAAGCTGGAGGGGTCAGCTATGTGGAAACCCAGGCTCAGCTGAAGATAGTGACAGTGGTGGACAGATTCTTCTTCCCTGTGCCTGCTCCTAGGCTGGGGGGAATATCCAAGAGGATCAGGCAGAGGGAGAACCCCCACCATTCCCCAGCTGCTGCTGATGCCTCCCTGGGCAGCCTGGATGGAGTAGGTCAGCAATGGATGTGGAGTTCCTCCACCCCAGAACAGCCAGGGGCAGTGGCAGGAGTAGGAATGAGAAGGGAGGGGAGGTGCCACTGAATATTGGTGGAGGAAGAGGAGGGCTGAGGGAGGGGATTGCTGTATGCTTACCTGCTTTGAATTCTGGCTGCTCTCCTGCAGCATGGTCTAAAAGGGGCATACGACTGTGACTGTGCCACCACACCTCTCTCTGAATCGGCAACAGCCCGCCCTGATTTGTGACCTCAGGGAAGTTTCACCAGGTGCACTGCCTAAGATGGGGACCTCAG
This sequence comes from Caiman crocodilus, assembly GCA_030014935.1. Classification (NCBI taxonomy): domain Eukaryota; kingdom Metazoa; phylum Chordata; order Crocodylia; family Alligatoridae; genus Caiman; species Caiman crocodilus. The sequence continues at coordinate 74,749,751 of JAGPOW010000261.1, read as the reverse complement.
AACCCTGGAAACATGTACTAGGGGAACAATAAGCTCTGAGAACTTGGTATATCATAGAGACAGAGGGTCCAGGAGCTTCGCAGTCAGAGTCTCAGGGCAGTCCACTTAGTGACCCTGTTTTGAAGCCATGGTCACTGGAAGCCTTGGCAGCTGATGACCAAAAAACTGACCAGAGGCAAGAATTTTTTTTGCTCGTATCTCTTATTGCAGACATGGCCAAACTGCAATAAAAAAGTGTTGTTTTTTATTATGTATAAGTGACATGGGCAGCCTTTCTGTGTGGCATGCAGCAGATCAGGGAGTGGATAGGCAGCACAGGAGTAGATAGGACAGACATTAGAGCACCAAAAGGGAAAATGGTTCTGAGTGACATTTGGAGAGGGTGAAGGGCAAATTTCTGGCACACCTGCCAAAAAAGCTTGGTCCCCCTGTGTTAAGGGAACAACTGTATAGTTGGGAGACATGTTAGCCAGTCTTTTGGACGTGGACTGCCCTTTGTCAGGTCCACAAAAGGCATCAGATCCTTCTGCTAAATTGGCATGCTTCTTGTCAGATTCACTGTTTCACACCTTAGAAAAGCAAAAGGGAAACAAATGAGCAGCACCTGCCAGTGTCCTAGGGAACATATTTTCTTTCAAAAACAGCATGTGTCAGTGTTCTCACACTGAAAACTGCAGAATTTCTGTCTTGTGAGAAATCTTGAAAATATTTGGTTTTGTTCCAAGTTGAAATGAAACCAAGTTTAGAAATGTGAAAGTTCTCATGAAACAAATTCTGAGTTTTTTACAAGATGCAATAAGAACACAGTTTATAATAGACCAGATTGGTTTTACAATTCTGGGTTCAATATACCATGACATGGGGACAATGACAACTCCACTTTTCTGGTATTGTGCCTTCACTGAACTGCTATCTGCTCCCAAAAATCCTAAGAAAACCCCAAATCCTCCTAAGAATGGAGATGGAGAGGTAAATATTTACTGCTATTATTAGGGCAGATTTACTACTTCAGTCTTCTCCTTCTGATGTGTACTGGCCTTTTCTAGAGACCAAGAGCAGTGGATCTTGATGGCAACTCACTACTGAGCTGTGCAACGTGGTTTTCACCTCTTAAAAATATTGTTTCATGTTTTCTGCTGGCACAGGAAGACACCGTTGTATTAATTACTCTTGGTTCATGTTTTCAAGGTTTTCTTTATAACCACAGGGGATAGATAAATGAAAGGAAATTACTTCAGGAGTTGTGGTCTTATGTACATGGACCTATAATGCCAATGCCTTAATCCAGCCCTGTTGTATCTGAGCAGCACTGCCCTCAGATATAAGAATTAAGTGTTAGCTGGTCTGAAAAAAATATATCATTCCTACCTTTTTCTTCTTTACCATCACCTTTAGTAGGAGAGTCAGATGTTTATGCCTCTTAGACGACTGTAGGCTCCAATCAGAAAACTACCCTTTCTATATCCGTACCCAGTGGACATTACCTGTATACAGATTGGAATCTTTCATAAGTTTCTTCCTTACTGTCAGGTGTTAAATTATTTGCAAACATATGCACAATATTTGTTTGCGTAGCATTCACTGTGTATTATGGGAAGTGTTCCTGGCAAACGTGGACATCCTTGTATACAAAATTTCCTAGTTTGATTGACAGAACTTACATAAATGATTTATATAATTAGTTCCTTGTTTTCTTCTTGTTATGACTGGGTTCCCTCCTATGCACCCAAAAGCAGTTCTAACAAGGCACCGCATTCATGTGAATAAATATTCCAGGAGGCTAGGATAGGTACCTTTCATATTTATTTCCATAGAGTTTATCTAGCAAAAACATAAAGCACGCTATTTTCTCTATGCAATAAGCCATGCAAAGTATTTTTTTTTGCATTTGCTTGTGGCATCATATTCATTATAAACTGAAAATTGTGCAAAAAAAAGGGGGGGGTGCAGCATACCTTGTAGGAGTAGATGAATTTCTATTTAGCGAACATAAGAGACTTTATTTATTTATTTTTTACAACTTAAAATAGTCCAAAAAGATTTCCTATCTTGTCACCCATTATGAAGTATTATTTTATTTATTTCCTAAAAAAGCAGTGTACATTTAACTGTTCTTTGTAAGAACAGATGTTTGTATTACCTAATATCATAGTATCATAGTACCTAGGGTCAGAAGGGGCCTAGAGCAGGCCATCTAGTCTGACCCCCCGCCAATGGCAGGAAATGAGTGCCAGGGTCACA